>CM029504.1:28558135-28992042 GCA_017140595.1 Eucalyptus curtisii | reverse complement strand
TTACTTTTACACTTCTTTTATACACGTCCCAGAAAATATTATTTGTCCACACATCTTTTATACACGTCCCAGAAAATATTATTTGCAATCCATGCCCTTTTAACTGAAAACAATAGCATGCGAACACTAGCATAGGACAGACAATTTACCGGTTCATGCAACCACGTGTCGTTTTTGTTCTTGTCAGAATTCTATTCAATCTGGTAAATTGGTGCATAACGAGGGTACCATACGGATTACGGAACCCTGCCATCTCTCAACAGCATCTGGTTTTAGCATGGTGATGTGCTGACTACTTATAAGTTATAACGACATATGAAGATGAACTTTTCCCATCCTTCTTTTCTTCTGCCAGCTAGATCTTCTTTATGAAAATCTGAGAGTTTTTAGACGCTGCCAATAGGCGATCTAAAGAGAATAACTCGTAAACGGTCCACTAGATGTATAAACAAGACATGGACAGAATCGTCACCAAATTTTTTTGTTGAAAGTCAAAAAGGCAGGCTCATAGAACTCACAAATGAGTAACATAACCCCTGCAAGTGTTATGAGTCTGTGACTCGTTTGTCCAACTTTACAATGAATGACATAGTAATCAAGGGGCTCTAAAGTTTGTCGAGAACTAACTATATGTCAGTGGAGAGCAAGGTAATGATCCATCCAGCAAATGTGAGGATTACTGTTTTACCATGAAAGAACTTTTGCAGCTACACCCTCCCACCGCACTTGGGTTTGTAGTTACCTGCACATAACACCAGAAATTTCGAGTTGCCAGTCAAGGTAAGCCTAATTATAGACAAACATGAAAATGAGAAAAAGAAAGGGAACAATTCCAACAGCTCACTCTATTGTGAAAAATTCATAATAAGCAAATTAATCTCTGCAGTAGTTCCAGTATCAGTGAAATGTAAAACGGGACCATAGTAACTGATAATGTTATATTCAAGGCCATTGTCAGAATGGAGTGTGTAAGAACGCGAAGCTACCTGGAAAGCTGAACGGATAAGCTCTTCAACATAGTCAACAGTTGCCCCTTTCACAAAATCATATGAAATATTGTCTACAACAAGTTTGACTCCATCTCTTTCAAAAATCCTGAAAGCAAGACAGCTCAAATGAATTTTAACATCTTGGTCAAAATAGGAGAAACCATATGTAAGAAGCAAAACTTCTCTCCTGTAATTTCAAAAGTACTATCATCTGAATTGGCTTTGTCATCCAAATTGAAAACGTACTTTGACCCGAACATCCACCAGTTTCTACACTCATACGGAGCAGCTTCTCAGAACAGGATCCTTCACTCGCCTGCAGTTCTTTCATTCTCTGAAAGGTAGTCCTACAGTCAATCAGAACTTGAAAATGACTCAACGAGGAAAAAGGATCAATATCCCTGCTCCTTTGATGTTCAATGCATTCTGTTATGATGTAGATCCTCTCCTATTCTACTTATAAAGAGTTCTACATGATCTAAGCCATTGAAGAAGCTGTTGCACAAAACTGACCATATTTCTGAAAATCATGCATCGTGTTATTCTGTTACCAAGCTCTGCTGCTATAAAATAAGATTTCATGGAGAATGTACCATGGAAGTGGCTGCCAACCCAAGATAGAGATGATTTGAGATCTAACATGGAGGGAGTATACAATGAATATTGTATCTATAACAATTTTCACAATCTTAGCCATGCATCTAGGTGCCATGCTTTGGAAAGAAAAGGGAAAACTATAATTCTGTGATACTATTGCTTTTCCTGATATGCAAACTATGAAGAACTTCTGCGCTGACTTGATATCACGACTATCCTATTGCTACAACACAGAAGTTGAAGAATTTTGTAAAGTGCTGCCTAGAAATCCATTTACCTCAGCACCCAGTTGGAACTATAAAATTCAGAAAGCATATCTAAGCTTTACATACTCCCTCTTTTGAAGCTCGTCAATAAAATATTAAGATGAAAATACCTGAATGCAACTGTCAGTCAGGTGTACATCATCAGGAGATGGCAATGGAGAGGAAGAGGCTTTCACAAGTGCTAAAGAAGCAGAAGAGCTCAAAAGCCTATGGTTCTCTCGAATCGGGCAGTGAAAAAAGGAGTTATGCGCTTAATCAATGACATTTTTATGTCTTATGGATATCTCTTGCTCTGCCTCGTGGACCTGGAGACAGAAAGATCATCATCAGAATCATCATTAACTCCTATCTCCAGTAACTTCATATTTTTTTCCATGTTATTTAAGAGATTAAAAAATACAGGCTTTGTTTATTGACCAGAGAAGTCACCACTCATACAGTATCAAATGGAGGCTTGTGAAGACAACATAAGGCAAGACTTCAGCCCAAGGTGATACATGTTAGAATGATGGGGTGAGGGTTGCTTGAATATGAATTTGATCTAATCACAGCAATCAATATTTCCTGCTTTTACAAACACACGTACATGAACCATAACCAGTGCTTACAAAATTCCCAACATCAATCAATTCACTAAGCTTAATATATTAACTAGACAAATTCATAAGATTTTAGTAGATTATTTCCATCTAATTTCAGCAAGATATTACTTCTCTACAAGTTCATGAGGACACACTAACATTTAATCATATTAAAGGTCAACAAGTAGGATTAATTCTAAATGTATAAGGATACAACTGTCATACCTTTTGTAGGAATTTCACAGCCCAAAAAGTCTTCCAACGATTATGAAATTAACTACTTAATAAAATGCTGACAATATAAAGCCCAACGTCTACCTTTAAGAGTTAAACCAATAGCCCAAAAGTCTTCCAAGAATGAAATGAACTACGTAATCTAAGTATGTACATGACTACAATCTAAATCAAACTCCAAACTCATCTCACATGAAATGCGCTATCACTGAAGGATATCTCACAGAACAGCTTCGCAGTCTATAAGATAAAATAAACAGCAAGGCATTTTAGAAACCAAAAGTTGCCGAACTAATCTAATTTCCAAAAGATAACAAGATGATGCAACAGAACTCACGAACCGCGGCAACTTAAGGCTGCAGGGGTTGCCAAGTAGCCACGTCATTTCTAAAGACAAAGGCATGCCCTACTTGTCTCAAACACATGAACCGGAAGCTTTTTGTGCGCGCCCATGCATTCAGCATCTCAATGTGGTCGTTCAATTTTTCAAAGAAACCGATCCCCCCAGCGACGGGGATTCATATCTCCATATTCACGCAGTTTCGGACTCTTAATTCGATCATTATTCACCACGACCCTAACGGCCAGCGACTCGACACCATCCATCCCACCGATTGAAAATTAGAACCACGATGGACCTATCTAACCAGCAGTTGTGCGGACAATTTCAGCGACATATCATCGCGACGACCAAGAACTTCCGCACACCGACAACAACACCACAAGAACAACATCGCAAAGGCCACAGACAAAGAGACAACTACCTTATCCGATTTCGATCCGATCTCCGCGCAAATCACAAGGGAGCGCGCGAACTGCGTCGAATCGACGATATCATCACTCAAGCAGCGAAGGTGGACGCATGCAGCATCGCCGAAGCAGTTTTTATCGACTCGGATGAAGACGCAAATCCTCCTCCTCCTTCTCCTTCTCCTTCTTCCCACGCTTTACCGGAGACATGACAGGCGAGGAAGGAAGAAGAACGGATATTCGCTTCTTGTTGCGTTTTTTTTTTTTTGGAATAATTACATAAATACTCCCTCAAATTTTGACTCTTATATACTCTATACACCTATTAGAACTTTTAATTTATCCAATCTCATTTGTAAATTTTTTTGAAGTTTTAATTTATTCGATATTATCACAATAATACCTAAAAGAAAACAATCCAAAGAGACTCAATACTTGCATTTGGTAAGTTCTTGTTCTAAACATAACCCTTTTTATAGTATGTGTTATAATATCTTTCTAAAATTTGTAATACTCACAAATTTTGAGGAAAAACATGAGTAAAAACATCCAAGTGAAAACTTATTCACTAGTAGATGTTCGCTCTCTTTAATTCAGTCAAGTCCATTTCATAAGTGCAAAATATATCAAAAATAGGTTGCAGTATAAATCCATTTCATTTAAGTGCGAAGTAAAAATGATGTCAAAAATAAAAAGAGTATAAGAATTTTAAACGGACACCGGCCGCGGTGATCCGTTATGAATCCATATGACATTTTTAATGAGTCGTTAATGAGTTAAGTTTTACTTTTTAAAGTACCTATGATGAGTTTTAAAAATTTAAAAGTAAAATATATAAATGAATTAAATGGGTTAATCTACACATTAAGATCTATTTATCAACCCATTAAAAATCAACCGGCCTATCACAGGGACACAGGCGCCACGGTTGCTCTCCCTCTTCGTTTCCACACCTTCGACCTCTAAAGAGGGAAACTAGAGAGAGAGCGCTTCATCAGCTGGTTCCCTCCCGGTTTCTCTTCGTCTTCTCGCTTAACCTCCATCTTCTTCCCCTCCTTCTCCTTCCGCCGTCAGCCGCCGTCGCCGCCGTCCGCGGAAAGTAGAGGGAGCGGCGGGGTAGAGAGAGAGAATTTTCCGGAAAGGGGGGGCGAGCGATTGCGCTTTGATTGGGCGGATCTGCGGATCTAAGTGGCCCTCGACCAGTCGCCCCCACGTGCTCTGTCGCCGTTCCCCGGTCTTTTAGATCTCCGTCGCTGTCGTCCGGCGCGGTTCGGCCGCAAACCTAAACTCTGCTGTGAGTTTGCTATCCTTCTCTCTATCCTCCCCCCTTCCCCCCTCCTTTCTTTTGGGTTCTCTCGTTCTCGTCTCGTGTCGTCGCGAAATTCGAGCGATCGGTGTCCTTGGAGCGGTCGTTTTCCTGGTCTTTGTCTAGGTGCTGATCTTTCGGGTGGTCTGGTTACTGAATTTCTTTTGGTGGGCCGCCGCCGAATTGCTGTGGCTCCAGGGTTAGAATGTGGACGGTTGGATTTCCATTTTGGTAAACTGCTAAAGGAGCATATTGCCCATATACGATTGCTTTTTTTCCTCTAGTTATAGGCATTTGTAAGTTGATTTTTAAGCGTAGTAATGGTGTATTATGGACTTCTGAACCGAACCGAACCGTTGACACTCCTAACGCCGGGACGCCGGCAAGGATGGCAACACTGACCATTTCAGTCTTTTAATCATATCAAATGTGGATACTCATAGTCTACACTTTATCTAATGCGTCTTTGTTGCTGATATCAATCTTTGCATTAGAGTTTTCTGGCACCTTCAACTCATGTCAGAATCTTTTACTATAGAAATTACTGGATTATCCATCCAATAATGCGTTTGTCTTCAGAAAAATCTTTGTGTCCGCCTTTATTGCTTTCACATGTAATGTTTCAGCTCTCTGAATCTCTCTATGGCTTCAGAGGATGTTTGGGAAGCAGTCTGAAGCAGAAGCTATCAAGAGCCAAGTCAGAGAAGCAATGCAGTATAGTTCTTTCCATATGAGAAGATAATGACTAATTGGGTACTCAAATGCATTCTCTTTCTTATCTCTTGTCTATCAACTAGGTGTATTGAGTGGTTACTAGCAGGAATTCTTGTTTCCAATTTGCGTGAGAAAACCAGATTGTTGTTCTTTACAAGTTAGATTACCTTTTTACTTGGAATTCATCAGAATTGCCTGATGAAGAAGAGGCAAGTGGGAGCCCCAAAAATAATAAATAAAATAAAACCCAAAACCTGACCCAACCTAGGGTTCGCCGGTCTTATGTGTTTTGGGTCGGGCTGGGTCCGAGAGCACATGACCCTAATGATTTGGGTTGGGTCGAGTACCATAATAACCCGACCCGACCCATCGACACCCTTTGTTCTCTGTGTATATTTCATAGGTTTATCTATTATGGATAACCTAGACATGAACTAAGGCTTAATGAAAAGTTTTCATTATCAACAGCAATTTATGTCTAAACATTTCATAGACGATGAAATGTTCTTCGTTCATTTATTTTTGCAAGCTGTATAAACAATTATTTTTAGGGAAATGTTTTCCAAAGTATTTATTTTCCGTGAAATAAACAGAGCTTAAGTCCAGGTAAGAAAAAACTTGAGATTCATTTTATGCTTTGAGCAAGAACAACTCTATTTGTGAGTTTTTGACTAATTAGCACTGTATATGTTGTTTTCCAATGTCTGAATAATGAATGGTGTCGGGGATTAACACCAAACATCATTATGAATTGCTACGGTGTACCAAAGAAAGCAACTAATCGCTTTTTCCTAATTGGAATTGTATTTGAATCTTTAATGAGCGATTTTGAAAAATGACAAAGCCAAGAAAACTTGTTCACCGTTCTCTCTTTTTTGGCCGTAATTGTTGCCATGCTACAGATAGGTGCTTCGATTCTGCTTTCTGACTTTAAAATTTGATGTGAGAATATCACTCTGTAAACAAAGGACTATAGAACTGCTTCTTTCCACTCCTTCTATTGAGTACATACCTACTAATTTAGCCTCATCAGCAAGTTCTTCTCCTCTTATTATTATCTTTTGTGAACAGACTCGTAGGAAGTAATTGATGTGACATTTGCATTATTATTAGCTAGACAGAAAGGGGCAGAATAGTGGAACCATCAAGTGAATTGCATTTATCTTTCGCTTTATGATTTAGAGTTCAGCAGATTTGGCCACTACAAGTCTCCACGAGGTGGCTTGTTTGGATATAAAAATGCCATGCATCTTGTGTGTCGTTTACCTTTACTTTAATAACATAGTGGAGCTTCTAAATGCGTTCCATGTTCTTTTCTTTAATAGTATGAAATCTAATTCTTTCCTTGTCAACATGAATGAAGTTGGTGTAAACAGAAGCCTCATCTTGGGAAATGCAGACTGGGGTCCCACTAAGCGAAGCACGTACAGAAGCCTCATCTCGGGAAATGCAGACTGGGGTCCCACTAAACAAAGCACATAACTTTCAAGTTCGGAAACTAGAGGTCTCTGACAATAGCAAAGGGTTTGTAGAGCTATTGCAGCAACTGACAGTTTGTGATGCTATCTCTGATGAAAATTTCGACGCGGTTCCAGAGCTCAGGTCATTAGGCGATGACCATGTGATTTGCGTGATTGAGGATACTACCTGTGGAAAGATAATTGCCACTGGAAGTGTGTTCATTGAGAAGAAGTTAAATGTAAGGAACTGTGGTAAGGCTGGGCATATTGAAGATGTGGTCGTTGATCGTGATTATAGGGGGATGCAGTTAGGGAAGAAGGTTCTTTCTTTTCTCACTGATCATGCCCGATCTGTGGGTTGCTATAAAAGGTGATTCTTGACTGCAGCAATGAGAATAAATCATTCTATGAGAAGTGTGGCTTCAAACAGAAGGAAATTCAGATGGTACAGTATTTCATCTAAGAAGTTAACCAAAATTTTCAGTTTTAAGAAGCAATTCATGTCTAACCCCATTTCACGTTTTGTTTTCTCAAATAACTCCCTGAGTTTCGATTGAGATGAGTAAGTTCAACAGGCTTATGTATTCTGATAATTCAACAGCTAAACTTGCACTGTGAATTTGGATACTTCTGTGCTTTGTTTAATTTCATTTGTTCGTTGATACAACCTTACTTTTCGTGATGCTATTGTTGGATTGAATTCTAATGAATCCTTCGTGAATTTGTAAGAAACTCTTTATTTTTTATTTATTAAATAAAATATAAATTAGCGATCTATTAGTGCCGTCACTGCCGTGTCAGCAGAATTTAGCTTAGAGCAGAAACTTACCCATTGTGGTCAAAATGTAAGTCGTGATTCGAAGTCAGTATGAAGAATTAGAACGGCATAAGTATATATAGAAGCGGAGATACATTACAAAGCCTGACCAGCTTTCCCACCAATTAAACTTGATGTTGCCTGAAGTGTGTTTCATTCGGATGGTCAAGTATGTCATCCGATCGCTATTTTTCTGGCAAGCCTAATCTTCGTTTTCTCAGGGACAAGTATTATTTCGATCTTTCAACTTGTTTTTTTTTTTTTTGGTAAAGGATCTTTCAACTTGTTTCTACTTGAAAAAAAAAAAATTTGTTTCTACTTGTGTACATTGTTCAGTCGAATCTTAATTTGGACAATGCAGTCCACTTGTCATTGACATATTTGATTTGGCTAAACACGACTACTGACAAAACTTTTCATCTCGGTCCCACCGCCACGGCCCCTCAGTGGCCACCTGAGCCACCTGGGAAACGTCCTTTTCAGTTTTCTACAACCTTCCGGTCAAGACCTTAAAAGTGGGAGCAATTATGCTCACTCAACTGATCTCCTGTTTGGCCGAAAAAAGAAAAAGAAAAAAGAACTTATCCCTTGGCTCCTACTAGACCATCGAGTTTCCCTATCCCCGATGGAATTATTCGCTACAACCGGCGAAAGTAAAGAGGAAGCAAGTTCTCCACAATTGTCAAAAACCCGTATTTGAACCGAATAAAACTGTTGCAACGCATCTGCCATATTTTCCCAATCTAGTTAAATTGATTCAAAGATCACAATGCAAAATGGTAATGGATCTTCTTTAACTCCTTCAAGTTCGAAGGGCAAAGAATTGGCTGCTGCACGTAAAGATTTATTTCTTTATTTATGTTATTAATTTGTACTTGGGCACACCACCAGACACTAACAGCATTTTCTTTTTGTCCTCTCTATAACACACGATCAGAGCATATGGTGGGAAGCACCAATAGACGGGCTACACTTAGTGAACAACAGCTAATTCTTGGCCAAATTAAAATATTTCTGAAGCCCTCTTCTATAAACAAAGCCTCGGTCCCGGTGGATAATTCACATTAGAGCATTGAAATGCTCAAGCTCACACTTCTTGATTGCAGAGAGGGGGGGGGGTGGGGGGGTTTTGAGAGGATTAGTATTAGACTTCCAAAACGACCTTCATTCTCTTTTTTGGCTTCTCATCTCATGCTTTACGAAGTCTAGAAAAAAGGCCAATCAGCTTAAATTTACAACAGACTTATTCATTGACTTGCCATTGCTCCATGCAGCATATGGAGTATTCCCTCTCTAAGAACAAAAATTCCTGGAAAAAACCAAAGACGCCATCAGCAAATTCAAGTAACTGGAACAATCCCACAAGAGTTGGCAAAATGAATATTAGTGCTTTTTGTAAGTAAAGTATTGAAAAGACTAGAGAGTAAAACTCAAAACTCCATTTTCGACACGATAAAGGTGTATGATCGAGATGTCCTAAGTTCACAGGGTGCAGAATTAGAAGTATCAGAGAGTTTAAACCAAAGAGAACCCGGATGACTTGAGTGAATCATTGTCATGCGAATAAAATTTACTTGCAACAAAGTCAGGAGTTGCAGGATGAGAAAAACACTCTCAGCAATGACAGGTTAGGCCCACTATACCTGGTATCCCACGATACAGGAAGACCCAATATCCCGTATCAAGTACTAGTATCAAAATTACCTGCAATTGTTGCTGACTAAACAGATGAAGGAGCCCTGTTTCGGTGAAGTGATCAGTTCAATCAGATCATCATGGCTTTGGGAGGGCCACCAGACTCCACGACCGACACCAAGACCTGCATTGCATGGAGAATGGTCCAATAAATTGAAAGACAAATGAGATACTCCGTGCATCCATTTTGGTGTGTGTACTGGAAATGTAAAAAAAACAAGAAAAAGAAAGGGGATTTCTTCTTTGGGGACAAAACACCACCTGCATGCATCGCAGAACGACTTCCGGTAGACAACACCTACGACACAGGCCCCGGACAACGTATGATGCTGGGCCTTCCAAAGAACCATCTTTATTTGAATACCAAGCATCTAATCGGGAGATTTCCATGGTGACTCCAATCTGAAATCGAGCAAGCTCACCTGCAGTAAACAGTCATCACTCATCAGCACTATGAAAATAAGTCAACGCATGTGAAAATTTGGACCAAACTGTGTAGACTGAACTGATTTTCAGTTTTCAAAGATTGGACTGATTTTGGGTTAAATTTCAACCTTTCTTCACATAAATTATGCCTAAGACAGTATTAGAGCACTTACTTCTATACTTTACAGGAGCTTACCAAACAAAAGCTAAGAGAAAAAAAGATACTGAGTATTCCTAGCATGACATCTACAATTAGATTAAAGAAAGTGTAAGCCAATCTTTAGTCATTGGATCAGGAAACCAAATTACACCATATAAGCCATCTGGTGTAATTCTATATAGTTTTCCTAAATTTTCTCTTTCTGCAACAGCAAGTTCATCAAATCACTCCACCTGTTATGCAACATAATCAAGTAGCTCCACTTTTCAATATAACTATTAAAGATAACTTTTGCCTTCCTTCACTTTCTGATGTCCAAATATCTTAAAAAGAAAAACAGCTTCACTGACTCTCTTCAAGCAAATTCCATGACAATCAACCCCTTTCCTAAATGAGAAACTCTAGACCCAAGCATCTTTAAAACATTGGATGGGTTTGCAACAATGCAACCACTCATTTGAAAACTTCAAGCTGGTCAAATGACTTGTGATCACCTGTGAAGTTACTCATTGTCCTCAAAATCATTCTAACCAGAGAGGAGGGAGTAAACCAAAATCATTTAACCCCTTAACAAAATGAACTGATTATTTAGTCAAATCATATGTCTACCCTCTGTTTGGTTCTCGGTTTTATGATTTTCTGGAGTATACAATTTCATATGTAAAGAGTAGAAATCATCCAATGCAGGTAGGAGTGATGAAGAAGCTCAGGGTGATTAAAGTTCCTGTTATCACAGATTGAATTGATTGGTTGGGAAGAAAGTCTGCAAACTGGAATGATTGACTCAGCAGGGTTTTTGGTAGAAAACTGTACCGAACCAGTTCGTTGACACCCCTATGTAGCATGTTAGGAGTAAGTTTCACTACCAAGTTCCCAATTTCTTTTCGACAAGTGATCTAATCATAAAAATAAACAAACAAAGAGCAAGTACAGAATCAAGGAAGAAAGCATTATGTGACAATTAAAGCTCATTTTATCAATGAAATTAATGTATCTGCCTATCGCATACCCAAAAGAGTTCAATCAAAGAGGTCAATCCTGAGCGTTTCTCTCTGAGCTGAATTTAAAATGCATAATGCCATCATTGAGTTTCAATAAAAGATACAAATGACTATCAAAAGATGAAAATAGAAGGCCTTCCTATAACGGAACCCTAATTTAAACAACACAATGCTAAACAAGTTGATGGGTTGTCGTGCCTCTTAACTCCAATTAAGATTAATTATCAAAAAGAAGAATGTGAAAGTTTTTACCTTTTACATCCTCCCTGCTCTCTCTAGTGGTCTACCCCCATAAAAATTGTTTGTTGTTCATCATAAATATCAACAGTTATCCGATTACTTCTTCTCATATGACAAAAAATGCAGAGCATCAAATTTGTGAGCAACCACACAAAGTGGATCATAGATAGACTACTTTCTTTTTTCGAATCTTAACATAGAATTTCCCATCCAGACCACCTCCTAATGAAAAATGGCAAGCCCTCCAGATAAAATTTCCTGGCATATCCATATATTGACACGGCCCCTGAACACGACTTACTCTGATTACACTATATGCCAGCACATGGAATTTATTTTCAATGAACAGAACAACCAATCTGCTTCTTTGGCACTCCAAGAATTCTTATGAGCAAGCAAGAGACACAATCATTATCATCATCATCATCACATTGCTTCATCTTTCCCCGCATTATATTGTCTCCAATGGCATTATTCGGGGCAACTCATACCAATTAAAGAACGAAAAAAAAAAAAAAAAAAAGGAGCATAAACAATTGCAGTTATGGACTGTTTTCTCACCCTTAAAGCCAGCTGCCACCATACTAGCAAGTATGCCACCATCATTGAGCACATGGAGTCCCAACCCGTCACCTTCAATGGCCGAGCACCTTAGGACTACCTCAATGCAGTACTTATCCTTGGATGAGATAGCAACATTTACCTGCAAATTACATTTAAAACCTCAGCAAAGAGAAAATATCTTCCAATTCAGCTCACAATGTCATGATCACTTTTATCTAACTGTGGATACAGTAATCACGCCAGGCTATTTCTTAGCTTTCTTCTACTAGACTTTGCTGCACTTATATACTTTAACAGAACAAGGTCAACAGTACTTCAGTGACTGCCATTTATCAAACTAATTACAGCTGACAACATTTCCTATTCTCCTATTAATTGTCCATACTTGGGAACCAATGACATAATGAACTGTTAGACTGAACCCATATCATAGGTAAAGGTCGTTTCCATGTATAAAATCAAAGCCACATGCTGCCAGACGCCCAGGAAGAGTTATGATATTAGTGGACAAATGAAGAGGAAACTATGCTAGGCAAGGGACATGATTACTTAAAGCAGACATTTGAAGACAGCCAGGTAACATCATTTAGGTAGACCTACAGACATAACTTAAAAGAAAATGGCATCGTGATTCATTGTTTCATTGTTAGTAATATCAAGCAATAGGCCATAAGGAAAAAAGCAGAGCAATTATCATTAGTTCTGATTCACTAATGCAGTTAACAGCAATAGATTCGATGTAGAAGGAGAGTTACTCTTGAATTACTCAATCATCCAAAACATCTTGACCCTGCTTTTTCCACACATCTAAGTGTTGATCTTGAAAATACCTCAAGAACTAACTAGTTCTATATTTAAAAAGAAATATTGTGAACTTCCAAGGGAAATTTTGCGTAAGAATACACAAATCTCTCATCAGTAAGGAGAAGGAAACGGCAGGAAATTTTTTTGTCCACTTTTGAGATTAAATTATCATTCCTAGCTTTTCACATCAAATTCCGTAAGCACATAACTGACATAAATAAGGCATGTAAGGAACTGAAGAGAAATTTGATGAAAACAGACCATCGTACCATCAATTGTCGATCTAACACCACTTCCTCACTCACTGAAGAGTAAAGTGCGCTCATCAGTGTAGCACAAATTGTGGCATCTGGACACATGCATTCACCAGATGGAAGGCAGAGCATTGCAGATGCGTGCAACTCAAGGAAAATAGGTTCCACTGCCTCATACACGTTTTCTTCATGAGAAGTCAACCAAGGATGTTCTTTCCCTGCAGACAAATTGGGAAGTTCAAAGAATCAAACACAAATCAACTGTCTTAAATTGTGTCTGCTTTTTGCATAAAGCATAATTACATAGCTGAACCCACTTACTAAGTAATAATGAATGTGCTGACTGTAGGGCTTCTCTAGCTGCAGCAGAAGCTCTTTCCTTCTCCTCCTGCGAGAGTTCTACTGCAGAAACTTCTGCATTCTCTTGTTCGATTTTAAGCCATTTACGATAAGTTGCATCACATGAGTAGTACTCACTCTGACAAATAAATGATACATAACCATCATAAGGAATATATCAATGGAACAAAAATCTATGAATCATGCCTACAAAACTTACCCAGTCTTCAAATTCACTTAAATCCTCCGAGATGTCATAATTCTCAAGAGCCCCAAGATTCTCCGACAGCTGCTTCAGAGGTTCAGCAAGGAAGCTAAGTAACTTATGAGCACCTATGGGCATTGCAGGCACTCTCCACAGGGAAATCAAAGCGAATTCCCTGAATAATATATTGCTACAAAAGAAAAAGAAAAATTAAACAAGAGTATCAAGAAACAGGAGAAACGAGACAATGATGAATAAGCCAAGCAACTGTGGTGACAATTCAAGTAAGACAGAAGGGTTCAACAGATGAATATATAAAAAAAGAGGAAATGCAAAAGATGAAACAGTGTGCGGAAATATCTAAAATATAAAAGGAAAGAAAACAAGAACATTTGATTTAAAGTTACAAATACAACAAAATGTAAGTGATGAAAATCAAGCTATACTAACTTTTGATCATCGTGTACATAAGAACAAAGAAAAACCAGAAGGCTCAAAAGGATATTACCTATGCATTAAAGCACGAAGCAGCAGCTTGACACTAACAACCTCAACGTCTGTAATGGTGGATGGTGGTGTGAAGCAGAGCCACTGAATGACCATAGCCTTTTGAAGGCTTTGAAGGCGATGCTGCTCAGCAACGTCCAATGTATTATCATACTTTCTAACTTTGGTTTCTCTTGAACTTGACAGAACCCTATTCAAGTCAAAGTTCATCAAATTTCCAGTTATCAGCATAGAACCAGAAAAGCAGCAGAATGAAATTAGTACCTCTCAATTATTTCTTCGAAACTTCCCTTTGAATCATTGCTAGGAGAAAAAGGCAAGTACTCTATAGCAGAAAGGAAGATCTTATACTTCACATGTACGCTGCAGGAAAATAAAGGAAATCAAACTCATAAACACGAAAATCGAAGCAGCTGACAAGCATATGAATATGGTCATCTTCGCACTCGGCACTGTACAACTGATGGAAGGACACTGCAATGGCATGAAGGAAGTGATCATTAAAGCATACTCTCTACAATTATTATGCCATTAAGGAGAATAAACTATGGTCTTCTCTACAGCATAGATGGTGATCCCTCAAACACCATGGCTCATGAAATTTTTCCCTAGGATTGTCGCATTTGGTACTATCAGGGAAATGTAAATCTAAGCGCCTTATGCGAGCATGTGATAGGGGACCCACTTCCACCTAAAGTATTTAGTGCTAACCAGAGTATGCTACATCCTTCCAACCTCATGTGGGACCCATATATGTATGTAAGAAGAGATTTTTTTTTTTTTTTGTTTGTGTTCCCGGGGGGGGGGGGTGGCGGGTGGGAATTCAATGAGAGGAGAGAGTATACCCCTAAAGCACCGACTAATTTCTCCAGTTCAACAGAGACTATCCATGCATGATAAGGACCAGATCTTAATTCAGTATATAATTTTGCATGTTCAGGACATCTTCAAAGTTTCTATGTTTCCTCAAGTGCTGCTTTTATTCAAATGATATGTTTGACCTAATTTAAGTTCTACTTAAATTTTAGAATGCAAATACAAAATGTGGGATATTCTCACATTTGAAGGTGGTGAATTGAACAATCAAACCAACAGAAGTAAATTATACTGACAATATGATGGTCTTTAAAAGATTGCCGCACAAAACCACACAAACAAAAAGAGAGATGAGAGAAGAAAGATTCAAAACAATTCTACATCTACAGACCTGCTGTTCACCCTAAGTTCCATCATGTGGGCAAAGAGGTCAATGCATCGGTGGCCGGCAAGCTGAGAAGCATAGATCCCAACCAATTCCTCATGCTGTTTTGAGAACAGAAACATCGCATACCTGAAATTGAACCCCGAACAGGCAAATGAATCATAGAATTGTTGCCTCCCATAACTTCACAAGACAGCGATCGGTGCAAACTTCAAAATCATTGAAGAATTAGAAGGACGCTACAAAAACTGGACAACCATGCTAAAAAGATGGGGGATCTTCTAACATTGCAGAACTTTTGTAGAGCCTATGCAGCTAGAAATACAGGATGGCCATATAGGTAATAGGTCAGTAGATACCTTCATGTCCTGAATAAAGAACAAAATGAAAATGTCTGGCTGGCATTACTTAACTTTGAGAAGGAGAATATGTTTTCCAACTCTACAAGTGATTAGTCACGACTCACAACAAAGTGCTAATAGAACGAGTAGCAGATAGTGTTTTAGCAAGCACCTACAGGTTATAATCAATTGCAAATCATCGAATGAGCAACTTATGATTACTAACTAACCCATTATGATACATGCCGACTGGTTCATTATGAAGGAGCATATTAGCCCCAGATTTGCCTACATGAAGCATTAGACCAACAGCAAGAAATTACATAAATTCAGGGCTTATTAACAACCTGCGCTATAGACCATTAAAAAAAAACACAATCTACAGAATTTGAAGTCCATATACTTTGTCAATCCATTGAAAAACAGAGTTACTTAATCCAAGAAAGAGACTCACATGTGAAGAATGAAATCACCAACTGTCATAATCTTCTCCTTGAAGGCATCCTTAACTTCATCAGCAAGCAGATATCTTAGCACAAGTACTAAATGAGCTCCAAACCTAATCATCTGAGGATCCCCATGTGGCCTGAAAGAAGGAGACGCCTTAAGGAATCTTTCACAGTAATTTGCTTCTCAGAACCCAGACATGGAGAGAGAGAGAGAGAGAGAGGAAATTTCATTACAACTCCTCTGTCAAATCACACTCAAACCAAAAGAATAGAGAATAATGTTTCCAAATGTGTTTCTTCACTCAAATCAGTGTACAGCAATGTCTTCAAAACAATGATGTGGCTAGGTAAAGATTTGACAAGCTAAACTTGCATTCTATAGGACAACATTAAAATTGTCTGCAGTGAAAGCATGTTTTTCGCAAGTTTTTCTTTATAGGCAATGAAGGATTTTAATTTATTCAAGTAAATTAGAAATGGATATAGGAGGAAAGAAATTAAAAAAAAGAAACAAAGAAAATCATCACAAGACAATGTGAAGTCAGAACAAGATGTCCAAAGCCAAATAAAGAGTACTACACAGAAGTAACTGAAGAGTCTAAACCCTCAAACAATCTTTTATTGCCTCCCTTACAAATGCATCACATGAGACAGAGTGGTGCAGCACTCCAATACTTGTTAGAAACTCAGCCTCCTCCATAAGCCTCCCAACAACTAAAAAGCTGGAAGGCATGACTTGGCATAACCCACACCACCTTAGACAAACTAAGCCTATGAATCCAAAGCTGAAGAGCAAAGTCCCAATGAAGAAAGAGATGATTAACATATTTCCCTAAATGCTTACACAAGCAACACCAATCCGTGATTAGAGAATTCTGTTTCCTCAGATTCTCAATGGTAAGAATCTTATTCCAAGCTACCATCCAACCAAAAGAAAAGAAGAGATTATATATGATATTGTTGAAATATTATCTCACATCGATTGACAATGAGTCGTAAATGCTCTCTATATTCATGTGGTCTTCCTCCACCTATTAACTTAAGCTTTTGGGTTGGACTTTTTAACATGATACCAAAGCCAGTTATCCCTTACACAAAGGTGCATGGTAAAAAAATCCTCGTGAATGTGCGTAGTCAAAATTCCACATGCAGCTTGTAATCCGACTTGCATGTGAAAGGGGGTGTTGAAATATTATCCCACATCAATTGACAGCGGGTCGTAAATGCTCTGTATATTCCCGTGGTCTCCCTCCACCTATTAGTTTAAGCTTTTGGGTTGAACTTTCTAATAGATATATAGGGCAGCCAAATTGCTTTAGAGGGGAATGAATGAGGGGAGAAATTCCCCAAGAGAGAATAACATAATTTAACACTGAATTTATTGTCATTAGCTGGGTGCCGCACCCTCTTATTTTCACAAGTTGAACTGTTACAATTGCTTGTTGACTCACCTTGACTCGGTTACCTACATTTTCTAACTTCCAAGATCTCTTCTAGTGGTTTCCTCTTGTTGTTAGCTTCTTGAAGTGCAAAACCAAATGAAAACAGCCATACATTTATTGCTCAAATGTTAGGACTCGGACTTTAAGTATGCATCATTATAAAACAAATAGAAGACGACCAGAAGTTATTCTTCTGGTTCAGGATGCACACATGCAGGAAGAGAGAGAGAGAGAGAGATGCAGGAGCATAACAGAAGATTTATTCTTGCTTTTACCATTCACAGAATTTCGAGATTCAGGGTTATTTATGTTTTCAGAGTCCTAGAAGTACTAGGTTTACTTCTTTAATGAGGCGTCCTATCAATAATGGGTTTTATGCCTATTTATAAGTGTTGAAGGGTTGTTTTCAGAGGGTATTTTCCATTATTGAGTAAAGTTTGTCTTCAAGATTGTTTTTCCTTTTCTCTAGCTTTGACATCCACAAGACAACCTTTTAGATTGTAAGTTTCCTTGTGAATTGTTTGATTTGCTTCTTCAATTCTGTTCTTGGTGTTAGATGTTATCGTGGTATAAGAGCCTGGTTCCGATCTTTCTTCATGGCTGCAAAAAGGATGTGAGTCCTAGGCTCAACCAAACTCAATAGATTGTTGAGATGCAATGAACAATCGAATGACTTGCTTTAGAAGTGCAAACTCTATGTTAAGATCATGAAAGGGCCCAAGAAAGGGTGCCAGAAGGCGATCATGATCCCAATGTTATGTTTTCTTTCCACATGTAGTGGCACCATTAAGGGCGTTGATACTGTGAGACTGGTACAAATAAGCTTGTTCTTCTTGCTTAATATAGTAATCTGGAGCTTCAGAGACTCCTAAGATTTCCAAGAGTTATTCAGCAAAGTTCATAAAACTTTACGATGATACAGTTTGAACGTACAATCCAATTTCACGGGGCCAGTTAGAAAAACATGTTCAACTATCCAGCTAGAAAAATCGAAAGAAAAACTGGGAAGCCATGGTCATAGGGAGCCTCCAACTAAAAACTACTTTACATTTTAGTGAGTAGATGGGCATGAAAAAAGTTGCTAAGCATTTTCATTTTCTAATACCTGAAGATATTTTGATCATCTTCTGAAGGTGCTATCCATGACCAGATAAGATCCAGCAATTGGGGTATATTCCCTTCCATAAGTTTCATCTGTGAAAGCAAGTCATGCCAAGCTCAAATGAAGTAATAAACATTAAAATTATCACTGGAAGATCTAATTGAACTCTTAGTCAAATAATGTATGTTTCATGTTGTGTGAACAAATTGTCCAAAGGGATAAAAGTTGCCCACTTTAACCGTAACAGATTGTGTACCTTTGTACAAGAGAGAAAATGAATGGAAATGTTATGATGATATAATTTTCACAGTCGATGCAGTAAAGAAGCAATTATGCGCTTCATTCATGTGTCCATGACCATAATTAAGCCAAAGTGATTCTCCTGCCAAGGTACTCACCTCAATTTGCCTTTGCTGCTCTTTGCATCCTCGCATAACGGCCTCATGTACAGCATCACTAAATTAGGCCGAAAGTGAGGTTTATCATATATTGAAAGAAATGATACTAACTTCCAAAGAAATTGAGTCTTGTTTAGTACCCCGAGTGAAGTTTCTGAAGAAGAGCAGAAAGATGTCGTGGCTGCTGGTTAAGAACTTGCAGCGGCCAATTTTCAGGCCCCGATGAAGACTGAGATGTGCCCTCGATTTGTTCAGGACTGCCATCAACCTCATCACCATAACTCTTTGAATGAGTAATTCCACCAGGCTGCAAACGAGCAAGTTCCATGTCCACCAGAACATCAAGCCAGGACTTGGCCATTGCCCAGCAAGCAGACTGTAATTGTGGTGGGCATACATCAGCCTTTCATGTGATTATTATTTCTGTTTATGATAAATGTACTATAATAAACGAAAGGTAGCCTATTCATGTATATAAGATGCACATAGTAGACAATGCTAAGCAAGGCTTAAAGAATAGAAAAACTGGAAAATTACTCAGAAGCAAAATTGAAATCCTGGTCTGGCAAGGTAGCCTCTGATCCCTTTTCCTTTTTATTTGTCAATAGAGTTATTCCTCTCCAAATTGACTTATATATTCCAGGACAATGCCCTTTTGTGCCATAAACCACTAGACAAACTTTCATTATTTAGAGGAAATGTCATGTTTTGTTTTTTTAAATATTTTCAATGCTTAATTTTAAGCATGAAGCCAAGTGTTTACCCAATTCTATCCAGTACTTTCCATCTCATTATATTATTTGGTAAGCCTTTTGGGGAAGCTTCATAGGTTCCTGATTTAGCAAGGAGGGACCAACCGAGAGCAGTTGATAGGATGAAGGACAAAAAAAAAAAAAAAAAAAAAAAAAAAAAAAAAAAAAGTTTCACAGTTCTTGATTAAATCAGAACTAATTCACTCATATAGATTTGATATCGCAATCTTTTATTGACACAATAACTATTTTACATCTATGAACGAGTGAAATTATGAAAAAATTGGGTGAAATGATCATTATGGCAAGATTCAATGAATATTAATAAAAACTTATGAAAAAGAACAGTAGTCACCGTGAAACTCGGGTTTTCACTAACTTTAAAGTTATCAAGCCTTTTAAGAGCAAAGAGTGCATTTTTTGCTTTCCCACCAAAATTTAAAATATTCTAATTTCAAAAACTATGAAAAATTTATATGTGAATGTAAGTCTCAACATTTATATGTCATAAAAGTTTCATATGTTTAGGGTTAAACAATTAGTCAAAGGGTTTCTGCCACAAAATTTAGATTGAGTAAAGCTAATGATAATCCAGACACGCCTTAAAGAAGTTTCTTTTAAAACTCATGACCTTCGCACAGATGCCAACAAAAAAGCAACTCATTTCGGTGTCCTCCATAACATGTCACCAATCGAACTTTAGAAATTGGCCAAATTTCTGAAGTACCTTCACCACAATTATTTACAGATTTGAAGCTTTTCTACCCATATAGCACCAGTTCACAATAAAATCACAAAGTTCTCAGGTTTTTACTTGTTAAAGTTCTTCCCAGGCATGGTGTCTGAGGGGTTGCTGCTTTTGCCAAAGTCTTTGGGAGAACTTCATACAGAATTTATATTTTTAGAATCCTTGCTCATTTGGATTTTGTGAAATTGACACTGAAGTCCATAAAATATCCATGGAGTAATTAGACACAGGGAGCAAACCAATACATGGCCATGATGTCTCAAAGGTTCAATTCCTTTTTAATCTTTTATATTTACATCATAAAACTGTTATTCAAGCTAATATGAATCAAGTCTGCCAAAATTATTCCTATAAGCATCGGTTGGTACACCTTTCTGCCACGGACCTCATAATGGCTAGTCCATATTGCATCTGCAAAAATTCTCTCCTTCTCTACCATGAGCCCCAGGAAACAGAAATAATAATCCTACCTGTAACTTGTCCATCATCTATCACTATGCCTCAAAGGCTAAATCTTGTGGCAGCATGCAAAAGATAATTCCTTGCCATATCTAACCTTTCCACATTGTCACAAGAAATGCTAACATATAATAGGAAAAGGCCAAAAACAGAACTTGTAGAAGTTAAAGAAATCAATACTAATCATATTGATTAGATGGAAAAGACGAACCTCCCAGTCTGTACATATTGGAAGCAAGCACCTCAAATTGCTACACTGGGCTGCATATACAGCAGCTTCGAATTTGCAACCATCTTTCTCAGCAATCCTCTTTAAAGTACCATGCACAAAAGCAGACACATATGTAAGATTACAAAAGCCAAACACCAGAGAGAACCATCAAACATCCAAAAACTTGAAAAAACCCTGAGTCTCGGTAATAATCCTAACACTATTGAATGAAGATGGCTGCAGTTATTCATAGCGAATACCACAAAAAGATGAGATTAACATATATATGCAGACTGTTGAACCAATACACCTTAAACAGAGTTGCATTTTCGGCACGATGCTGCATTTTAATATTAAAATGTTAACGTAATGAGTCAAGTATGTGCAGAATTTATCATTAGAACCCCACCTCTGATGCGCAATAGGATGCCCATTTCCAGAGGCGCCACTGGTGTCCAATGCCATTTTCCAACTCAATTGCTTGTAGAGTCCGATTTTTTCCGTTCTTTAGCAGGGCTTCACAGGAAGGAAATAGATCCAACCCTCCAAATGGACGAAGAGTTGCTGCTCTCCATGGCTGCCATGCCATAACAAAGTATGCTTCATAAGAACATTAAAATACTGGTTGATTCACAATTGCATCTTTTTGTAACTCAACACACCTGTCCAGCAGACCGACAAATGTCACAAGCCTCATCGACTCTCCCAGCCCTTAATAAAGTCCATACATCTTCCAATAGCAAATTATCTTGTTTCTGTGAGGAAATATTGAAAGTCCTGGTTTAATTCCCACAAGTTTAAGGATCCTAAACAGGTATATGTTCAAGATAACAGTATTCACCCAACAATAGGAAAAATGGAAAGACATGCAACTATTGACAGAATGATTGCAAGAAAAGCTTCACACACAACATTACTTTCACTTAATTAGAACTAGGCTTCAGCTTTGAGTCAGGCGTAGATAAGGCAGCTCCAGAAACTATATGAAGTGATGATAACAGTCCTGGCAGTACCAAAACAGGTATCATTCTTCATAATAATTAGTCTTTTAAAGTTTTTAAGTAGGAATTTTAAAATCCATCAATTAACATCAACTTCATGGACACAAATATTTTTCCAAAAACCCATAGTTATCAAGCGGCATCATGTGCTCTGCAGCACGTAAGCTATAAAATGAATCTGGAGAAAGTAAATAGCATCTGTCTTTGCTGGCAAGACAGACAATTCTTCCCCCCCCCCGATGGGGATTGGAAAATCAACAATATATCTGCTTTGTAGTGCCTTGCCTATCTGTGTGAAGAAATGAGGTAGAACAGAGATAACTACCAATGCAAACAACATTCTTTACGCAAATCAAGTACAACCTATATGTTTTTGAGGAGGAATAACAACAAGCTCTCAGTCAGACTGAGTATTTTACTCAGATGCTGAAGATGGAAAAATTTATAACAAGTATTCTTCTTTCCTCCATCATCTTATCCCCTTTTTTGAAGTTTCCTTCACATGACCCCCAAAAAAATACAATAGCAGGGCACTAGCAAATGCATTTTATCATTTTTATAGCAAGGCATGCAAATCACAAACAAAGACGAGTATGGCAAACATAGATGCACAAGCTTCATTAAGAATGAATCATCTCAAGGCTTCTAAGCAAGCTGGGGCCAACAAGGGGAAATGTTATGAAATATAACCGAATTTGAAGGGGAACACAGGCTTCAAACAGCAATTTGGTCAATATTTCGTTAATAACCAATGCTAAAATTGGAATGTTACAGTGGGTATCTGTTTGCTAGAACTATGAGGCAAGAGAAATACTTTGTCATCAGGCAGTTGATGTGCATGTTCACGTGTTGGAGCATCAAAATCCAAGTGACGAACAGTGTCTGTATCAGAACGACCCTTCTTCAGAAACCTCTGAGTGTGATGCCAGATTCCAGAGCTGGGTAGGTAGGTTCCAACATGAGATCCTCGCACCTGAAATGACAGATAATTTCAATGAGAGCCCCAGTACAAAACTCACGCCATCTATCAGTAAGTAAAACTATAATATTTGGCCAGCACAGAAGCATAGTAATATCAGAACCTAGAGGGATACAAGCATGACACTCAGCATTATAGATCAACTCATGGATTTTTTTTCTCAAATTGCATACCGAAAGCGGACTTACATTCAGTTGGATTACCAATCAGAGAAGGATTGTAGACATTTTGCTTCCTCATTTTTAGTATTTTCTTTGCCTCTTTTCTGATGATAGATAAAAAGTTCAACTACTGGGCACCAAGAAGTGCAAACCCAAATACAAAAAGAGCCCGAAAAACTAAAGCCATATACAGGACAGCTCTGAAAACCAAAAGGATTTTTGAGCATCTAAACCAGAATATTAATAGAAAGACAATAAAATACATGTGTATTTTCTGATAAATACAATAGATTCACTAAGTGGTACCAAGAAGGCATCAGCCCCACAAAAAATGGCTTCTAAAGCTAAGCCTTTCAAGTACAAAAACTAAACACTACATTGTGTCGCAATCATTCTAGAAACGCATTTACATAAGTATCTAACCACCATCTTCACCCTTCCACTTCCCTATACCAAAGATGAACAACATAACACTGAAACTCCATGAATTTTACTATGAAGATTCTTCTCCTTTGAAGCTCTCCTTGTTTCTTCCGGTCTAAATATGCAAAAGAACAGCACGATGTCCATTTTTAGGTATTTTTCTTTTGCTGTACAGTAATTACACCTTGTCATGACTATGATCCTGTTCCTGCTTGACCTTCTCAAGGCCATTTTCATCCCAATTATTATTAAAAAAAAAAAAAAAAAGCAAGCAACCGATATTATCAGAACGGAGATCAACCATCCACCAAACTACGGCATAATTAGAAGATATAACTCCTCCATTGTTAAAACCCAAAGTCAACTACAGTTGACCTTATGGGTCCATAGACCTTTGGTGTAATCTTTTATGGGAGAAATGGTTTAGTACACAACCATAAAAAAGTTCATTATTTATAATTTCTTAGGTGGCTGACACAATCCTGTCTACAAAAATACAAAAAACTGTGGTCCCACTGGAACTGACAGGCACCAAATTGTAAGAAACAACACTGCCACACAGAAAAGAGATTCTGGTGAAGCATAGGTGACATTTGTCAAATATTCTGAACAAGAAATCACACTTTATAACATGATTTGATTTCCCTCATAAAAGAAATAAGTGAATAGAGTTATGCCTTGCTTTCCAAATCAAGCGCTTTGGAAGCTAGTCCCTCTAACCACTGAACAACCCGGAGGCACAACTGTGCTGTATGGTCATTTGAAACAAACTGACAAGCCTCCAAATGTGATGTAGTTGGATACTGTAGTAAACAAGAGAGAGGTGTTATTAGAATAAGGAAAGTATTATACTCGACTCTGAAATCATTTTGTAAACATCAAAAGATAACTGTTGAGACAACAAGATGCATTACCAAATATACATCTTTTGGGATGTCTTCATTCCCTGTATAGGAAAAGGAAATTGTTAGAAGCACATGCACACAGACAGAGCTTCAGGAGAAGAGGAACAACTTGGCAGAGATATTATACATGAAATATTCACATAAGAACAGGCTAGACAAATACTTACAAGTCGCTGGGGAAACAGTAAATTCAAAAGATTAGGGTACCTCTCTAATTCTAGAAGAATGTCAGATTTTCATTTTCAGTGAAAATTTTTTAGGAAAATGTTTTCTTGTTTCCAGACTGTCTTTTTCTTTGTCCTTTTCTTTCACAACTCTAGGAGCTTGATCTTGTGCTTTTTGGAACTTTCAAATCATCCGATTACTTGTAACTGTGTTCATTTTGATTATATTAGAACGTCAAAAAGTTTGGAGCACAAATTTGGTACATTGTTTATACTCTCTATAAGTCATCTTTCTCGTACTTTCTGTTCCGACATTGGCAAGAAATGTTCAAACAAGAATTTTTCAAGAATTCCGAATTCTTTCCTCATATATAATTGGAAACTTCATAAACCATTTTATAAAATGATAAAAGACATATCCTAGCAGTTTTCTGTTTCCACAAAGAATTTTAAAGAATAAAAGAACAAATAGATCCTTAAGAAATTTTCGTCCCCATCCTTGACCTTAACCTACCATTCAAATATATATTTATCAAACTTGATCCTGATCTCAATCCACAAAATCAATTTCAGATTCACTAACCGACCCATAAAAAAGATTATTCAACAGTGATCCTATAAAGGATCCAAGAACAATTTCTAATTCATCACATGGATAAATGCAAAAATTACAGCACATTTTTTATGTCCAGGTAGTTATACGCAAAATATCAATGGAAGAAAAATATTGTAACATATCAAATGAAGCTTCACAAAACTTGCCACGCACAACGAATAACGTGCTAATTTCACAATACCAGATTTACTAGATTAAACTGTGAAAGAAATATTCTAGCATATAATCAACTTCAATAGGTCAGAGATCTATTTCCTTTTCCATATAGATACCACAGGAGAGACCATGAAGCAGCCTCATCAAGCAAGAATTGAGCCTTTTGTCTCATTAGCTTGTCCTCCACAATACGATGCTTCATATTGGAACCATACCTTTTAAAGCAAAAAGAGTAAAATGAGAATCACGCCATGCAAGGGTTAAGAAGAGTACTACACTTCAACAAGGCAATAGTAATCATGCAGTGAACTTGCTAGTCCATGCACACATTGCCAAAATCCCACAGAAAGAGTTATTAAGTACTGTATTATTCGTCTGATGTAATATACCTGATTGACTCTGAAACATTCCTACAAGATGACTCAAATCGTAGTATTAGATCAGGTATAGACATCAGCCCTGCAAAATGATAAAAAGTAAGACTCCACAAAGCATATTATTGAAAGTTTGACATTTAAGTCTGCCAAATTGCATAACACTGCAGATTTAGATATAGCTGTCAAGAACAGGTGCATTCCCACAACACCATACTATTTATGCACTCATGAACTTCAGGTTAAAAAGAAGGGACAAAAACATATATAAACACACGTGCTCACACACACACACATAAACTCACCTGCACACCCGCATATGCGACACAGAGAGATCAATTACATGACACCTATGCTAAGCTCACAAAAGAAAGTAGAAGCAGGCCATACACAGATTTTGAGTGTATCGATATTGCAGCTTAAGCATCTTTTGTTGATTTAGATTCTCCAAAGGAACCATAATATCCTCATAAAAGCTTCCCTCAACTTTCATTTAACCTTGCAAGAACAAATAGTTTCTGTGGTGGATATGTCTTCAATGTCCTCTCTTCACTTAAAAACTTACTTATCCTCTCTGTATGTCGACTCATGTCTATTACTCATGAATACACTCTCTCTAATAAAAGTAGGTAATCTGTGCTGAAAAGAAATACTACAGTCTCTTTGTTGACAACACAACCCATCCATATTCAAAATGGACTTTTTCTAAGACAATAACAAACAAGTCAAACATCAGGCCCACTAGTCTGATGCACATAATCGAAGTTAAAACAGATTTTGGAGAAGCTTAAATGGAGAGGGAAAGAAACAAAAAAAGAAAAACAGCAAAACAGCACCTGCGTCTTTATAGATAAAACTCCTAGAATACCAAGGGGGAACCTTTAGCAACCATATAGAAAATCCTCTATCACGGCAATTTAAACCATCACACAGACTTTCCTAAGTAACAGAATGCATCACAGTTACTGAACTTAAGATCGAGGCACGTGCTCATATTTCATCTCAGATTCAAATTTCCATGAAGAAGTTTTCCATACTTTCCATGACATCAGTGCAAATAATGCATATGTGAAAGTGACAAAATAAATCAATTATGAGATTAGAGAGATGAACATCTATTCAATTTATCTCTACATGCTAACATTTAATCTACTTGGAACACCTTGAATAGCAGAATCCAGGAGAGAAGCGAATAAAGAGAACGTTGTCTCTCCACTGTCCGATGATGACTCATCCTCCTGCTTACAAGCTTTGAGCGAATAGCTTCCAGTTCTTCGGACCGAATCAAAACCCATCTCGGCCTCTAACTTCCCATGACCCTCGATGGAGTATCTTCTCTTGGAAGAAGATTGGGTCCTCGCAGGCGTTCCCTCTGCATAATCAGCATCAAAGCCCAAGGCTTCTTGCTTGATGACTTCAAGAAGAAGTGCGGCATTTGTCGGGCTGTGGATGCGCGGTCCATCGTACAACACGCTACCCTGCCTCACCATTGATCCTGAACGTTTCTGGGGCGATATGTTGGAAGTCGACGACTGCCCTCTCCTGAGCATGCAACAACACGATTCAATCCTAACCACACATACGTTGCCAATACAAAACTAACATTTACCGACACCTAATGAGCACTCAAGACTCGAATCAGGCAATGCATAGCAGAGATGGCGGGCTGTAGAACTACACCACGACCACAATGGTGCCAAGAGGCTGCCGATTCGCAAACTTCCATCCACCTTGCGATGACCGAACCGTCATTCCCCTCCGATTCCAGCTAATCTCGAAAACCCATGGAGCACAAGATGATCGGAGAAAATGCAAAGTGAAAGGGGATGCATCGATTTACCCGTATCGTCGGAATTGCTCTCTAAGTGTGAGATCCTCCGGGTCGAAGGAGCTTGGAGATGCATCCATCTCGTCCTCCATGGCAGCTCCGGGCTTGAAGCTCGCGGTGTCGGTCACGGTGAAGAAGAAGCAGTAGCTCGGAGCTGACCCCTTAAACCCTAATTCTCCAAGCGCGGGAACTGAAAGAAGGATGGAAGCCGGACCGGGCTCGGTTGGGTTGCTTCGGGTCTCGACCCGACTCCGGACAAGACCCGCCATAGCCGGGCGGGCCCGGCCCAGCCCGGCCGGAACAACTAGAGCCTTTCGGCCCCAAATAGTGCATTTCAGGCCGGGCCGACAGAAGCCCGAAAGATTTTTTTTTTTTGAGTTAATACCCTAAAAACCCCAAATTAATACACACGCGTAAATTTATCCCAAACTATTTTTTTTCGACCACCAAAAACCCAAACCGATACATATGTAATAAATCTACCATTCATTAGCTTCCGTTCAATTTTGCCGTTAACCTTGTTGACGTGGCAAGCCATGTCGAAATTCATCAGTTTAATACCATTAAAAACCTCAAACTGATATATTTATGACAAATTTACTAAAAACTGGTATATTTATAACAAATTTATCCCAAACTGGTATATTTATGACAAATTTACCCAAAATTGGTATATTAACGACAAATTTACTCTAAATTATTTTTTTCGATCATAAAAAACCTAAATTGGTACACGTGCGGCACATTTACCCTCTTTCAATTTTCCCAATTTTGACCGAGTTGTGATGTCCAATCAATTTTATTTTCCGGATTACTCTAACATTGCCTCCATATCATTAATACTTGATTTTTTTTCTTCTTTTTATTAGAATCATTATTAGAAAACTATTCAAAGACTACCAAATGTGCACTTCATTCTTGTGCCGAGAAGATGCCCATTAACTAAAAGATGGACAAATTGCTTGCGCACATATACAAAAGAAGTGCTATTCATAATGAGCCAGAAGCAATATACTTTTCATCAGAATAGGCATAGAGAGAGCCAGCATACAAGCCATATGCAATCAACCAAATTCATCATCAAAATGCAAACAACATCAACTACACAAAATGGAGAGAACGAAACTAAAGCCACAAATCAATATATCTTTGAAATAGCTTTACAAAATAGCCTTCACTGGACTTGGATAAGCTTTACAAAGCAGCCTTTACCCCAGACACCAACCAACCAACTAGCCAACAAATGCAAATCCACACCAGACGATAGAGGTCCAAAAGCATGTTCTATATCAAATACTATCCAAAAAAAAAAAAAAAACAAAGCTTTACAGGGCAAGCTTTACAAAACAAGCTTTACAAAACAAGCTTTACAAGACCAGCTTTACACCCAAATTCCAACTCTCTCTACAGGTTCATTGCCCTACTTCACTTTGAGATTGTTCAGTTTGAGAAGGTTCGGAAACTTGGTTTGAAAGATCCACCGTATGATTTGCACCACCTTGACGAATTTCTTTAACTATGTTACTCCCAAGCATCTAAAAATTGAGGGATAAACATAATCTTATTATGCTAATCATAGTGGATTAAAAAATGCTTAACAAAATAAAATCTTCACTCTCAAATATGAGTTTCTAGTGGCTTCAGATACGTAAAACCCATATCCTTGTAAAACCTATAAGAAGACAAACCATATTAACATTTTACTTTGGTATTATCAAAAACCATATGAAATCTACTTGTAGACTCCTCACCATTCTCTTCTTAGAATTGACAATATTTGATTGTCCCGTTATAGATCTAGCTGAGGTACTTTCACTTTGTTTGTTCGATGCCCCTCCTTCAATGATTAGTTGCTTTGGATGCTTCCTTGGCCTACCTCTTTTGCCTGTATAATAGACATATATAAGGTATTCTAAGGGAAAATGTATCACATTTATGTTTAAATTTCCGTACAGGTAGTTTAATCTGGATAGGTGCTGGAGGTTGGGGGCATGTTGTCTTGTTGTGTCCAGTATCATGACAATTGGAGCATTTCATGGTAATACCAGATTTTGATATTTTAGTAGGATCGGTGTTGGTGACCCTTGGCTTCCTCATTCTTTTGCTTTTCTCATCATTTTTCTTCTCACCATTGGGTCTCATCCTATCTTTCTTGGGCCTCCCCGAAAGCTTTCTGAATGGCGAAGGCAATAAAGGCTCTTCATTGGTCGTTGGCCACATTTTCTTTCCATTCAAGGTGGGTAATGCAAATTGATAGCAACGCTCATACGCAGCTTTCTTGAAACAATCAAGTACATAATCATTTAAGTTACACTTCATGAAGTTGATGCACGAGATAGCATGGTTGCATGGTATCCCCGATATATCCCACTGTCTGCAAGTACTCATCTTCTTTCAGATCAACCATAAAAGTATCGTCATTCACTTCAACTTCGAATCTAGAAGCTGTAGATGGCTTTGGAATGCAAAACCTAGACTTCATCTTTCCCTCCTCAATCTTCAATCTGATTCTTGGACAAATCTCATCTCTTGTACCAACCATCAATTGGCTTTTCTCATACATTCTTACCATAAGTAATTTTCTTATGCCCTCTAACATATCAACAATGGGAAATTCCCTTTCTCTGCATATATATGCGTTGAATGTCTCGCTCAAATTATCTCGATAGCATTGCAATTTTGTCCACACTTGATGAATGCCCTGCAAAAGTGTTCTGGACCCTATCTCATGAAGTCTTCATATGCATGAACAGACTCTTTCTTCATTTCTTTCACTGCCATATTGAAATCAGCCTCGTATGTTGAATATGCAACTCTCCAAAAGCAATTCCTAAATGTTTCTCCCTTGTATAATTTTTTCCAGTTGGCATAAATGTGCCGAGCATAATTCCTATGCTCTGCTTGTGGAGAGAGTTTAGAAACTGCATTGAGCAGGCCTTGCAACATATTATTTGACATGTAAATAAGTTAGTCTACAAACAACAAATACTTTTATTAGCAAAGCTTGTGTGCAATCTTACCTTCTATTGATCGCTCATGAAGGTCCAGCCAAGACCTTGTCCCACATTCAAGTCTTTCACTAGTAGCTCGAGGAACCAAGTCCAAGATTCTTCAATCTCAGCTTCAACAACAGCCCATGCAATTGGAAACATTTGGTTGTTTCCATTTCTACCAATAGCACAAAGTAACATCCCCTTAACTAAAGTCTTCATAAAGCATCCATCCAATCCAATTACTCATCTACAGCCTATTAGAAAACCCTCTTTCAATTCTTTGAAGCACACATAGAATCTTTTGAACATATTATATCGTCCAACTTCCAAGTCAAATGTGCTATTAGGACTACATCGACTCAACTCAGCCTTATAAGAGTGCAGCAACTTGTATTGCTCAACAAATGGACATCTAATGATCTCAACACCTCTAGTAATCGCTCTATAACAAATCCTTCTATTTAGTGTCAATGCCCACATCTCCATTGCATCCGCCTACATTTGTGATGTTGTATACTTCAAGTTAGCTCTAATTTTAGGCAAGAATTGCTCCGCAAGCCATATATACGATGCATTCTTATTTCTCATGCTCATAGGGCAAGTCTGTTATTTTCCAACAGTCTTTATGATGAAGGTCTTCTCACTCTGCATCCAACAAGCATAAACTCTCCATTCACAGCCACTCTCACACCTACCATCCATTTTTTTTCGCTTCACTCTTCTTCCATCCAATGTTAAATTCGTTTATGATTGCGTAAAGTTGCACAGCTTTCTTGAATTGAGCACGTGAGGCAAATCTCATTCCTACTTTAAATTGTATGTCTTTATGATCAGATTTGGGGCCATATCTTATGATTTTTTATCTTCTTTGGTCACAAACTTCTTCATCTCCATTAGAGTTGGGAGGGCTCAAATTCTCATCTCCTTCTTCTAGATCAATGTCTCCATCATTTTCACCCCCATCCTCTTTTTCAGGAATGTTAACGGCAACTGTATTAATAATAGCAGCAGCATCAGCCTCTCTTCTTATTTGCCTAGCAAGAAAGAAATCCTCGTTATCACCACCGAGAATGTAGTCATCATCACGTAAAGATAATGTACCAGGATCTTGCTCTGGTTCACTATCTCTATAGCTATCACTCTCACTATTATGACCATTAGTAGAAGAACCACTATCATCACCAAGAGTAGCTCCTTCAATATAAACTTCAATAACACTAAAACTTGATCCTAGACCCACCAATTCTAACACTTGATCATTACCAAAAATCTACACAAGACCACTTCTCAAGGAATCCCCAGGAGTGATGTACCACAACTTTTTAACCGAGTATCCTAGATTAAGAACAGCCTTAACAATTGCATTATAGTTCACTACCATCGACTTATAACGATGGAGATATTCTACATGGTAGCCTGTGCACTTTGTGATGTCTCCAAACTCCATAACTCCACCTAGGTGAAGTGCAATTGTAAATTTGTTAAACATCTGCAAGGGAACACCAAACAAACCAATTAGTTTATAAAGAGACCCAAAGCTATTTCAGTCATAACAAAAACTTGCAACAAGGTTAACAAAACTATCTTGATAAAACTCTGGAAATCTTGATATGATGTTAAAGGAACAAGAAACTGGACAGTCACAACTGCCAACTACTTACTTAGATTAGGCACTCAGATTGACACATCTGCAGTACCAGTTAAATACTCTAGGTTATGTAACAAATTGCATAATAAGTGGCAAAAGATACTGAGAATATAATCATGTTATGTTTCACAAGCAAACATCAGCTTCATGAATTGCCAATCGACATCTACCCCGCCTTATTTATTAAGCAAACAAGAATTTCAATCTCGTTAAGTGGGGTTAACTGAGCTCAAGTCACTATTCCAAATAATATATGGGTACATATAAGTGTGTGCACAATAAATTTATGAAAGTCTTATATTAACTTTTGTGGAATCTAGCCCACCTAGATATGTATATTGTGACAGCCTGAATTTTTAGATTTCATTTTCGATTAAATAAATCGGGTATTTCGTTGACGCGCCAATAGTGCTATTTTCTGAGTTGATCACTCATAAGATAACTGGTCTATCTGGGGAAGCAATTAAGGAATCTAAATGCAATGGACTTGAGAATTCGACCAGGAATTGACTACTCGACCGTGTTGGTCTACAAGGGTCATTACGGCACTGTCAGAAATCGATCAGAGAATGGAGATAGGTCGATTTAACTGAGATATGTGATCATAGTGTGGGTGATTCCACCTGATTGCAAAATACTCATCAATCGGCACTAGACCGATTTTTCTATCGTTTTGGTACCCGATGCCCGTATTTGAAACCTTAAGATTTTCACGACAATCGAGAGTCGCTAATATGTCAAAGATGCACTATGTGACTCGAGATAAATCGATCACGGGTCAATTGCTCCAAAAATTCCTAAAAGTTACCTGCTAGACTAGGTCACGCTAAAATCGCATCGGATTGAAATTAACCGTGAATTTGAACCCGATTTTAGAAATCGAAAGTTCTGTGGTGTCACGATATATTTTAGGAACGTCGACTCATCTTCCGAATAATTTTCGGAGATTTCGAGATTTTTACGGAAAATCGAATTGGATGCCGTGGAAAATTAACGGAAATTCGGATTGGCTGAATTGAAGAAATATTCGACTTGTAAATCGAGCTACATGGCGAAGGAAACTTGTAGAAGTTTTGTGGGCTTTTTCTACATCAAAATTTGACATCAACTTGGGAATTTTGTCGAAGAAATTGAAGACCAAGAAAAGGAGTGAAATTCGGAACTAGAAGAGGGCAGTAATTTTTGGGTTTCAAAATTGGATTATTTGGTGGATTATCTACAAGAAAGTATTAGAGACCAAGAGATAAGATTGTAGGCTTTAGGGGGGAACATGAAATTAATGGAGGGGATGAGAATGCATAACTTTGGGCCCCCCATCAACAACTTCCCTCATACACCTCAGCCACTATTCCCCCTCTCTCCTACGTAACCTTCCCCGAACCATCATTCTTCTGCTTTTACTCTTGTTTCATTTCATCCGAAATTCCATCCTTTCTTTCTTCTTTAATCGAGCAAACCCCCAATCATCACCAACTCCCACAAAGTAAAACAGAACCAAAGACCACTACTTCCTCTGCCGAAGCAAACTCCCCGCCCGCCCCACGCGTGCAGGTCTCCCGCTTCTTCGGTCAAGACCCAGCAGAAGGCCGCAAGTCTGTTTCCACCTAAGTTGCTTCTCCGTATGCTCCTTTAGCTTCTTGAAGACCTTCAATCCAACTGGCATCGATCCAGCAGTCCATTCGAACAATCTCCTGCTTTGTTGCTGCCACAGATCTTCGAGTGCCTTCGTTGTTTCTTCGCCTAGCGTCACCGAAGCGGCAGTCTTCTTCCACCGAGGCTGACTTCATGCCCTGTTGACCAAAGCAGCCCCTGCCGTGTCCTCGTGCGCCGTGCGTCCAAGTCCACCGATCTTCAAGTCTTCTTGTCGCCAACAACACCAAGCGAAGCAGCACCGTCCACGAGCTGCCGTCCCAGTCAACCGCCAACTTCAATGACTCCTTCGCTGCTTCGGTTTCTCCCATCAACGACTGAAATTTCGGTCTCCACCGAAGGCCCATCAGCCCACGTAAGCCCAACAGCCCCGACCCTTTGAAGCCGTGAGTTCGACCAATCTTCGGCCCTAAACCTCCAGCAATCTCAGCCCACACGAATTCACTCTAGCAGCCTAATCTTCAGCAGTTTTCAGCCCATCCTCAGTCAATTGAAGCCCAACCCAAGTTGAAAACAAATCTCAGATTTGGGCTGAGATTTGTTGGGCCAAGTTTAGGCCCGTTCCGAGTTTCTTCGACGCATCCGCAATTTAAGTTTCGGCCGCCGTCGCGATGAACCGGTTCTCGTTTTGCACCGGTGAGTTTATACTCTAAACTCTTCTTAGTAGGCTAATGATGCTAAGGGGTGTTTAGATTTATTTAATTAGGAATTAGGTGGTTAGTTAGATTAAATTAGAAATTTAATTATTTAATTGAGCATGTTAGGTGGTTAGCATGGTTTAGCTAAGGCCTAAATTAATTATATTATCTATCTCGGAAGGGTTCGGGAATTTTCCAGGTCCGTATTGGTATTTAATTTAATAATTTTGGCCTAGGTTAGTATTTTTAGAAATTAAATTGAATTAATTAATTAATTTTTGAAATTAATTATTTATTAATTATTTTTCTGGAAATTAGGCCTGGATAGCCGATGATTGGAATTTCGTGCTGATTGCAATGGTGTGGTTAATTTCTGCAATTGAGTGTTAAATTATGCAAATTGAGTGATGATTAGATTTTTGGTATTTAATTCCAAAAATTGTGAAATTTAAATATTTATTCGAAAAATCCCAAGTGTCGGATTTTAACACCAAAAATAGTTTTATACACTATATAAAACAGTGGGATTTTAAAAGTGAAATATATCACATTTTCTGGGTTGAGTTGACCGTGTACCCACACACGACTAATTTACAATTTATTTCTAATACGAAGAAAAAGGCCAGGTTCACCATTTTAATTGAAGCATTTGAGTACAATGCACGGTGCCCTGGGCCATAATTGAGTGGTCGTGTGATGATTAAGAGAAATCGTCCCGGGCTGTTGAGCTTGACGTTACCCCTATATGGGATACCCCTAGACAAAGGGAAGCCGGTCACAGTTGATTCTGGACCCTATGCTCCTTCAGGAAAGCCGTCTGATAAAGAGACGTGCTGTGCTCAATGGGGTGAGACGAAGCCTGGCAATGCCAGAAGACCGCCGAACTGAGAGTAGGCCGTGCTATATGTCGAGATCAAAACTAGAAAGCATTATGAATTGAGTTGAATGTGTCTGATTATGGGACAAAATTGTGTGACACAGTATGGGATGTGTCATAACGATTTGGCCCTATAATCAGGACCCCTGTACTGATTTGAGGATTGAGTGTCGCGTTCCCATTTAATTGATCCTGAGGACTGCTCTGGTTGGTGATATGAACTGTGCTAACCTGCAGGGTGGAACTGAGGCGAGGTAAGTCCTCTATGCTAAATGTGTGATTGTATGCTTAGGACATTTCTTAGCATCTTTCCCTCCTAGTCAAAGTTTAAAGCATGGACTTGCTGAGACTTTGTCTCACTGGTTATTGAATAACCATTTCAGGGTCATCGAGTGGAGGACCTGGAGCAGAGAGGAGGTGATCTGAAGTATAGGTTGGATAGGACCGCTTCTTTTGGAGAACAATCTTTTGTGGTCTTTTGACTATAGACTCTTGTACATGACTCATCATACGTTTATAAAGGCATGTTTGTTTGTTTGTGAAATTGTTGTCCTACTTTTCTATCCCGAGATGGTTACTGTCAGGGGATTTGTTTTCGCTTCCGCATGTGCAATAAAAAGAAAGGGTCGGCGACTCGTCCTGGGAAGTCGCAAAATATTATCGACTAGAGAGGGATGGGTACGCGCTCGGGGTTCGGGGCATGACATATTATCCACGTACTAAAGTCGGCATAATATTATAATATTCAAATGTACGTGCTCTTTAGGGACTAAGCATATTTATGAAATCTCATGAGACATGTAGAATCACACTCAAAGTACACTTGAAATCAGTGACAAACATAAGTGATTTTGGTTCCAGCATTTCAACGAGCATGTGATGTACGAGTTAATCATACCATTCACATGCAAGTTTCATGTTAAAATTTTGACACACTTACGATTCAAGGTAGGAAAGACTACGTAATGCTAATAAGGACATGAACTAACACGAATGACCAGCAAAGCAAGAGTAATATGTAATTGTACAAACAGATTGCGAACAAGCAGTAAACCATGTGGGGCTGAGACATATAAACATAAAGCCAAGTTTGTCACAAACCAAAAACGAGCAAAGTAACCACGATTAGAAGAATATGGCTGAAAGATCCAACAAAAATGAAAGAGAGGAGGTCCTTAGAAACATAGAGCTTGAACACAGCGTGGAATAGAGAGCTCTTGTTTTCCTACCTTGATAACATGAAACCTCTGAATTTCACTTGACTGTCTACGGCTCCATTGCGTGTGCTCGGGGTATAAACCCAAGACTGCGACCAAGCAAGGAGGAAGTGGCGATGGGAAGAAGAGCGTTTGTCGAGGAAGAAAGGCGTTTGTCGAGAAAGATGAACTGAACTAAATTTGTTGTGAGGGTTTTTTTGTGTTATAACGAAGAGAGAAGAGAGAACGTGAGGTACCTGAAGAAACAATAGTTGTGGGCGTGAAAATGAGAATTTATTGGGGCTTTTAAAGATATTTTTTTGTTTTTCCCTTCACTGTTACAAAGTTATTATCATTTTATTTTGAAAAAAAAATTAAGTTATTTCCACATGGCTTGCCACGTGAGCAACCACGTCATCAAAGTTAATAGCAAAATCTAACCAAAGCTAACGGAGGGTAGATCTGTCATAAGTGTACCGGTTTGGGGTTTTTGGTAGTCAAAAAAATAGTTTGGGTAAATTTGTCACAGATGTACCAGTTTGGGGTTTTTTAAGGTATTAACCCGTTTTTTTCCCCATTTTTTACGAGTAAAAAGAGCAGCATGAAAGACAAACCAAGAAATTCTCTTATATCAATCTCACAACTAATTCCAAGTATACAACTCAAGTTCTAGAGAGCAAATCTTTACAATTTCAAAATAAAATGAAAAAATTTCAAGAAAAGCTCTTGCAAAAGACTCATGAGCAGCTGAGCATTTCTGTACTTTTTGTTGTTTTGAAAATCTTCTACGTTATCTTGAAGAATTGACAAAATCATTTATTTTCCATTACTAATTCATAGATGTATATGTTGTTTTATTTCTGGCAATGTTAGTATGAGGAATATTTTGTCACCATTAACGGCATCTAAATTTTATAGTGGAAGGATGCCTAAAAAGAGGATGAACCTTAATGGGGGTTAACCAATTTAGGAGAATAAAGTGTATGCAAAGGCTTGAAGAAATCATGGTAAGTTGAACAACTGAGTGAACTCTCGATTGTCGATATGCTCAAGAAGACTAATGGTTGGCAGTCCATAAGTCAATTTTCGGGAAAATTGTCCAAAAAGTCCTAAACCTATTGCACTTCTGCCAATTCAGTCCTAAACCTTTTAACTTTGCCAATTCAATCCTAAACTTTTTCACTTCTTGCTAATTTAGTCCATCTGGCCAATTTTGGCCGGAAAATGTTGACGTGGATGCCGGCGGTGCCACGTAGGACCGCTGACGCTGACGTGGATAATTTTTAATAATATTTTAAATTTTTTGAATTTTTTGAATTTTTATTATTTTTTTCTGTTTTTTCCTTCTTCTTTTTTTTTTTTTTTTTTTCTTTTCTTCCTTTTCTTTTTGGCTTTTTTATTTCCTTTTCGATGATCGGCCATCGGCCACGGCCCGCCGGCCGACCTCGCTCGCCACAAGCGAGGCTCGACCGGGCGAGGAGGAGCCCCCGGTGAGGGGAGCCCTCGCCTAGGTGCGGCCTCGGCGAGGGTCGCCTAGGCAAGGTTGACCCTCGCCTAGGCCGGCCGACCTCGCCAGATCCGGCAAGGGGAGCCCTCACCCGGCGGCGTCAACCTCACCCGCACCAAATCTAGCAAGGCCGACCCTTGCCCCCGACCGGTTGACGCCCGGCCGACCGGGGCGAGGGCCGGCCTCACCGATCCGGTCCGGGCAAGGCCAGCGTCGCCGTCGCCCAATGAGGCCGCCCGGCTTGGGTAAGGCTCGGCGAGGGCTCCCTCGCTAGATCTGGCGAGGTCGGCCCTCGCCTAGGCCCGGGGTGACCTCGCCGGCGTCGCCGTCGCCCGTGAGGCCGCCCGGCCTCGGGCGAGGGTCGGCCTCACCTAGGCGACCCTCGTCGGGCCGGGCTCGGGAGAGGGCTCCCTTGCTGGGGCTCCTCCTCGCCCAGCCGGGCCTCCCCTATGGCGGGTGAGGCCAGCCGGCCAGCCATCGGAAAAGGGAAGAAAAAAGCCAAAAAGAAAAGAAAGAAAAAAAAAAAGAAAAAAAGGGAAAAAAATAATAAATATTCAAAAAATATTCAAATATTATTAAAAATTGTCCACGTCAGCGTCGGTGGTCCTACGTGGCACCGCCGGCATCCACGTCAACATTTTCCGCCAAAATTGGCCGAATGGACTGAATCGGTCAGAAGTGAAAATGTTTAGGATTGAATTGGCAAAATTAAAAGGTTTATGACTGAATTGGCAGAAATGTAATAGGTTTAGGACTTTTTAGACAATTTTCCCGTCAATTTTCATCAAGTAGCTAGAATAGACCCATTCCATTCAACGAACGAGAGTATCTATATAATCTCTATACTATGATCGATTATGTTTATTCCATTATAAAAAAAATGAGTCTCTTTAATATCTTTCAATTTTAATATATTTTGATCAATTCAAAGGATATCATTAATTCTTATCAAATAATGATCTAGCACTCCAAAAACTTTAGGATCTTCTTCTTTCTATTTTGGGAAAATTTCAAATAAAAGTATGAAATAGAGCGATTTTTCTCAAAAAGTTACCAAAGTGGACATTGTCTCAAATAAGACCCAAAGTGACTAAGTCAGTCTCAAATAAGGATTCAAAATTCCAATTTTATTCATACTCAAGGGTATTTTTGTCCAAGAACATTTTTTCTTTATATTTTTTTTTCTTTCTTCATCTTCCTCACACGTCCTCCTTCGCTCTACATCGCCTCTACCTTCAACACCATCATCAACCGTTGTATCTCTCTGTCATCTTGTTGTATGACCAAGAGTGGCTTTTCTTCGGCACAAACCATTATAACATAGTCTAACTTGTTGAAGACTTTAAATTTTGCTCCTCAAAATGGTTTGTAGACATTTCAATGATGCTGAAACGACGCTTACAATAATAGGTTCCTTTATTCCATCATTCGTTGCAAATTCCAATCTCAAAGCCATAATATGAATTTTCTTTTGCCAAGACTCAACTTCTTCTCCAATTCTCAAACAAATGTACATTCTCTCACCTCGAGAGTGCATCGGTTGCAATTTCTTGCCAACGGTAGAAGCAACAATATCCAAGCATCGGTAGATCATCTTGTTTGACTAACTGAAGCCTCTACTCAATTAATGCTTCGTGATCAACAATTTCATGTCGTTGTAGGTAGCAGGCGACTGCCTTATCAATTTCAAATTCAATTTTTCCTCTCTCGTGTGAATTCGATCTTTTGAAGATCCCCCTTTCCCTTTGCAATGCTAATGGCTCGTTAAAATAATCCCTAGTACGAAGGCACCCACTCACACTCTTGTGTCATCGACACAACTCTTCTCCTCAATTGAAAAATAAAATAAAAGAGAAGAAAAGGTGAACGTGGTGAAGTAACTTGTGGAAAGAGAAAAAAATGGTAGGTTTCTTGTTTTGCTCTTTTAAATCATATTTGAGAGTGCTAGTATGAACACCTAGAGGGGGGTGCATAGGTGTGAAAACAGATTTTGAAAAATTGCAGTGAAAAACTTTACTTTTAACCTGAGTCTGGTTGACTACAGACTTTAGCAGTTAAACAAAATAAAGAAGTTCGGGGATAAGAGAAAGCAAACACAAGGTTTATAGTGGTTCGGCTTAGACCAAGCCTACGTCCACTCTCCTCGCTGACAGCCTATTGGTTGGATTCCACTAGAAATCAAAAGAGTTGTTACAGTTTGAGATCTTGACTATCACAGCGATGAGTCTTATCAAACTCTCACACAGTCACACTAAGAGTTTCTCTCTTTTGTATACAATTTTTTGCTCAATTGAAATGAAGAAGCAAGAGACTAAGAAGGCTTCAGACTTTAGAATTCTCTCTCAAGCACCGTATCGAACAACCAAAGAATCAACTCTTAAATACTCATTCATGCCTTCTCGACCGTTGGCACTTTCCAAAGGAATTCCTCCAATCTACCAGTTGGACAGAATCAATTAAGGTGATCTCGAGTCGTTAGATAATTTGTGTTGAAAGCCCGTCAATCCTGCTCGCCCATACAAATCAGGATCTTGAGTTTCCATAAGTAGAACCTTCCAAGTTTAGCTTGCCTTTCAAAGATCTTCATATTGGAGTAGTTTCCAATAGGAATAATCAATCAAATATGTGTGAATTCTAGCTATAAGATCTTCCGAAAACCATACGAAACGAAACTTTGAAGATAATCTTCATCTGGATAATAATCCTGCGTTTGGATAAATCTTCATACTTAAGTCTGGAACTGCCAATGAGGATAGACTTTGAGATTAACATCTGGTGAACTGTCGGTCTTCAGACTTTGACAATAAAGTCTTCAGATCTTCAGATATAGACTTTGGAAATGTTTTGTCAACTTCAAAACAATAAATGAGTTTTCTCTAACAATCTCCCCCTTTTTGATGGTGACAAAACTTTCCTGCATATTTTGGAAAACTTTTTGACCTGCAAAACAGTACTTATGCAATATATAATATCTTATAAATGTAAAAACTTTGATTCTGCAACCACAAAACATATGTTAGTACAAACCATTTATAAATAATATCGCAAACTAAACCACCGCACTTGCAAGCATCAAAAGATTAACAATATTCATCCAAAGTCAAACATCAACCAAACAATAGTAAAAAAGTCCACAGAAAGTAAAGTAAAGTCCAAGTCTAAAGTTAAAGACAAATTTGCACTCTCCCTCTTTTGTCATTAGCAAAAAGTGGAGACAAAAACGATTAAAAAGGGATGGTTTGAATTAGGGCTGCTTGGGAATACGAACGAGCTGGAAATCCCCCATGGACTTGACAGTGTCTTCAAGCTTCTGCAAAGACTTCTTAAGCTGTTGAATATCCACACCCTTAGCCTGTTATTGCTTAAGGGCTTGAATCTGATCTTGGAGAGAGACGGTAGATGCTTTGAAGACAGTCATCACGTGCTTCATTTCAAAATCAAAAGCATATTGCTATCCTTTTAATTCTAAAAGAAGTTCCATCACTCGTTGAAGGTCTGCAGAGTGATCTTTAGCAGTGCTAGGACCAGCCGAAGTAGATGCGGAGTTTGAGAATGAGGGGGAACATAAGTTGTTCTATCTCCATGAGTAGGAGTGTATGCCTCAAAGTCTGTTCGGGAAAATGAGAGGCATATACCGCTTCTGGGTCTGGTGGAGATCTACTAACATCACTAGTAAAAATACGTGAAGAAGTACCTCGATTTTCGGCATCTCCCCTTGTTTTCATGCCTTCAGGTTGAGAGATATGTTCTTCTTCAAGCTCTGCTTCGGCACTGTAGTGATGTTCTTCGGTTTTCTCACTCATTGTCTTTTCCGAATCATCGGATGCAACCAGTGTTGGTTCAAAAGAGTCATCGTGACTCCTTCTTTCTTCGCTCCTTCTTCCTTCTTGTCTTCCTTCCTCTTCTTCTTCTCCTTCTTTTCTTTCTTCTCCTCTACCCTCTGTTCCTTCTCGTTCTCTAATCTTGGTAGGACTTACATAACTCTGTAGATTCCACCGGGCAAAAGCTGAGATAGTGAGATCATCGTCATCTTCTTCTTCGTCTTCCAAGATGAGAGATCTTTTCTTCACAAGTTTCGTCATAGGCTCTTTTCCCTTCCTCTTTTTTGCAACAGAGTCTTGCTTAGCCTTCACAAGGGACTTCTCCTTAAAGCGCTCCAACTCCTTGCTCAATTCTTTTAGTCTTATTTTAGAAACCATTTTGAGACCAATAACCATTGGAGGAATGGTTCTAGCACACAGAAGATCATGGAGTTTGATATTGAAATGATTGAATAGTTGAGAGATAAGAGCAGAGTAGGGGAGCTGTCCCTTGTCTTTCACCGAAGTTCTATACATGTGCATGAGGATTGTATGAGGCAAAGAGAACTTGCAACCAGTGTTGATTGCGTACATTAGTTTCGCTTCAGAACGAGAGACATCAGTCTTTGAAATAGACTTTGGCCTGATGCAGTTAATGACCACCTTGTGAAGAAGGATGTTGGGGACATTCAACCTTGAATAAGAAATTTTACCTTCGACCATCCTGTCATTCACTATGGACAAGGTAGCATGGGCATAAGATGCACCAATTGGTTGGAATCTCCCTCTTTCCACACCAATTATATCAGCCAAGGTGTCTACATCGACTACAAATTCTTTATCCCTTACAGAAAAACTAAATTTATTCGCATCTATAAATGAAATATTTGAATAAAAATAGGCAGTAAGTTCGGGATATGCAACGGTCATCTCGGTGTAAAAACGTTCAAGTTGAAGCAAACCAAGCTTTTCTCTCACATTAATCTTTAAAGAATCAAGAAAGTCGAAATCCACACTTCTAGGGTTCATAATCCCTCTTTTCAGCAAATTCAAGTAACACCTTTTGTAGTCCTTTGAACAAAATAGGTTTGTCCCTTCACCACCAACCTTTGCAGCAACGCCCATCCTGGGCTGAAAATTAGCAAACAACTTTTCATCATCATCTTTCTCCTCTGGTTGTCCAACACTCAGATCACTAGGAAAATTCTCGAATGACCATTTTGTCAAACCCTAAGGCACAATGCCTAGTCTTTCCATGGTGTTCAAGAAAAAAGTCTCATTTTTGTAACCTTGCGCTTTTAAGAACTCATCAATCAAGTTCATAGCAGAACCGCCCTTCTTCAAGTTCGTATACAGTCTATAAATAAATTGGGGTTTTTGAGTCCTTACAGGTTCAAGATCTTCAATAACTTCTTCTTGTTGAGGAGGCGGATTTTGTGTTGCTTGTTGGCGCGGTTGAGAATGTTGTCTTGGCAGTTGCTCTTGATGAGGAGAATCTTCTTCCTCGGTCAGATCGAAATGCGTAGGTCCCTCACGCATACGCTGTGGTCCTCGACTTGCGATTCTCGAAGACTTTCTTTGGGAAGACATTGTTAAAGTCTTGGGGAATTTCTCAAACTTGCTCTTTCGAAAAATGTTAAAACTTTTTGAATGAAACTCAAGTAGATGAGAAATAGTAAGATCACAGTATTCTAGGGTTTTAAAAAGTGAGCGTAAATGAAGAAGACGAGTTTCGACAATATATAAAGTAGGTATACGAAGCGTCACATTTAGAAAGTAAAAACTGCATTTTTGAAAATGATAAACTGCCTTAAAAACAACTGCCTTTTTCAAAATAATAACTTCCTTTTTGAAAATAAAAAATTGTCAATACCACCCATGGTGGCGGCGTAGTTGGTTGGGCACTGGTTCCTTTCACGAGAGGTCCAAGGTGTTCGATTCCCTGCGTCGTCGCTTTGCGAGAAAAGAACCCATGACTTACCCGGCAGGCAAGGGTGGTGGTGACTCTACTGTCCCCGGGTTTACTCCGCCGTGAAGCGGCAATCGGGGTTCCCTAGGTTACCAAAAAAAAAAAATCGTCAATAAAAATGACTAAATAATAAAAAAGATAACATACATTTTCAAAATTTTATCCAAAGATAACATCACATTAAAATGGAAGGAATTTACTTACAGTCTTAGCATCTGGAAATTCTAAGTCTCGAACACCTTCAAACTTTACCTCACAAACGATAGAATGTTCAGTCTAGTACGAATAGACTCAAATAAGCTTTTATCTATTTGCTTTATAAATATATCCGCCAGTTGATTCTTAGAGTCAATGAATTGAATCAAGACTTCTCCATTCTAAACATGATCTCTAATGAAGTGATGGCGTATTTCTATATGCTTTGCTCTTGAGTGAAGAATTGGATTCTTTGTGAGATTGATGGCGCTTGTATTATCGCATTTGATTTCAGTGCATGATTCTTCAATTCCAAAGTCTCTTAGCCGTTGCCTCATCCATAGGATTTGAGAGCAACAACTCCCAAGTGCTACATATTCTGCTTCAGCTGTTGAAAGAGTTACAGTACTCTGTTTTCTCGAAAACCATGATACCAGCTTGTTGCCAAGTAGTTGACAAGTTCTCGAGATACTCTTTCTATCCACTTTGCATCTTGCACGATCTGCGTCTGAATATCCAAGGAGAGTAAAGTCTCCTTTTTTGGGATACCATAGACCTATCTTTGAAGTAGTTGCAACATATTTGATAATTCACTTTGCTGCACTATGATGAGATTCTTTGGGATTTGATTAGAATCTAGCACAGATACAAACATTAAACAAAATGTCAGGTCTAGATGCAGTAAGGTAAAGAAGTGATCCAATTATGCTCATATATAGCTTTTGATCCACAGTCTTTCATTCTTCATCTTTATCTAGCTTTGAAGAGCTTGACATAGGAGTCTCTGTCTTTTTGCAGTTTTCCAATCCAAATTTCTTGATGAGATCTTTTGCATACTTCTCTTGGTGAATGAAGATTCATTCTATTGACTATTTTACTTGTAATCCCAGAAAGAAATTTAGCTCACCTATCATGCTCATTTCAAATTCATCATGCATGCATCTTGAAAATTTCTTGCATAGACTTTCATTAGGTGAACCAAAAATAATGTCATCAACATAAATTTGAACAAGTAGAAAATCGTTACCTTCCTTTTTAATGAATAAGGTAGTATCTACTTTTCCTTTAACAAATCCATTTTGAGTTAGAAAATTACTTAACTTTTCATACCGGGCTCGAGGTGCTTGCTTCAGTCCATACAGAGCTTTTTTCAGTCTGTAAATTGAATTTAGCTTTCTTGGATCTTCAAAACTAGGTGGTTGTTCCACATAAACTTCTTCTCGAATAAATCCATTTAGGAATGCGCTCTTTACATCCATTTGGAATAACCTGAAATTTTTAAAGCAAGCAAAAGCAAGAAGTAATCTAATTGCTTCTAACCTCGCTACTGGTGCATAGGTCTCGTCATAGTCCATCCCTTCTTCTTGAGTGTAACCTTTAGCCACGAGTCTTGCTTTGTTCCTGATCACTTTTCCTTTCTCGTCCACTTTATTCCTGAAAACTCATTTAGCTCCAATAATAGATTTACCTTTTGGTTTAGGAATTAATTCCCAAACATCGTTGATGCTGAACTGTCTAAGTTCTTCTTACATGACTTCAATCCAGCTTTCATCAGCCAAGACTTCTTATATGCTTTTGGGTTCAATTTCAGAAGTAAGTGCCAAAGCACTAGACTTTTTTCGCCTTTTGGATCTGGTGCGAATTTCATCATCAATGTTGCCAATGATGAGTTCTTCGGGATGACTAGACTTATGCTTCCAATTGCTAGTTAATTTTTGAGTCTGCTCATCCTCTGCTTCTGTTGAGTCTTTTGATTCTTCTTGTTGTTGAATCTCAGGAGTTTGAGTTTCTGTGGGAGAAGTAGACTTTGTAACATCTCGTGCAAGTTTAGTTTCTTCAAGTTGAGTCTCTACCATTTGATTCGGTGTAGAGTCTTGAAACTTGACATTCATAGATTCTTCAACAGACTGAGTCTTTTTGTTGAATACTCTGTATGCTTTGCTTGAAGTTGAGTAGCCAAGAAAGATACATTCGTCTGACTTTTCTTCAAACTTACCAGTTCGATCATTTGCACTTTTCAAAATAAAACATTTGCAACCAAATACGTGAAAATAAGAAACATTTGGTTTCTTTCCTTTAAACACCTCATAAGGAGTTTTCTCTAAAATAGGCCTTAAAAATACTCTATTAATAATATAACAAGCTGTAGAAACTGCTTCAGCCAAAAAACGAGAAGAAATGTTACTTTCAATTAAAAGAGTTCTTGCCATTTCTTGCAATAATCTATTCTTTCTTTCCATAACTCCATTTTGCTCAAGAGTATATGGCGAAGAGAAAACATGCTTTAAACCACATTCATCACAGAAATTTGCAAAGTCTTGATTCTCAAACTCACCTCCATGGTCTATCCGGATGCTTGTTATAGCATATCTTTTCTCATTTTGAATTTTCTTATCAAACTTTGAGAAATGAGAAAAAGTTTCAAACTTACTTGCCAAGAAGAATACCCATGTAAAGCAAGAATAATAATCTACGATTACTAAGCAGTATTTCTTTCCACCAATACTTTGTGTTCTGGTTGGTCAAAAAAGATCCATATGCAGAAGCTGCAAAACACGATTGGTAGAAACTTGATTTATTGCTTTAAAAGAATTTCTTACCTATTTTCCCAAAACACATGGTGTACATAATTATGACTTTTGATAACTTAAGTTGGGCAGTCCACGAACAAGCTTCTTGGAAGAAATTTTTCGATATCTCGCTTCATATTGACATGGCTAAGCTTTCTATGCCAAAGATTTTCTTCATCTTGAATAGATTTTAAACACCGAGAGCTTTCTGGTTTAATGTCCAGTAGATAGATGTTTCCATGTCTTCGTCCAGTAAAGGATTGAGACAAATCTTTACTAGTTCCTAAACAAATTCCTTCTTGAAAATTGATTTTGAATCCAGTGTCACACAGTTGACTTATGCTATGTAGATTATAGTTCAAGCCTTCCACCAAGGAGACGTTGTTGATTGTAAGATTTCCAATCTTGACAGTTCTACATCCAACAATTCTTCCTTTGCTATTTCTACCAAAAACAACTTTTCCACCATTCATTTGAGTAAGCTTTATAAAGCAGTTTGAATCTTCTCATTCATATGTCTCGAACAGCCACTATCCAAATACCATTTGATATTTTTCTTGATAGTAACCTGTAGTTATGAGAAGATTCATGTTTTCTTTGGTACCCATATTTTCTTGGGTCTAGAGGAGTTAGTTCCAAAAACAATCTTTGCCCAATCTCTCTTAACATGTCTCCAAACTTTAGGACAATCCTTCTCGAAATGTTCCAGCTGTTGCACTTTAAACATTTAAGAGCACTTCGGCCAACATGTTTTACAAAAACTTTTTGAAAATGGTTTTTGTAAGAAGTTTTAGTAGGTATTTGTTTAATTCTTTCTTTTACTTTTGGAAAGTCAATTAAAGTAATAGTTTCTGGTGTCATTCCTAATTCTAATTTATTAAAATAAGGTTATTGAATTGAAATAATTTTATCTAGCTTTTTAGATCCATTTGAAAACTTCTTTGAGATATTTGAAAAATCTTCTTTCAAAAAGATATTTTCCTTTGAAAGAGAATCTGCATTTTCTTTTTAAACTTTAAAGTTTTTGTTTAGATTTTCAAATTTTTATTTCCAAGAAATTTCCTGTTGCCTCGCATGGAATTTTCCTTCTTCGATTCGGAAATTCTTTTAAGAGATACCTTGAGACTAAAACAGAGTTCATCAATATACTTTGAAACTTTAATAGGAATTTTAAAATTACTAACATCGATTTCCTTGTCTAAATCTAAGTCTGAATCTGTTTCGAGTTTAAGTTTGAATTTGCCATTAAACAAATGTTGGCATATTCTTCATCACTTTGTTCACATTCCGTGTCGCTCCAAGTCCCTGCTTTGAGAGCCTTCTTGAATTTCTCTGTATTTCCCTTCTTTTTCTTTAATAGAGGACAGTTGGGTCTGATGTGTCATTTCTTCTTGCATTCGAAGCAAGTCACATCTTTATTGAACTCATTTTCTTCAGTTGATTTATTCTGAGATCTTTGGGTACTCTGCTTCCTCTAGTTGCACTTTCTTCCTTTTCTGTTTAACTTTTTGAACTTCCTTATCATGAGTGCTAGTTCTTCATCATCCAGGTCATCTTCTGAATCTGTAACATCAGAATCATCATTAGACTTTAAAGTGATTGACTTCTTATCTTTAAGATCTTCTTCCTCATTGATTTGCTCCACTTCATAAGATTGAAGTGTGCCCACTAATTCGTCTACTAATAGAGGCACGATCCTTTGTGTTTCTCTAATGAAAGTCTTAATGTGATTCCAGTTTTTAGAGAGTCCTCGCAGCAATTTGTTGACTTTCATCTGTCCTGAAATTGGTTGTCCATGATATGCAAGACCGTTTACTATCTCTGTAAAACGGCTAAACATATCAGTGATGGTTTCTCCCGGCTTCATTTTGAAAGCTTCATATTGTCCAAGAAGAATGTTGATCTTTGTTTCTTTAACTCGATCAGTTCCTTCATAGGTAACATGCAACCTGTCCCAGACTTCTTTCGTTGTTTCACAAGATGAAATTCTGTTATACTCAGTAGGAGATAAGGCACAATATAAAGAATAGATAGCTTTTGCATCAAGAGCTTGTCTCTTGGTTATATCTGCTTGTGTCATCTCGCTAGCATCTACCACTTCCTTTCCTCTTTCTGAAGTTGATATATTTGTAGGAATAACTCATTTTTCTACCACATCACATTCAAGGGGATCTTTCGATCTTAGGAAAGCTTTCATCTTGTTCTTCCATACGTTGTATTCCTTCCCATCAAAGTAAGGAGGTCTGGTGTTGCTTTGACCTTCAACCAGTCCTGGAGCCAAAATACTAGCCATAGATTTTTAGCTTAAGAAGTAAAACACTTCAACAAATAAGCACACAAGCTCTGATACCAATTGAGAGTGCTAGTATGAACACCCAGAGGGGGTGAATAGGTGTGAAAACATATTCTGAAAAATTGCAGTGAAAAACTTTACTTTTAACCTGAGTCTGGTTGACTACAGACTTTGCAGAAGGAATAAGACTTTAGCAGTTAAACAAAATAAAGAAGTTCAGGGATAAGAGAAAGCAAACACAATATTTATAGTGGTTCGGCTTAGACCAAGCATACGTCCACTCTCCTTGCTGACAGCCTATTGGTTGGATTCCACTAGATATCAAAAGAGTTGTTACAGTTTGAGATCTTGATTATCACAGCAATGAGTCTTATCAAACTCTCACATAGTCACAAAGGTCGACCTAAGATAAGTGGTACCTCAAAATCTTCCTCCGTATCAAGAACTATGAAATCTATAGAAAAGATAAATTTGTCAACTTTTAATTGATCGATTAGCCAGTTGAAGTGACAATGTGGTTGCTTTTACCTCGCCCAATCCTAATTTCTTGAAAGCTGAATAAGGCATCATATTAATACTTGCACCTAAATCATATAATGCTTTTCCAAAGTAAGAATCCCCAATAGTGCAAGGAATAGTAAAACTCCCCGAATCTTTTAATTTCGGAGGTAATTTGTTTTGTAGGATGGCTGAACACACCTCATTTAACTTCACAATTTCATAATCCTCTAGTTTCCTTTTGTTTGCCAAAATGTCCTTCAAATTTTTTGCATAACTAGGCATTTGTGCTAAAGTATCTGCAAAAGGAATGTTAATGTGCAATTTTTTAAATACATCAAGAAATTTAGAAAATTGCTTATCTATTTTGTGCTGCTGGAGTCACTGAGGGAATGGAATTGGCAGCACATATGGCTTGGGATTATCTGGAAAAAGTTTACTCTTACTTGTCTCCTTTGATTGTTTATTGATCACCTCTTCCTTGTCTCTGAAAATCTCCTCTTCTCCAACTTGTTTACCACTTCTCAGGGTTATAACATTTATGTTTTCAATTGGATTTTTCTCTATATTGCTCGGCAAAGAACCTTGTTGTCTCCCTTACACCATGCTTACTAACTGACCCACTTGCATCTCCAGATTTTTGATTGAAGCCTCTTGGTTTTGAAATCTCACACCCGTGCTTTTGATGAAGTCATGAGTCGTGTTAGCAAGTTTGGTGACTATATCTTCCAAATTTGACTTTGTCTCTTCTGATTGTTTGAATCCCGGTGGTCTCATCACATTCTGATTATTCCATGAAATATTTGGATGATTACGCCATCCCGGATTGTACGTGTTGGAGTAGGGATTATTCTGTGACCTGTTAAAATTCCCAACAAAGTTAGAATTTTTACTAGATTGTCTAAAAGTATTACCTACTTGACACTCTGTGCTAACATGTCCTCCACCATAAAAATCACATGTTAAATTCTGAATTTTCATGGCTGAAACACTCATATTATCTAGATTTTTGTTGAGTGCTTCAAATTGTGTAGCAATTGCAGCAAAAACATCCACTTTGTGAACTCCGCTAGCTTTTCGTATTGGTAGTCTTTCAGTAGGCCACTGATAACTATTGGACGCCATCTCCTCCAATAGATTGTAGGCTTATTCTGGTGTTTTATTATTTAGAGTTCCCCCGCAACTGCATCAATCATAGAATGAAGATTTGTACTAGAGCCATTATAAAAAGTTTGTACTTGCATCCATTGGGTAGTCCGTGATGTGGGCATCTCCTAAGAAATTCTTTGAATATTTCCCATGCTTCATATAATGATTCATTATCTATCTGCATGAAATTAGTAATATCATTACGCATCTTCACAGACTTTGCAGGTGGAAAGAACTGACCAAGAAATTTCTGAGCCATATCATTCCATGTAGTGATTGATCCTATAGGAAGAGAAGAAAGCCAACTCTTAGCTTTGTCTCTAAGAGAGAATGAAAATAATCTCAATCTAATAGCATCATCTGTAACTCCATTATATTTAATGGTGTCACAGATTTCAAGAAAAACATTGATGTGAGCGTTTGGATCATCGCTTGGTAACCCACTGAATTGCACTGATTGTTGAAGCATCTGAATGAGTGACGGCTTAATCTTAAAGTTGTTTGCTTGAATTGCAGGTCTTCTGATACTCGATGTGGTGCCTTGAATTGTTGCCGCAGCATAATCTCTTAAGAGTCTACGTGGATTTTCATTATCACTATTTGCCATCTTCTTAGCGTGATTTCTCTGTTCTCTCGCCGCCTTTTGAATGTACGCTCAATTTCCGGATCAAGCTCAGCAAGTTTCCCTTGTTGGCTACGTGTCATAAACCGATGTACACCCTGGAAAATAAAACAAAACAAAAGCTAGATTAAATTTAGAATTATCTAGTATCAATATTAATTAGTATTAAATAAACAATCCCCAGAACTGCACCAAAAACTTGTTCGTAAAATTATAAACGCAAGTGAACATGTCGAACAAGTAATATAATGATGAGAAAGAGTATCGTCCCACGAAGATCGATGATCAATAAATTAATTAAATACCAAAATAGACTAATTCTAAAATTTATCTAACATATCAAAATATAATTGAGAATAAATTAAAAATAAAATTTGGAGACTAAATGTAATAAATCAATCAGATAAATATATTAGAGCATCCGATTTTACCATAACCACTATATATGAATTTCATATTGTTGTGGGTACAAGAATGATATCAAACATGTGATAGCGGAATTTCCTAATCTATTTACTATCCTATTTCTATGTGAATTAAAATAAACATAAGTGCATTAAAAACTATGAAGATTCCCGATTTATAATGAGTCTTTTGGATCACCTTATCACCGAAAGCTACACAAATAACACGGTATATATCTATCCACGTTTAATTCATGGTTATATATTATAATGAGCAATTGCATATTATCACTTCTCAGACTCAAACATACACATCAGATCATTCAAGTGGTGGCCAGTCACTCAAAAGCTTTAAGCACAATAATATATAACTCACATGAATGAAATCAATTGCAAAACATAAAAATCATGAAATTCACATCGTCATGGTTAGGCTACATCGTAGCCCTAACAAAAGAAAATTAGAACATAATAGAAGAAGAAATAAAAATATAAATTAAACTCAGCATCTTGAATCAAATAACAAGAATTATGTTACCACTTTTGTCTTCTCTTCAAAATACTTGAAAAACTCTAAGAAGAATGAAAAACGATCTAACAAAAACCTAGCTGCTCTCTCAAGCTCTCAATGTTCTCCTATTTATAGGATATATCCAAGATATCTATCTCCCAATGCTTGCAGATAATATTAGGGAACAAAATCAAAGATTCCCTAATTTGATATCCATCTTCCACTGCTTTTTGATTTGAATCCCTGATTTTTGCCATTCTTTTCCTTATCTTTTCCATATCTCATTATTCTGCATAAACAAGGAAAATTCAAATAATCAGAAGGAAATCCAAATATTTTCTCATAGATATTGCATTAATTGTTGCCTAAAATAGGTAAAATAACTCTATTTTTATAAAGTTATCACCGATATACGATATCCTGTCTCATCATATGTTAGCTTTGCTAATCTTTCACCTGAGCACATGTGTTGCATTAGTAAAATATCTGAAGGACATGAACCATCTTCATATGAAGACGCTATTCAAGACCCTCATTAGCAACAAGCAATGGCAGATGAATTGCAAGCTCTAACAGAGAATAAGACTTGGGACATAGTTCCTATACCCACTCATAAAAAATCTATAGGGTGCAAGTGGATATATAAGATCAAATACAAGGTTATGGTTCAATCGAGCATTATAAAGCAAGACTAGTGGCTAAGGGGTTCACTCAACGAGAAGGTTTTGATTACACTAAGACCTTTTCTCCAGTAGCAAAGGAAGTCACGGTTCGTTCATTTTTTATTTTATTTTTTCAGTTGTTGCTATTCGTGATTGGCCTCTTCATCAAATGGATGTTCATAATGCATTCCTTCATGGTGATCTCAAAGAGGAAATTTACATGGACCTTCCGCTGGGTTTACGCAGACAGGGGGAGAACAAAGTGTGTCATCTCCGTAAATCCCTATACGGACTCAAATAGGCTTCTCGTCAATGGTATGCCAAGTTTACCAATGCACTTACAGCTTCCGAATTCCGGCAATCCAAACGTGACTATGCCTTATTCACATGGAGACAAGGTACGTCATCAATTTATTTGCTTATATACATTGATGACATAAGGATATGGGGCCTCCCAAATATTTTCTCGGGATAGAGATTGCACGATCAGATAAGGGAATTTGTCTCAGCCAACGCAAGTTCATCCCGGAGATCGTATTAGAAACCGGATTTTCGAGGAAAAGTGTTAAAAAAGTCCTAAACCTTTTGTATTTGTGCCAATTTAGTCCTAAACATTTTTTTTGGCGTCAATTTAGTCCTAAACCTTTTTACTTAGTGTTGATTCAGTTTTTTCCGGCCAATTTTGGTCGGATTTTGCCGACCGGACGCCGATCGGCTAACGTGGCATGATCGGTGCGACGTGGACAACTTTTAATATATATTTTAATATTTTTTTTTTTTTTTTTCTCTTTCGTTCCCCTACTCTAACCGGTTGTTGGACCTTGGCGACCGGCTAGAGGTGACGGCCGGCGAGGTCGACCTTGCGCTGGGCGGCGAGGCTCGCCCATGGCCAACGAGGCTCAACCTCGCCAAATCACGGCCCGGGCGGCGTTGGCGAGGGGAGCCTCGCCCGTGGTCGGCAAGGCTAGACCTCGCCGGCGCCGCCTAGGCCGCGAGGGCAACCTAGGGCCGGGCTGGCAAGGGCGAGCCTCGCCGCCCAGCGCGAGGCCACCCTCGCGGCCACTAGCGAGGTGGCCGGCGAGGTTCGGCGAGGTCGACCTCGTCGGCCATCGCCTCTGACTGATTACCAAGGTCCGGCGACCGGCAGGAGGAGGGGAAGGAAAAAAAGAAAAAAGAAAAAGAAAAAGAAAATTCAAAAATTGTAAAATATTATTAAAAATTGTCAACGTCAGTACCGATCATGCCACGTCAGTCGGCCAGCGTCCAGTCAGCAAAATCCGGCCAATTTTGGCCGGAAAGGACTGAATCGTCACTAAGTAAAAAAGGTTATGACTAAATTGGCACCAAAAAAATGTTTAGGACTAAATTGGCACAAATACAAAAGGTCTAGGACTTTTTTAACACTTTTCTCTGGATTTTCGGGATCCAAACTAGCTGCTATCCCAATTGAATAGAATGTCAAACTGATGACAGTAGAGTATGACAAGGGTTTACCGCCCTTGAATGAGGATCCTCTACTCAAAGATCCTTTCGTTTATTATAGACTCGTAAGGAAGCTTATATACTTAACCATGACTAGATCTGACATATGCTATGTAGTGCAGAGTCTCAGTCACTTTATGCATAGTTCAAAACAGTCGCATATGAATGCCACGATGAAAGTTGTGAAATACCCGAAAGGGTGTCCTAGGGCTTGGGAATATTACTATCTCGTGACAATAACATGGAGATGATAGTATATAGTGATATAGATTATGCTAATTGTCATATGAGTAGAAAGTCAATCACAATATTCCACATCAAATTGGGTAGCTCATTGGTCTCTTGGAAGAAAAAGAAACAATCGACCGTTTCGTTATCATCTGCCGAAGCGGAATATCGGGCAATGGCAAAGACCAGTTGTGAAATAGTCTAGATAAGAGGATTACTTCAAGATCTTGGCGTTTGATAAAGGAACAAACTATCCTATTTTGTAATAATAATGCTGCACTTAAACTTGCAGTGAATCTGGTTTTCCATGAGAGGACGAAGCATATAGAAGTCAATTGTCATTTCGTCGAGACAAAATTCAAGACGGATTGATCAAGACAAGAGGGATAAGAATTACGGAGCAACCCGCAGACATCTTCACTAAACCTTTATGTCAGAGGCAGCATTCGTATCTATTAAGCAAGCTAGGCATTCTAGATGTTTACAGACCGCCAGCTTGAGGGGGAGTGTTGAAGATACTGTTGCCAGCTAATTGATCTTGCTGCATGGATTTGATCTTTACGTTGATCTTAATTGATGCTGATTAGTCCATTGTTAGAAAATTAGAATATTGTGTATTAGGAAATCATTTTCATATATTATGTACATTTTTCTTCCTTAGATAGTTTTGATCCTATGTATTATAAATAGGACTCATATTGTACATCATTGATTAGTGAAAATGCAATACACAATACACTTATCTCCCAATACTTTTCACTCAAGTTTCTAACATGTATCAAGCAAGCCTTGCCTCATTATATCAAAGCTAAACCTTACTTTTCGGACACCACGAATGCAAGCTGTTGAGTTATAAGCTGAAACCCGTCCTGCTAATCAACCTCGTGAATAGTTCAAATCTCTTATAAGCATATCAAGCATTTACTATGCATCTTTATAAAGCAATATTATAACTCATTTATTATATCCTTTCAATAGAGCTTTTACGAATCAGAATTATAATCAAACATCAATGGTCTATTCTGCTTAGAATTGGCCTAAATCCAAATTTATGTCTTGATTTAAAAAATTCCTCTGATTAGGTGAATAAAAGTTTTGAATATTTAACAGGGTTGCGATACAGAGTTGATTTGACTTGTCGAGACACCCCAAGCACACATGCAAGACTATTTCTCACTGTCAATTTTGCTTTGTTTCCCTCTTTTCTTTCTTCATACTGGTCCCCCCCCCCTCTCTCTCTCTCTCTCGTTGTTCTATATTAGCTACAAAAGAGAAAAGAAAATGGGCTGAGGACTTACTCAAAAATATACATGGCCTTTGGGCTATAAATTTTAATATTTTGGCCCAACTATTATAGCCTATACTCTGTTTCCACTGCTTTGTATGGGAAGGAGAGGCCGAGAGTTCTAGATAGCGCTTATGTGCAAATCAGTCGCAATTGAGGCTTTATTAAAGATTTTAACTTGTTGCATTGCTTTTGTGAAGATCTGAAAGTGAATCATTGCTCTAACTTTGCATCTAAGCTCCTTGCCCGAAATGTGCCTAACTTGATCAATGATTTGTGTCAGAAATCTTAGGATTGATTTACCCTCGCCATTGATCAATTAGAGAGTTATTGAGTTTGAATCGAATATTGTTGTTTCACACATTGACCTTGTGACGTGATTGATATTCTATACTATACTTGGCCAAATGATTAATTTAACCAAATCCTCGATTTTAGATATTAGATTTACAAGAGGCTTAACTGGCCCTATATAAAGTAGTGGTGACTCCAAATAAGTTAGGATCTCATCATTTAAATCGAATTGAGTCCCCCAATGTTGCGCACGTAAGGGTTTGGGAGATTCCCCTCCAAACGATAACGAGTCCCTTGAATAGAGAAACCACATGTTCCCATTCGACATACCACTAAATCCACTTCCCCTCAAGGAAAGACCCCTTCCAGAGGATCACGACAAGGAATAAACTTATCCCTTCAAAATGCATAAATGGAGGTACACTTATAGGCATTTCGAGAAGCCTTAGGATGAGACACGGCTGCCTTGTCTTGGAGCATGTCCGCCTCATCTTGAGGAGAGCGCGCCTCAAATCAAGACTCGTTCTCTTCGAACTCCTGTCTCCTCTGTATGACATCTAATTCATATGATTTTTGCGTCTTGAAAGGCTCTTGTCAAGAGCTTCCTAATGAGCCACCACAAACTTAAATTTTCAACGCATACCAGGGCTTAAGGTTTGGGTATGAATTAGGCATCGTTTCCGTAACTTATCATTTTCAAAAATTTATTTCAGCTCGAGGTCTAGAAATTTCCGTTCGATTCGAGGCCTATAGGTACTGTTTTGGGCTCGGGGACCTTTCTTTGAGGCATCGAAGGTCGAACCGATAATTACTCTCATTTCCGGCATTCGTTCAACTTGATTTTTGTTACTTTAAGACGCTTGCAATCTCAAATTTTGTGAGGTGCAATTGAAATCAGAAAATTTTTAACTTCCCGAGACTACCAAAAACGGGTGACCAGTTCCCAAGGATGAATAAATAATTCGTTTTTGTGTGTAAAACCCACTTTTGATCTTTGAAATGTGTTTTGGGCCTTGTATATCCTAATCAACTTTAGGTCAACTCTCGGTCAATCCGCGGTACGTGGGACCAAGTGCAATACCTTGTCCCGAGGAAAACCGAACCTTCAAAAGAACGACTATTTGCTTGAACATGTGTGTTGATGGCTTTGCCAACCCTTTATATTTAAGATACTTGTGTTTATCAACTACTCAGCTTTTTTCTATGATGTCGAATACTTGAAATTTTGCTACTCCTGGAGCAAATTAAGATGTGCCCTCGTGGCCAACAACCATTTATTTGGGTTCATTTTTAGGTGATAGTTGCTTTTTGGAAGGCAGTATAATATCTCAATTCCGACCTCATAAGAATTGGCCATAAGGTCCTAAAAGGATCGAGGGCTATTGGCCATAGATTGATCAGTTCGATCGGTAAAGAATCACGGATCGGTCATGGATCGACCGATCGACCAATTAACCGACCGACCAGTCACGAACTGGTTGAGATGTCAGCCGTGAATTTCTATCAACCATACCGATTGGATAGGATCACCAGCTCATAAGATGACCTTTTGATGACGAGGATTGATCACGGGATGAATTTGAATCGGTGGATGATCATGACCGGTCATAGTTACTAGCCGCGGGTGATTCCATCCAGCTATGCACCGATACATGGACGATCCGACGTGATCAAATGTGATATTCTTCCGACCAAAAATGCATTATTCCCTATTTAACTCTTAGTGATCGGAAATGAATCTTAAATTGGTGATGTCCGATCATGGATTGGTAATGCACCGACAATGAGCCATACTAATGGATTGGGTGTCGACCGGAATGAGCTCAGGGATAAGACCCAGCTATTCCGTCACTAATTCTAAGATTCATGAGTGCCTAGTGCTAGGCCATGAGAAGCCTTAGGATTGGCCTTGAACCAACCGGCAGAAGAACAGCCCAAGTGCCATAACTTGGCACGATGGGACACTTAAAGTGCCATAACTTCAAAAAGGTACACTTAAGTGCCACTTTTTTTGAAAAGTGGGACACTTAAGTGCCACTTTCTTTGAAAAGTGGGACACTTAAGTGCCACCTCTGGCGACCCTTGCCGGAAATCCTACGTGGCAGTATTTTATTATTTTTTATTGCCTACGTGGCTCACCGGAGAGCTGAGTCGGCTCTAACTCACCAGAAACGACGTCGTCTGCATAATAAAAGCCCCGAATCTTCCAAAAACGACGTCGTCTCCCCAAATGCCCCAAATCTAAAACCCTAAATCGGCCAAAAGCCCTATTTAAGTGCTCGAATTTAAGTCTAGAACCCTAATTTTCATTTGCCCAAAATTCCTTCGTCGAATCTTAGAAATAGAGAGCAGGAGCAGCACCTCAATTTCCTCTCACCGAAGCGAAGGAGAAGGCCAGTGTTTCTATTTTTGTGGGTTACCGAGTCCAAGAAGAACATCGTGGACTCGAATCAATCCTGGGAGAAGATTTTATGGATGCGCCCGATATAAAGAAGCGTCGAAGTGCAAATACTTCAAATGGGTCGATGCGAAGTTCTCTGACCGAGCCACAGAGGTGATATTGGATCTACTTCATAAAAGACAGCGATCTCCATCTGTGTTCGTGGACGACTTGGACGATGTTGGCTCAATGCAAGCTCAAGCGTCTTCAGTTAAACTTTTCAAGAATGAAGTCTCAATGCACGCTCAAGCATCTTCAACTAAACCTTTCAAGAATGAAGTTTCAATAATGAAAATTAAACGAAAGTGTTACCAAGCATTTATTATGGTGTTGTTTTGTTGTCTATTGTACTTTATGATGAAATGTAAAGCACTTGAAAATGAGAAAAAGTTTCGCCGACTGCCATAGTTAAAAATGGTGTTGTTCTGGATTAAACGTAGGCTTTTTTCTTTTTGAAAGATGCGAAGAAGTTTGTGTTGTTCCACAAGATCATTGTGGCTTTGTTGTTGTTTGTGCTGTCATATGGAGTTGCCATAAGTTAAATTACCATCATCTTCTATGTTTTGGTACAGACCAACATATACACAAGACAAACATGAGTGATTACCCGAGTGCCATAAGTTGTATTTAGTAATCACTTAAGTGCTAGTCGCAATGAAAAAAGGATCACTTAAGTGTCAAGTTATTATTAAAGTGATAAGTTAAGTGTCACTTTTAGTTAAAAATGAACAGTTAAGTGTCAACTTTTTTAGAATATGACCAGTTAAGTGCCAATTTTTTTATGGGTTTTCTCTAAAAATTGCGCCAGCCACCACCACCGGCTGCACCACCAACCATCACCACTTGCCACACTACACACTAGGCGCTCCAGCCACCACCATGCTGGTGGTGTTGCTGTACAAGGTACTAGTGCAAGCTGAGCCTTGCACTAGCTTGCACAAGTACACATGGTGTAAGATGTGCAAACTGCACACTTGCACCAGGTGTAGGTGCAGCATAAGCCTATAACCCCCACCACAAACCCATAATCACCGGGCATCACCACCAGCCACACCTGCACCCCAGCCACCACATTAGCACCCCCAACAACAAACTCGCTACCACCAAACATCACCATCCACCACCACCAGCCACACCAGCACTCCAGCTACCACCACAAAACACCAACAGCAGCAGCAGCAAGTAAAAGCATAATCCATGACAAACAGCAAAAATTGACAAGCAGCGCAAGATCATTTCATTGATATTGAAATTAAGTCTCACAACATCAATGACAAACTAAAGAAAAAAAAAAAAAAGATAACCATCCATAGCAAGTGTTATTATAACTGTTTTGACTCCTAAGTTCCACAAATCCTATCACGTCCCATCTCATCAATCAATATACACGACACCCCATGTTCATGCTCCTTTCGATGGGCCTTTCACTTGATTCATAATCCTTGCACTCTTTCTAATTGGACGTGCAACTTCTTCTTCAACCTTCTCAGTATCCACTAACTCAGATGGAGCTGCAAATGTCCCAGGCCAAATTGATTCAAAAGGAGCTGCGCAACCGGGTTCTTTCTCTTCTTTCTTGTTGGTGCAAACTGATGTTTTCTTTTTTGTTGGTGCAGCCGTTGATTCTTGAGTTGGGCCTGAGATAAGAACCTCCGAACTTCTCCCAGGCAACAAAAATACAATAAATTATCAGCAAAAGTCTACAGCATAAATTAAATTAAATGCACCCAATAAAACTTACATTCAGAATAACTGTTCCAGTACGCTCATCTGTATAAAGGCCATAGCCATATTGTCTTAACCTCTTCCCAAGTGCCCCTCTTGTTTGAATAGGGGCGTCACTTCCAGGAACTTGTGATTTGTTAGCTCTTTTTCTTGCTTTCTTAGGCCCTTCAGCTACAGCCGGGGCTTCTTCGACCAATTCTTCAGCTGGGCATCTTCTAGATGGCCTTTGTGTAGCTGCCCCTTCAGCTGGCCTTCTTCTAGTTATCCTTCTGTGTAGCCCTTCAACTTCAGTGACACCTCCTTCTGTTGGGCCTTCTGGTGGTACTGGTGGTGGTACTTGTGGTGCCCCTTGTAGTGATTCTTCTGGTGGCCCTTGTAGTGACCCTTGAGGTGGCTCTTGTGATGGCCCTTCAGTTGGCGGTTGAGTTCCAACTTGCTTTCTTCGAACCTGAGAAAGAGGCAAAAGACACCATAAATATAACATCGGGACATATAATAATGTAAAGAAAATGAAAAACTGAATACAAATGGTTGAATTTACCACTGGGTATTTCTTTCGCTGCTGAAGAACAGTCGACTGAACTAGCCGTGATGCTGCTTGGGCCAATCCTTCAACTGGTCGTTATGTTGCTTGAGCCAATCCTTCAGCTGGCTATCTTCTACCTTACCTTCTTCGAACAGGCTGTTCAGTTTCATGACTTACTGGGGTTCTTCTTGTGACCTAACAAACACATTACATACAAGGCCAAATAGGATATTATGTACATTTTTATGATAAACGACAAAGCAACATAAACATAAAATAAATTTCATGACTTACCGGGGTTCTAGTTGTCGACTGAAGAACAGTCGACTCATTTGGCCCTACTGTTTGCATTTCTCCAACTGTCTCTTCACTAGGCCCTTCACCTTGCCTCAACGGTTGTTGTTGCTTCTTTAATTGACAACCTTTAATATTATGGCCTGCTAGGCGACAATAAGAGCACGTTATCTTTGCACCCTGCCTACTCATTCTTTGCTGACCTGAGACCTCTCCCTCCGCCATTCTTCGTCTTCGTTTTGGCCTTCCAATTTTCTTCTTCAGTGGCAAAGGTTGAGGTGCTTCATGATCCGTGGGCTCCCAAAACTTGCTACTTCTAAGTGGCTGCATCATGAACTGATAGGAAGCAAGGTATTTTGATTTATGGTACCAATCATCGATGTAATCATCTGTATTGTCGCCCTTCAACTGGATGGCACATATGGCATGTGCACATGGAATTCCACTTACTTGCCATGCTCTACATGAACACTTCCTGCTTCCTAGATTGACGACATACTTATCAACACCCTTCATTATCTCATATATGTCATCTCCATTCCAAATGGGATGGCAATGCTTACTTGCAGCCAAGTTCTCATCCAATTTCTTGGCAATCCTAGGACCATATTGTCTTGTCCATTTTGCAGCCTCATCTATTTGTTTCTGCAGCCGAGTCATAATCGCAACTCGTATATCTTCAAGCATTGAGATGACTGGTTTGCATCTGGCATCTATTATCTTCGAATTAAATACTTCACAAATGTTGTTGTCGACATTATCGCACTTGAACTCCTCACTCAAGAATGCCCCGCACCAATGCTTCGGTTCTAATTGAAATAGGGTAGCACAACTTTCCTTTGTCAACTGAAGCAGTCATTCTTTGGCTATCCTAAAGTCAGCCATGTTTGCACTCTTTGCTAATTGCCAAAATTGCAACTGCAGCTTATCCCCTTTGTAGGTCTTTGCCCAATTTCCGTATATGTGCCGCGCACACATTCGATGTTCAGCATGGGGCAACAATTCGACTACTGCTGGAACCAATCCCTACAATAATTCAAAGTAAGAAATACTAGAGCAAATTACATGTTCATATTACAAAGCAAACTATTGACTAAATTTTTCAAAAAGCAAGCATTACCTTTTGTTGGTCGCTCATGAATGCCCACCCTTCCCGGTTTGTTATCTCCAAATCAGCCATCGGATTTTTCAAGAACCAGGACCAATTGTCCTTGTTCTCAATCTTTACAATAGCCCAAGCTAGTGGGAACATTTGGTTATTCGCATCTCTTCCAATCGCCGCCAACAATTCTCCCTTGCACAAGCCCTTCAAGAAACAGCCGTCCAATCCTATAATCCGTCTACAACCAGCTAAAAATCCCCGTCTACATGCATCAAAGCACACATAGAACTTATCGAACTTGGTCCCATGATCAGGAAGCGGTCTCTCAACCACCTCTACATACACTCTACTTGTAGGGTTTTGTAGCCTACACTCCCAAGCATACTCCCACACATGCCCATATTCCTTAGCATACTGACCAATAAGTATATTTATCACATTTTGCTTTGCTCTTTTGCACCGAGTCCTAGATACATTGATGCCTACACGCTCCCTCACCAGCATCCTAAAGTTAGCAATTTTCGTCTCGAGCATCAGCTTGATCAGATCGATGAAGTGCTTGGACAACCATGCACTTGTTACCCTTTTGTTTTGAAAATTAATGGAACAAGTGTGTTCCTCTTGGTAGGCTCTAATCTGGAAAGACCCACTCTTCTTAACAAATGCACCGTAAATCTTCCATGGACAATTTTGCTGCGAACACCTAGCTCTTACAAATTTCTTAGTGTTTCTAATGAAATCAATATTTTTTTGTGCAGCAATGGAGTTCTTCAGTATAGCTTCCCTAAATTGTATCGCATCATGGAATTTCATACCTACTGACAAAGTAGGAGAGGCAACGGATGGATCATAGGAAGGAAACTTACTTTTCCTTCTATGCATAGCTCGTTGATCTTCTTCAAGTTCGTCCCGGAAGTAGCGGTGTCGATGCTTTCTTCATAATCTGTCTCCCGCCGCAACACCAACATCTGCATAGGGCCTTCATCTCTGTTTGGAACTTCATCGCTACCCGCAAAGTTGCAAATCTATCCGACAAAAAGTCCCTTTATTTTTTCCTTGACCGTGTAAGCTCCTCATCGTCGTCGTCACTTAAGATTAATAAATTTTCAGCAGCCAACCCTTCATTGTCATCGTCATCATCACCATCACTGGATTCAGCTACTTCCCAATCTAATTCAGGGATGGTGACATCACCTATGTCACCATCGCTCTGGTGAACAACATCTGCGCCCCTCTCCTCCCCGACCTATCCATCATGCCCTGCTTCATCCCTAACCTCGGTACTAGCTTGAATACCATCTCCTCCTTCTCCTACTTGCGTGTTATCTCTGTCATCATCTTCGTCCTCACTATCACTATTGTTTTCAACAAATACTTTCGCCTCTTCACCATGAAGATAATGATATAGGACATCCCTAAAATCATTATCATCTTCCAAAACTCTCAAACTATCTCTTAAGCCTTTCCCAGGAACACAGTATAGCCACTTTTGTATCTACAAAGATAGTACCCTCATTCCCCCCCCTCATACTCCCACTCATCCTCCCCAATCACAAAATCCCCACCGTAGTAAACGATGACAGCAACACAATCCTTATCATGAGCCATTTCTGCAACAAAAGAGGAAAAACAATTAACTTTTGGGACCACATTCACAAAGGACAATAGACAATTGCAAGTGGAGGTCCCTACACTCTTTATTAAAGAAAAGAAGAAAGAGGGAAGATACATAGGTCGTCTGACAGCTGCAACTTGAAAAGAGGCCTCAGGACAAATAGAGATGGAACCCGACAACTACTTTGATTATGTCGTCGCATTCCTTTAAAATATGGAGAGATCCCTCGATAAATATAGGTCCTCATGACACCAATTTCAACAATGCAATTTATTAAAAAAATACCCAGAAGTCCCCATCCCCACAACAACAAGAGATTCGATTCGAACATGTCTAAGGTCCAATACTCCGAACCCTAACAATCACCAATCACCAGCGCATATTTCACATCCGACCACTACAAATTACTTTCGCACATCACAATTCAACATCAGAGCCCTAAATCGCACATCACAGTGGATGGGGCGACGTCGAGCCCTACACCGAGCCCTACATTTCGAGGCCGATCCTAAACTATCAATTCAAACCGCCCAATAGGATTCTAGCACCACATCTGAGCCATAAATCTCACATCAATACCATCCAAGCCTAAGCTTTCCTAGCCGACCCCCAAATTTCAAGTCTGAGCCCTAATAAACGAGTCGGAGCCCTAATTTCACCATAGGGGAGAGGAAGAAGAGAAAAAACCTAAGCAAATCGACGACGGCAAGTGACGACGGCAAGTGATGACCTGCGAACGGCGAGCTGTGAACGGCGATGGAGAGGACGTCGATCGGTGTGAACCGATGGACGAACCGTTAAAATCCAAATAAGCTAAACGACGTCGTTTAGCACTAAGGAAAAACGACGTCGTTTAGTTTGGCCAAAGGCACAGTGGATGGGGTCGTTTTTCTCTTCCATGTGTGTTTTTTTTTTTTTTTACTAAATTGCCACATCGGTTAAGCATGTCGCCGGAAAATGCCACGTCTGCATTTTGGTCGGTTTTTGGCCGGATTGGCACTTTAAGTGTTCCATTTTACTCCGATATTGACACTTAAGTGTACCTTTTCAAAGTTATGGCACTTAAGTGTCCCTCCGTGCCAAGTTATGGCACTCCAGGTGTCCCAAACTCTGAACCAACCAAAGGACAACTGACCCTTTAGGCCGACTGACTGTCTAAGGAAACGGTTCGGGCAAGCAGGGGGCGTGATGGCCGAACCTCGGGTGTACGTAATTCAATTTTTCGAGGTGTACCTAATGACCCTTTCTTTGGCCTTGGAACCAACTTGGATGATAGAATATTCTATACCGCCTTATTAATGAAGAAAAAGACAAAAGTAAGGAAAATTCTAGAAACCAGGAAAATTCTAGAAACCCCTCATTAAATGAAGGAGTGAGTTGTTTTTCGAATAGTCAAAAGTCATGATGGTGGCCAAAAGATCTTTGAAGATTCTAGAAAAAGGCGCCACATATGTGGACCAATTAGAGAGTGACACACGAGCCCCCTTTAATGACCGAATGTTCTAGAATTGCCGAGTTGGCAACTATAGCACAATTATTGTCAAACTTCATTAAATATCCATTAAATGCGGCATATAGGTTGACCAATGGAAGAGCAAAAAGCGAGCCATCATCGATGAAGTCTAGGAACTTAGATTCCTAAGCAAGGCCTTTAGCCATGCCAACTCACTTTCTAAGTGTAATTATGAGGCAAAATAGACTTGCCACCCAAGGACTTTAGGCGGGACACTTGGAAAAATTAGAGTGGACCATTTGGCTTGGTAATGATGGCTTGAGATTTGTTTTGGAGAAGAAGTTAGTAATTCATGCTTAGGTGTCTTATAGAATCTTAGGTTATGATGAGTCTAAAGGATAACCTTGGTGAACAAGCCAAATGTCAACCAATCAAGAGAAGACATTGGGCATCAAAGGGGCTTATGTGTCCCCTAGGGCCATAGGCACATCATAAGCCTAAAGTGAGCCTTGGAGGGTAAGTAAGTAGATGGACCAATCACAATCAAACACGAATAAGCATAGACGCCAACTAAGGAGACTAGATAGGCCAACTCGTTCCTTAGGCTTAATCATGAGATTGACACCAATAATTGAAGAGGAGGATGCCTATAAATAGGAGAAAGCCTAAAAATAGGAGAAGACATCCTCACATTTTGGAGCCTTAGCCATTATCTCATTTCCTCTCCCTTTCTCTCCTCTCTTTCACATCCTTCTCCTCCAAGCCACCTTAGGAGCCGTCCGGTCACTAAAGGAGTATCTTGGAGCTAGGCTCAAAAGTCGTAAGTAGAATTTCTAACTCTTGGCTAGGGCGATAGCCTACATCGTCGAGTTTAGTGGTGTGCTCACCCGTGTAAACCGTGTGTATATTGTAATGTTCTTTTGTGTGTTTACTCATGTTTGCATGCTTAAGTGTGTTCACCCCCAGGACGAGGTCAAAGTTCTCTCAGCTTGGTATCTATGTCAAGTCGCAATAGCCTAAGCATGCGACTCAAGTCACGAACCAAGAATTGTTCCCGGCATATTTTATAATATGATGTTAAGAGTTATGGCACACCTACTTGAATGAGCACGCCCTTGGACCTTACATACGTTGGCCAAGATAAGAGATGAAAAATTGGCTTGTGTGATGCACTTGTGTGTACACTTAAAGAGTAAAAAGTGCTCGTCATCACATAGCGTTGGCGGCGATGCCTTGTTCATTGAACGGGATGCCTTGACTGAGCTAGGATGCTTGGGTTTGAGCCCAGATGCCTCGGGTAAGCTAGCCTCGGGATGCTTGGGTTGAACTCAGATGCCTTGGTGAGCTAGCACCAAGATGTCTCGGTAGAGCCGAGACACCCTAGTTGATCCAGGATGCTTAGCTTGAAGCTGGATGCCTCCGTTGAGCTGAGAGGGCCTAATTGAGCCAGGACGATAGTAAATAAATTTGCATAAGTGCCGGTATATGAATAAGCATGATATGTTAATGTGTTCATTGATATGCTGAAAGTAAGCATACATTGAAGTATGCGGTAATGTACATCTGCTTGTAGTCGAGGATAGCAATAAGTTTGCTATTGATTTGCCATCAACATTGTATTGTGAGTGTTGTACCCACTGGATTTTGATGATGAGATATCCTCATAGTAGAGAATTATGGGTTATTATTTACTAAGTCCATGACTCATCCCATTGTTTTTTAGAATTGTAGGCATGAAGGAGTTACAATCTCTTACCCCGGCCTTTTGAAGATGTGGTGGTTATAAATAAAACGGCCGTGATAAAAATGGCTTGTAAATATAATTGATGTAATTGTATGTTTGTAAATGGTTGTTTTCCTAGTTGCTTGTCGTTGTCCGGGTGTTGTTTGTAACGCTTCCGCATGTGCTTAATGAAAATATAAAAAGAAATGGGACGGCGACACGCCTGGGATGTCACAAAAATAATCCTTACTGCTCGAGACTTTGGAGATGGAGTCACGGTCGTTCCAGGTAGGTGTTTATGGATTGAGAAGTTCATTGATGCGAATATGACCAATGAAATTTGAATTTTCTTCGATTATTTGCCTTGTCATGGACAATTATTCAAAGCATTTGTTTGTCATTCATGATTAATGGTAAAGCGTTTCGAATCCAACAACGTAGGAATGGTTTTGTGTCGTTCAAGCTTAAGGGGAAAAGTAGATCCAACGAAGAAGGAAAATGTCTCTTTATTTGTTTTCTGCTACAGGGCTTTCTGAAAAAAGCTGTAAGTTGATAGCATTTTGCCAATGGATGGAAACCTAAGGACTGCCATGTTCAGACCAAGATTGACTTTGCTTGTGTTTGGGTAGTGAGAAATTTTTAAGTCCTCATTTGGCCTAACAGAAGTAACTAATTTTATTTCGAGTTTTGAGTTTAAAAATGAAGCCTAATATAAAAATGTGCTGAAAATCCAACCCATTTTGTGCAACTCTTGATTGTGGCTCAAAGGGAGTCCAAATTATATTAAGTTTTCAATTCAAACTTATAGCAACAGGATCTTAATTTGAGGTGTCCGTGTCCAACAAGAGGGAAATGTGCTTGAACTCGAGCCTTAAAACCAAGTATAGTTATGGAATCTCAAACTTCATTCTTTCTTCCCCCTCAATAAACATGTGTTTTTCATATCATGTATTTACAATTTGTCCTTAATATTTGAAATCTTATGTATTAATTTTTGCGAATCTTGTCATGAAAATTATCATAAGTTAAATGAAATAAGAATTCCCATTATTAGTTTTCTAATTTTTCTGATTTTCCCAATTTATTGACATCTTTTGAAACTAAGGACAGAAAAAAAAAATGAAAACCAGGTGTGGCCGGGCGAAGCACGAAGTTAGCAGGGGAATTTCCTATGCCTGGCTCGGCACATTGATATGCCATAGCCATTACCTGTTGAAAAATCCGATGGGACTTTTTTTTCTTAATTTCTTTTCTGTATTTTAGTGTGCATTTTGTAGAGCACTTGCGTTGACGTGGTGCCAAGCAAGTGCTCCGCCATCAATTCCGTTCTCCGTTTTCCCTCCTCCTCCTCCTCCTCCTTTCCCAGACTGCCGCCACTCGACGTAACCGCCGCCACTCAGAGGGAATCTAGATTATTTTGGCTATCTTCAAGATTTCACCGACTCTGGATTTCAGGAGAGAGAGAGAAAAAGGGAATGGCTGACAGAAGGCCGATGCCGGTACAAAAGGCACGGGAAGGAATTCCTACTACTTAATATATAAAAAATTACCAAATTAGTCCAAGTCCAAAATCTATTATACGGATTACAATTATATCCTAAATTTTTCGATTTTATCATAACATTTGGGCAAAATTATAATGTAACTAATTACCACTGAAAATTACTAACGTGACAATCCACATAGAATGTCAATTCGAGTAAAGTATTACATCAGTAAGGCCCGTGGGACAGCCCCGACAATAGGTTAATTGCACATTCTGAAAATTTTAGAATTTGATTACATTTTCATTAGAAATTCTAAAACTTTTAGTGCATTTATCGGTAACATACAAAAGGCCTAAACTAACATTTAATTTTATCGAGACAGACCACCACACGCCAAATTGGCAGGTCACTGTGTAAGCAGCCATCCAGGAGCCAACATTGGCCCAAGATCGCCAAGTGACATATCACAGGTACAAAAAATATATGGTGTGGGTGGGCGTTTCCCACACGGAGAATGCAAGCCATTACGCAAATTCCTCGGCAACCACGACGTGCATTCATCCGCTCTCCTCCTGTATCAATTGAGTGTGGACTTACTGTGCATGATGAACGAACTTCAGAATCCGTCTTTACTCCGACTTCTCATTCTCTCGAAACCTCCTTTCCCAGTCACGGGCATCATAGTCTTGCTCGATAAAGTCCTTGTCAGTGCTATAGACTATCCGATCCTGTCCGATGAATGTTCTTTGCGCCATCTCCCGAGCACATAAAAGCTACAAAAGTAGACGCTAAATGTTAGCTAAACATGGTTTTTAAGAAAGCAAGTTACTGTGAAAATCAAGTACTGCAGCCCAAAGCCATATATCATATTGCTGCGGTTATGAAATGCATGTCTTAACTTTATAGAAGATAATGATAGTATATGCCTGTGTTGATGATGAGCTGGGACTCTCAGACATTGGCATAGTAAACGCAACCAACCCAGCTGCTTGGAAACATCAAGAGATATGAGTTTCCTCTCAATTTTGAAGTAACCGTTGTGCATGTGGGAATTGTTTCCCGTTTTTATCTTGACATTCGAATCTTGAATTTTGTAAAGATTAGTTTTTCTGACTTTTCGAGCTATCGCTCTTGCTTAGGAATCACTTATATAGCAACATCACTTAAGTGTTCATCATGTTAAGCAGACAAAGGGAAAGCAAATGCAAAAGCTACTGCGTATAGAGGATCAGAGAAGGTTAGGTACGTATAACTTACAAATTCTAACGAAAAGTACCATACCAAGAATGAACTCAAAAACAGAAACTATGTTAGGACAATGGTAGATCATTGACTAAAGGAATAGTAACCTTTTGCCAGAAAAAGAATAATAACTGCTGGACAGAGCACAATCACAATGTTATTTACCTTCCGTCTCAATGAAATATCTGGCAATTCAAGTGCTTGAGCAAACTTTAGCCTGGTTTGGTTTCTTCTCTCAATTTCAGCATTCCTCTTGCGCAGGAGCAACCAACGGATTGCCGGAATTGCAAAAAATGAACCAGCATAGATCTGCAGATATTTTAAGTCACAATGCAATGTATAAATAGGTAGAGAGTATAAACCGCAGAGAACTGCTCTGAAATATCTTTTGTGAAAACTGGAAAGTACCGAGTACATGCATCAAGAAGTTGATAAGATGCATTTGTGAAATGATTCAAAACCCCAATCAGCAACATGCCTAGAAAGTTCACAGGTTCATTTGGCATGAAGAAAATTATATGGACACCAGTTCTAAAACATTCTGTGAAAGTAACATAAAGAGCCACAAACTAGCACAAACCAATATAGTGCAGATAAGTATGGTCACAGTAAGAGAATGAGCTTGTTGCAGTGATTTAAGGCAGTACAAGAAAACATGAAAACAAAATATGAGAGAGAGAGAGAGAGAGAGAGAGAGAGAGAGAGCATAAGAGAAACTGTCTATTAAAATCAATAATTAATTTGGTCCAAAAAGTATAACTACTTCTGGTGGGTACAGAGGGCAACAATGTAAAAAACCCACGGAAGAGATTTTCTTTGAAAATAAACCACATGCAACAGGAAACGCCACCTTCACGGCCATATATTCAAGACAGAACTTTGCTATTCAGAATAATGTGAATAGAACATATCCAGGGAAACAACCACAGTCAAGTCTCCATCAATCTCCTATTACATTGAGATGAAAATCTACTAACTTTAGGCAAAAATAAAAGGTAAAACAAAAATAAAATAAACTAAGGAGGATCAAACGGTTAATAGTACCTGAAGCAAGGGAAATATGTCAGCGACAAACTTAATGAACCCACTTGGTAGAGTAGTGTAATCCCTTTCATAACCAAAAAACTAAGTCAGAGAGAGAGAGAGAGAGAGAGAGAGAGAGAGAGAGAGAGCTGATATATCTATTATGATAGCAACATACTTTAACATCGTCCCAAGAATGATAACACCAAAAAGATTAAGCCCGCCCAATCCAATAGCCATTGCTCTCTCTGATGCACTAGTTTTACTGCAGAGTGAGCAAACATTAGGGCTAGCCCTAAAATTCTTTACAAATTAATGATTATACAGAAAATGCTACCTAAACTGCCATGTCCTTTCTTTGAAGAACTTTTCTACTCCACCAACCCAATCAGTCCATTTTCTACCCACATATTCTTTCCTTCCAGTTCGCTGGGAAGAAGCTGTGCGCTGCAGAGATGGAAATCTATACAGAATGTTTCCCTACATCACAAGCAGCCAGAAGAATCTTTTAATGGAGGAAGCAACAAATTTGGGTTGGAAAAGAGTCCCGTGCATTCAGATATCAATGTGTACAATTGGGATTATTACGCAATCAACACCTTCAACTTTATAAAAATGTGGAACACCAAATACATGATAATCATGGTACCCAAATTAACATGTACTTTTAGAAGGAAATATCCCAGATATCGAGTGTTCAAATGGCATTTAACAATACCTCTTCATCAATTTCTGGTTGTCCATCAAAACGCAAAAGTACAGGTAGGATGTATGATTCATCACTCTGGAAAAAGATAGGAGAGAGCTCAATTAGTGCATAAGTCTTTAATGACAGTTGACATGGACCATATACAGACCCATAAAACTCATAAAGGCCACTCATGATAATATAAAACAAACTCAGTTAGGATCTGCACAACATTTAAAAAGGAGAAATAATTCGTTCTCTCAAAATAGAAGACTCAGAGCTCCATATGAGGATCAATCATTCCATTAATTTCAAAATCAGATAATCTCATGCAAAGAATAGTCAAAGAAACGAACTTAAGGAGATAACATACTCTAAGTAAATGAACCAACCAATTGATCAGGATATGCATATCACCAACATAAAATGGAGAAGATTGTCCAAAGCATCGTCCATCATTCGAGCTTAATTTTGCACATGGAACTTCTTTTATCTATCATTTCTCTCCTTGTAAGATCAAAATGAGGAAGTATAGAGAAGGCATCCCTCAAAAACTAATTGAATGATAACAGAGCCATGACAACAATAGGATATAACTTCTATCTGGACATAAGAATCAGACATACACCATGACCCAGCTACTACATACCATATCTGTTGTCTTTTCTACATCAAGATAAGGAGCAAGTTCTTCAGCCGCAACAACACCGCCGTTAGATGAAATATATTGACCAATCTGCAGAAACATTCAAAAGTAATACATCATTTAGCATCAAGTTTCAAGGTTTCACTTCTATTGATAGCCTACATTATTTAGCATTAATGCATTGCTTAAGATTTTCTTTTTTTCTTTTGGATAAACATGCAGGGCACTTTATAGATACATATGGTTACACAATTAAAAGCATAGATAATAGTAACACACAAGGCATAAATAGTCTCTAAAGGTAAACATGGTAAGGACGCTAGGTCGTTTGGATCTTCCAATCGTTGAGTTCCTGTGTTACATGGTGCACTCCAACAACGTCCTTGGCGATTCAAGAGGCTTACTACTTTACTTCCAGATATTAGTTCTCACTTATGCAAGTTGACCAAGTCAAGAAGAAGACAATGATATTAATTTAAATTAATGATAACAGCGACGGACCACTGAACTCAGTGCTCAAATATTACCAACTTCCACCTTTCTTCTTCAATTCCTTGATTTGGATCACCATCGCCAAATACAAAAGAGAAAACCTGCAGCAGATGAATTCAAAAGTGTTCTCTCACTTTTCCTCCTGGAGGTAGAAACGGATGAAGAAAATGTAAGATGACTGATCATGACATACAGATTCAATGAAGTTCATTCTGCCATCGTCCACTTGTAACCGTCGTCTCCTATAGTAATATGGATCCCAATACCTTCCAAAAACCAAATATGGGACACATCATTTGAAGTTTTTTATAGCTGTAATAGTTATGTTGAGGATGTCCTCTTATGCACATTCAAAGGTTATGCTAACTCGATTGGAGTATGAACATGTGCAATTTTTCATGCCAACTTTTCAATTAAGAAACATGAGATGCCTGCAACATCCAAACCGCTAAGCAGGTAATCTTGAAGCATGACATTTTAAGCTGCAGAAAGCGTCTCATCCAAAAAAATATCAGTTCTCTCTCCAGGAGATGCTAATGCATAGTGCAAGAATAATAACTTAATTTATAAAACCACATATAACCATGCATCTCATGCATGATACAATAACAGCAACTAATTAATAAAATGATTCTAATTGTTTACAAAGAAATTATGCATATACAGACTATGTTCCTTCAGAGTATACAACGGATTGCATCTCATAGAGAGTAAAGCGAACATACATCTACACATTGAGTAATGGAACTAGTATATTGGAGAAATGAACATCAGCAAATATATCCTTTATGTATACAACCATATAATTTGGGCAGCAGAAAGGAGCACTTGCCCACTCAGTTCCTTATCTATGGATTACATAGATAAAACAAAGAAGGTCAATCACAAAACCTTTAATATATTGCACAATCTGACTCGATTTTTTCAAATTAAACAAAGCCAGATGGTGTCTAGCCAAAAGAAAAAAAAAAATAGAAAGCAAAATAAATCAGTAGAGAAGAATCACACTCGAAGCTCCATGGACGACCTAGAAAAGTGACACTGTCTACCAGTAAGAAAAAGCAACCAACATACCAAAATAAATCAGTTGGACTGAGGTAAAATGTAAATCCAGAGTCATATGATCTGCCTCCACGTCTTCCTCGGTTATCTTCCTCACTGTCAAGTAAAAATTCAAGTGAACAATTGTATGAATTTATTTGCAATTCCATTTATAGAAACAAATGAAAAACGAATAGCAAGTCAAACATCACCGTGGAAAAGTACCTTCTGCTTGAGATTAAAGCAATAATGGCAGTATAGACAAGAACTATTGAAGCAATTAGGGCTGTCCCAAAAGAAACTCTCACTAGATACTCAGCAGCAGCCTGTTACAAGACAAATTTCAAGTTGAGCACACACCAACAGAGTTTCCCAAGAGAATGCTGGGACATGAAAAAGACAAAAATCGGTACCTTTGCCTTATCAAGCCAAGGTTCAATTTTTATCCTCAATGACTTAGTCGCAAGTTTTGCACGATAATCCTTTGGAAATACATACAAGACATCGCCTTCATCTGAAACCTGTTGAAGCAACCTTAAAGAAACAATATTACTCAAGAAAGAACTTCAAAAGGCCAAATTGAAACATAATTGTTCAAAGATAATAAGGGTTTTATGTATCTCCTAGAAAATTCATCTGTGCTGTTTATTCAAGTAAGAACCTCTAGAATCACAATAATCTAAATTTCCACTATTTTTCTCAACTCAATGCCTTTGGTAGAAAATGAGTCTTACGTATGCTCAAATAGCACCATCAATTCCCTACAGTACATAAACTGGACTCCATTATGTTCCATTATACTGTAGGTATGTCTGGTCAATTTTAATTATCTCATCTTTACACATGTCTAAACACAAAAGGCGCTTGTTCCTCTGGGAGAACCAATCATATAACTCTTCTGCTTCACATATAACGGATGTTTGCATTTTCTAAGCATAGACCATCGACATCATAATTTGTAATTTCATGTGAAACAATACAAAAGTATGTGCTAGGTTGCTAGGTAACACCTTCCAACCATAAACTTATCACAGTCCTTGAAAACCTAAAGATCTTACATAACGACAAATGAATCTATAGAGATAGGTTTAGTCAGGGATCAACAACCATCTTAGACAGAAATGTACAACACCATAGGTTTAGTCAGGGATCAACAACCATCTTAAGACAGAAATGTACAACACCACCACCTCCTTCTTATGATATCTTCTCTTAGAAAATTAAATTCGCAATGATTGAGCTTTATTTTCTAATGATAATTGGAATCTTTTGCATAGGCTCTTGCCAACAGCCCCTGATAATTAGCAGATTGGTCTTTAAAGAGTAACATAGGCACCTTTGACTTCAGGTGATTACTGTTTCTTATCTCTACCAATGTTTTTCAAGCTAGAATTTAAGGTGCTCAACAAACTATCCTCAGTTTCTAGTCACATGCCGCAACTCATGAGTCTACATTCTATGAAAGACAAGATTCGATGAGCAAAAAAGTACTAGAAACATACATGCTACAAGGGGTAGTGGAGTTAAACAATATCTTCTTCAGTCCATTATGCCCCAAGGAAAGTGACCTTACTTGCCACAATTCTAGCAAGTTAGCTCAATTGTCATTTTTCACCTAGAAATTCTTGGTACAAACTTGTTCTTTTTCCTTCCAATCAAATTCACTTCTTTTTTTCCACTTCTGATCCTTTTATAGCCCAAAGTCTCTATGCACCAGTTTCAACAACAAATGTTTGTCCTCAAGTTTTTTCAAAGCCAAGTCTTTGTTCTTCAATCAAGAAGAGAGCCAAATCATTGGAGGTAATAATTCGATCAATTGGTATAACATTAACCTTTATGTGCTCCCATCCAAGGGGAAGAAAACAGAAGCCATCCTGGATCTATTATGGATTAGTGAGAAAATAGTCAGTTCACATTAACTCAGTAATTATTTTTTTCAACTTTCTTGATGCTCTATTACATTATGGCTGGACAGGTTTTTATAAGTGTCCGACCAGATGATCAATTTGTCAGCTACCTAAAGATTTTTCTCTAATGTGCGCAAAAACTTCTCTACAGGGGCAACTGAAAGTGGACCAGACATAAAGTATTGCTCAAGTACATAAATAAGACGATCCTCAAAAGAACTATCAAAACGCTCCAACTGCTGCATCCTTTTTTTCCATGCCCAATAAACCTATGTCTGTGGTTTTAAACAAATTCCCTTCTTCAGAACCAACCATGGAAAAATTCGGTGTTTCCAATGGATCATGCTCTACAAAGATGCACTGAATCTTGAAGTACCAAATTTTGCAGTTATCACCTTTTAGCTTTTCACCATTGTATGAGTCATAAATGACAATCTTGCCAACACAATACACAAGAAAAGAGATCAAGTTCGCTCATTGTAGGATGACCAAGAACACCAAGGGGAAAAGAGACACAAAGATGAATGCTCTATCTTTTCCAAGCTAGGTCACATTACTCGCAAGTGTAGTGAGCCGAAGAAGGCATCATCAAACTCTACTGATACTGGTGTTGTGCAAGTTTTCAGCACTGGTTTCCTCACTTCATGCCCTTGTGAATTTCAAATTCAAAAGCCACAGAACAGGTAGCAAGAGACCAGCGAGTGTTGCGGAGTAGTATCAAGTTCTAGATGGAAATAGATGAGTACATGCAGGAAGAAATGATATTGAGCTGAAGCCATAGAAATGGCATGTTAAAATTTGATGGCATAGTGGATACTCACATTTCTTGATCACACTCCCAACCACGCATTTGTGATATGGATATGCCAGTGATTCAATTTAATAGACCAAATACTTCATATAGAATTGGTAGAAAGTCTGCCACTGAACTGTTGTTCACCCACTATGCACCACCTCAACGGTCTCAAGGCTCTATAGCGAATTTTGGATGATTCAAAATGGCTACTCACTCTAGCACACACAGATTCTGGTGTATCCCATATTAAGTACTACCTGCCAAACCATCTCCAATTTACTGGAGAACATTAATGGATGAATTCGGAAGGGGTCCTTCTGATGCTTTTAACAATTAAGTCTCTCTTTATAGTCCCACAATTATGGGAAAGCTTGCTGCAATTTTGGGAAATTCAAGCAGCCACCATTTCTCGTTTTGACTAATCTAAAGGGTTGGATCAGGTCGACCATCATGGACATCTCAAAGCCCCTTCCAAACCCAACATCTCGTGATTCGCCTTTTCACTCATATTCATTATCTTAAAAATGTAACCTTTCTACATGAACGCTCTACATCATGTTTCGTAAGGCTTACACACGGCACGGCACTCAGCCCACAAAATGCCATTCAAGAAAAAGTGCTCGTGCTTGTGCTTGGCATTACAGTATAACTTGAACCTACCTCCAAGAAGCCATCGGTGTCGGCAGCGAGCGCCTGCAACGCCCGCTGAGCCTCGTTCACCTTGAGCCCGGCCCGGCTCGCGACGTCCCCGATCGTGACCCTCCGGCCGCACGAGTCCACGGCCTCCATCGCCCGCTTCCGCACGTCGGACGGCAGTCTGTCGCTCTCGACGACGCCCCCGGGCCGGCGCCGGCGGCCGTCACGTCAGCGGCCGCCCTCACCGCCGCGGGGGCCGGCGGAGCCCTAGGTCCCGGGCCCCGCTGCCGAGCGAGACGCCCGGGAAGGAGGACGGGGCCTGCGGAGCCGACCTCCTGGGGAAGAAGCAAGCCGGGGGGGGCCGGAGGGAGAGGGAGAGGGAGGTGGAGTGGAAGCGAGAGGTGGGGGGCAGGGCGAAGCAGGTGGAGATGGTGCCCATCGATTTCATCGCGGGGAGGGTTCGGATTGACGAGAGTCTTCCTTGTTCATCGAGGCTCGAGGCCTTTGGTGGATGCGATGCCGGTGGGTTCGAGTGGCTCAGGAATGGAGGCTTTTTGAGGATTTTTCTTCTGTTTATTAATGGAGGTTTTGTCCGTGTCTCGGAATATCTCCACGCCGGTGTGGGGATACGGAGGACGATGAAGGCCCTTGTCGAATTTACATTTTTGTCCTTGCACCATTCGCGATGGGCCCTTGAGGGCTCCAAAGTCCCAACAGTGTAGATTATATTCTTCCGTTCTCGGGAGCAGTTTTGGAACAGAATCGTGTTTGGTAAAATTTTTATTCTCGAGAATAAATTTCTATTTTTTTTTATTCCCGGAAGTAGATTTGGAACAGAATCAAAAATAAATAAAAAAATAATTCTTGTTCCCGAGAATAATTCTAAAATCAAGCCAATATTTTTCTCCTCTTCTTCTTCCCTTCTCTTCTTCTTCATCCACCGCTGCGGTTGTCGTTTGCCACCGTCCCCTGTCCGCCACTCACTACTGCCAGTCACCCGTAATTGGTCAGGTGAGCTCACTGGTGGCTAGGCGAGCCTCGCCCAACCCCGCGAGACTCACCCAGCCCCACCGGTGGCCAGCCGCTTGGCCACCAATGAGGCCAAGCCTCGGCAGGGCTAGGCGAGCCTCGCTGGTGGCCGGTGGGCCTCGCCCGGCCCGGCGAGGCTCGCCCGGCCCGTTGGTGGCCAAGCGAGCATCACCCAGGCTCGCCGCCACCGCCGGGCTAGGTGAGCCTCGCCCGGTGGCCAAGTGGGCCTCGCCGGCCGACGACGCTCCGGTGAGGTCGCCGGCCCTCATCTCGACCGGTCATCGGACCGATGACCGGCCACTTGAAGAAGAAGAATAAGAGAGAGAAAGGAAAAGAAGAAAAAAAGTAATAAAATTATTTAAAAATAAAAAGAAAATTATTTGGAGTAGAAATTTTAAGCCCGACAAACGCAATTCTATTCTAGAATTAGAAATTTCGGACAATTATAAATTTTTAGAAATTGTTCCCTGAACAAAATAAAAAAGAATCATTTCGATCGAAAATTTTCCTGAACGGAAACGTTACTAAACGCGCCCTAACATTCCCAAAAATAGGAAAAACACATTTTAAAAATTATTAATATCTTGAAAAACCCCAAACTATTAAACTAAAATCCCAAATTATGATAAATTTATGATTTGATAATTTTTGTTAATTTTATTGTTAAATTAGTGAGTTAGATGATGATAAATGACAATTGAAATGTATACCAATTTAGGGTTTTGCCTCTATTTGTCACGATGTAGTAGTTTGTGATTTTTTGAGATATTAATACAGTTTAATGAGAATTGAAAAAAAAATGGTAAGTTAGTAACAAATGTATCAATTTGGAGTTTTTCGTGGTCAAACAATTAGTTTAAGGTAAAATTATCATAAGTGTATCGATTTGTGGGTTTTTATGGTAAAAAATTAGTTTGAAATAAATCTATTACATATGTCATAGTTTGGGGTTATTTGTGATCAAAAAATTAATTTGAGATAAATTAATATAAGAAAAGAAGAGATATAGAGATGATTTTAACATTAATTTCGAACATGAAATAAGCATTTAGCATGCAAGGTGTGTTTCGTTGTGTTTGGTTGGACTTTTGGGAAAATCTTTTTAGAAAATACAAGTAAGGTTTTTTAAAAGTGTAAATAATTTTTGGTAGTATAATTTAAAAGTGCCTTGTGAATTGACTTCCTTTTAAAGGCCATTTGGGAAAAAAAATAGACTTGTAAACGATTTTAGTTAAATATTTTTAATAAATAATAAAGAAATATACTTGTGACATTGGACGCGAATGAGCTAGATCTAACACCGGCCGTTGCTTGAGGTCGACCTCAAGTAGCCTTTTACCGGCTTTGGATTTGGGTTTGCCTGTGATCATATTTGGGTTCATTGGTGATGTTGCGCAAGGTGGAAAATGTGAGGGTAAAACTATAACTTAGAAAATTTAGCGAGGGCAAAACTGAAATGAAAATGTATGTGCATTTCAAAAATGCTAAAACCCAAAATTGGGTAGGACCTGCATTGGGCTAGAGGATTTTGTTGCACTTTGGAAATGTAATGGCATCATCGCAAAATTCTAAATTTTTTTTTGCCAAACATGACTTATATTAACTAAGGAACTTTAAAGTCCCAAAATCAAGGGAAATTTCCAAATAAAGACTTGAACTATTTTTATTTTCTCAAATAATGGCTTGAAGTGCCCATATTAATATTAAAGAAGGGCATCAACTCACTAGCTGTGAAGAGTAATTTTGTCTTTTAAAATTTTTAATTTTTTCACTTTTTTTTTCATTTTCTTTTACATTTAAAAAAAATAAAAATAAAAAAGGGAAAACATAGGTGGGAGGGTGCGGTGGCGAAGGCCAACGGGATTACCAATGCCCGAGCGAGGGCCTATAACCCTCGCCGACCAGATGTGAGGTCTAGTAGGCCCTTGCTAGAAGGGGGAGAGAGTGATGACCCTCTCCCAAATCTGAATAAGGGTTGCCCACGCTCCCACTAGCCTAGGCAAGGATCGTCAGCCCTCACTCAAGCCTAGCGGGCCTTGCCTAGAGCCCCCAGACTTGGGGCGTCCGAAGGTGTTGGGCGAGGGCCGATAACTCTTACCCAGATCTAGGAGAGGGTCACCACCCTCTTGTGTGTTTGGTGAGGGCCTATGGGCTCTCGCCTTTGGTTAGTGAGGGCTGTTGGCCTTTGCAGTCGCCCCACCGGCGATGGGGTGGCAACCATAGGCAGGAGGGGCCTATATTTTTCCTTTTTTTAGTTTTATTTTTTTTAATTTGTAATCTAATTTAATTTAAATTTAACTTGTGTTTGGATGAAAGTATCCTTAATTGGTCAGAATATTTTATCGGCCGGTGGGGCTAGGCCCTTATTTGAAGCAATCATAATCATTTCAAGCCCTTCATTGAGATGGATATGAGTACTTCATCCTTTTATTTGAAATAAGGTCCATTTTAGGTCATTATTTAAGAAAATGAGAGTACCTTGGGTTTTATTTGAAATTTTCCCCAAAATCAATTTGCAAAGTGATACCTAGCACTGCCCATCTCCTTTATCGCCCATAGTACAATCACAATTTGTTTATCCTCTATAATGGTGTTGATTACAATGGAGACAGAATATTTCATGAGAATAAAAATATGTGCCTTGTTTAGTAGGATTTGCAAAGTCTAGATCCTTCGTAACAACGTGTGTACTTTTTCTACGTAACATATTTGGCCTGAAATGTACTTATCAGGAGTGGATGCTTTTTGTTCTGTCCGGTAATCGTTTGTCTTTCCTGATTGTTGGGAATGTCGGATTCCCAAAAACCGGATTCGACACTAAATCAAACCCCTAAAACGAATGCGGAAGACAAGCCCGGGAAAAACATGTATCACCGATCCTAAAGCACACCACGGAATCGAGCGTACTTTGTTAGCCACAGATTAAACACCAACGCCGATAAGAGGAAGAGAAAACCGATCCCGTTCGATCCGATGACGTTGATTAGCCTTGAAGGGAAGATGGATTCGCCTTTTCGTTTGTTTTCTTTTGGAGGGAGAGAGGGAGAGGAACGTACGTTTAATATGCCAAAAGGTGTGTTCCTCCCTCTCTTTCCTCCCTTATATACGTTCCTCCAACATAAAGGAACGTACCCCTTCATCCATGGGCCCTAATCTTGTGGGCCGGGCTTTTAGGCCCAACATGGGCGGACGGGCCAACTTAGGCCCATCACATAAAACCATCATCTCCCACTGACATGGTGGGCCGAACAGGATTCTCTTTACCTCTCTTCAAAATTCATACCGTGAATAATCCGTGCGACCAAGATATCTTTGAGAACTCGTTGCCATACATTTGTTAGGAATATATAGAGCTCATAATGGGCATCACACTCGAGTAGATTTAGTATGCGGTACCTAGATCGATCGATCACATTTATATCTCTCTTGATCTCTTTTAAACAATGATATATATATATTGTATTCACAATTATGATTATCCCAAAGACAGTCATAATTGGTTAACCGGTGAATACAAAACTACAATGTGATTCTCCAAATTCGATCTTCCTCTTTCCTTCAAACTCTCAATTTCAGTTCAGCTTGCTTTTCTAGAAATGTCCCATTAGATCGAATCAACTCATGACCATTGGCAACATCCTAAGATAGCAAACACTAAATAGAAATCTTGAGAATAAGTAAAAGTCATGAGGGCACTAAAATTGAGGAACTTCTTTTCCTCAAGAGTCTCACACGACATAAAAGTTGAGATCAAACTTTTGCCACTCTTATTGGTCGTCTCCTGCATACGTAGTATGAAATACGTATTACGGTATTAACTCCTTTCCCATGGAGCGTATGTCTTTTCCTTCAATATCGTACGGATGATAGTTCGAGACATACCAAATGTCTAACTTGAGTTCACGTATCTACTCATTCACAAAATTCATCGAACTCACATCGGCATCATAGACGGATAAAGTAAAATATGTGGGTTATTTTACTTTCGGACATAGTAAGTATTATGTCCTCATCTTAACACCCAGTTAAGGCGACATACGTATTTTAAGCTTGAGCTCTCGATTATCACCTAGATAATAAGCTTAAAAAACAGTCTCATCTCTATTTATCACACAGTAAATAGAGGCGATTACCCGTGCGAGTGGGCTAATCTTATATCTGTCCGACATACTTTCTCAAGTTAAAGTAATGCACTAAGCATTAAGATGCATAAAGATCAAACAAAGATTCATAGGCATTAATGATGAAAAAACACAAATTCATCAAATGTGAACACTTCATGGAAATTACAATCCAAGTACATCGACTCTACGCAATCCTAGAGATTTTACATGACCACAAAACACATCTCTAGGTATTGGCTTTGTCATAGGATCTGCTACCATTCTATGCGTAATATGTACTGTAAGTTCACATCTTTTCGTGCAATCATATCTTTGACAAAATTATACTTGGTATCTATATGTTTGGTCTTGCCATGATATTTTGGATCTTTGGTGTACGCTTTTGCTGCTTGGCTATCACAGTTAACCAACAATGAATCTGCAGCACTTCCAATAACACCTAAATGATCCAATAATCTCTTAAGCCAAACATCTTCTTATATTGCTTTCTGATAATGCCACGAACTCGCTTTCCATCGTGGACAAGGCTATACACTTTTGTTTCTTACTTTTGCTCCAACATATGGTGCCATTATTCGGTAAGAAAACAAACCCAGAGGTAGATTTTCTTTTATTTAAATCTCCTCCCCAATCGCAATCGAGAATAGCCTTAGAGTCGCAGATCCTTTCCTTAATAACTCAACGTATAATCAGCAGTCCCCTTTAGATACCTCGATATTCTCTTAACGGCCTTCCAATGTGTTGGACACTGGGTTGGATTGGTAGCTACTCACCATTCCAACTGCAAAACATATGTCGGTCTTGTACACATCATAGCGTACATCAAGCTCCCAACAAGCACTAGCATAAGGAACATGTTTCATTTGTTCCTTCTCTTGTGGAGTCCTTGGACACAATCTGTGGCATTCACCTTTTGCAATAGGAGTATCAATGGGTTTACAATCTTGCATACGAAATCGTTCAAGAACCTTATTTATATATGTTTCTTGCGAAAGAGATAACGATCTCTTCGAACGATCTCTTGAAATCTTAACTCCAAGAATGTATGCAGCCTCACCCATATCCTTCATCTCAAAGTTGGAAGACAACCAACTCTTGACAAGTATTAACAAACTCCATATTGCTTCCGGCAATTAGTATATCATCAACATATAATGATATGATCACAAAATGATCCTTGGATCTTTTGATATATACACAATGATCATCATCAATCATTGTAAAATCATATGCCATTATGGCATTATGAAAACGTATATACCATTGTCTTTGACGATTTGCTTAAGGCCATATATCGACCTCAAAAGTTGACATACCTTTTCTTCTTGGCCTTTCACTATGAAACCAGCAGGTTGTTCCATATATATTTCTTCCTCTAATTCTCCATTGAGGAAAGCAGTCTTTACATCCATTTGATGTAACTCAAGATCCATACTAACCACTATTGCCGTAATAATGCGAATCGAGGCAAATCTTTCTACGGAGAAAATGTTTCATCATAATCAATTCCTTCCCGTTGATTATACTCCTTCGCTACAAGGCGAGCCTTATGCCTTTATATCGAGCCATCAGCCTTTCGCTTTATTTTGAGAACCCACTTGTTCCCAATAGCTTTGCGTCCTTTTGGAAGATCAACCAGTTCCTAAACTTGGTTTGACTTCATTGACTCCATTTCCTCTTCCATTGCATGAATCCATTTTTCCTTACTAGGGCAATTCGAGCCTCATTAATATTTCTTGGCTCATCCTCATCTTGCGGAGCAATCATAAAAGTTTCCCCTTCATTGTCAAAACGTCAACGGGGAATACTTTGGCGACTTGTTCGCCGTATGGGAGATTGTACACTTTGCACATCATTCCCCATTATGCTCCCACTTGGATTAGATAATGATGACATCGTCTCATCATGTGGTTGCAATTGAGAATGAGTTGAATTCAATTCATCACTTCTCATATTACTCCCACTTGGACGAACTCCACTAATATCATTATCTTGATCCAAGATTACAAATAGGGAGTAATCTGCCCTATTTCGCCCTTCTTAGGAAATTCATCCTCTAAGAATGTGACATCCCGTGATTCAAATTCAGTTATACTCCCACTTTCCTGCTCACCTACGAACACATACCCTTTCGAGTGTTCGGAGTATCTCATTAAAATACTCATCTTTCCTTTGGGACCCTAATTCCCAAACTTGTGAGAGGACTCATGAGTATAGGCAGCATAACCCCATGGCTTAAGAAAACTTAAGTCCGGTTCTCTACCTGTCCATAACTCATATGGAGTGGAAGTAACTGATTTTGGAAGGCACCCGATTAAGTATATAGGCAGCGAGTTAACAACGCATCACTCCAAAAAGTGATAGGTAAGTTAGCATGCGCCATCATGGACCTAACCATTTCTAGTAGGGTTCTGTTTCTTCTCTCCGCAACACCATTCTGTTGAGGAGTATATGGAATAGACAACTGTCTTTCTATTCCTTTTTTCATCGATAATTTTCTGAACTCATCGAGATAAATATTCTCGACCTCGATCGGATCTCAATACTTTTATTTTCTTGTCTAATTGATTTTCTTCCAAGTTCATAAACCTTTTGAAACAACTTAATGCTTCAAATTTATGAGAAATCAAATAGACATATCCGAATCGAGTATAATCATCTATAAAAGTGATGAAATAAACAGCCCCATGCCTTCCTCTCACATTCATTGAACCACGTACGTCGAAATGGATTAAATGCAGAGGAAATTCAGCTCTTTTACCTTTTCCAAATGGTTTCCTTGTCGTTTTCCCTACTAGGCAATGCTCACATATGGGCAAATCGCCTTTTTCAATGTTGCCCAACAAGCCCTCTTTGGCCAGTCTATTCATACGTTGTTGGCCAATATTACCAAGTCTAGCATGCCACACATTCACATCATTATCATATGAATTAGGAGATGTGAGAAGGGAATAACAAACATTTGCATTAACATAGTCAATATCTAATACAATGAAACCATCCAGAAAATAACCACAAGCATAGTAGTTTGTATCCAAATACAAATCTACACCTCTATTATGGAAATTCATATTAAAATCAAGCTTAACCAACACCAAAACAGACAATAAATTTCGACGAGTCTCCGGAGCATATGGAACATCATGTAGGAACAAGGTGCGTCCACCACGCATGTTCAATTGGCTGGTGCCAATCCCTTTAACTTCAGCTCAAGTTATTTCCCACATAGATCCACTTAGTTCCGTTGGTATCGTCGGAATTTCACGAAGGATTCTCTATCCTTCGCTAGATGGTCTGTCGCTCTTGAATCTACAGTCCACAAAGGATTGGATTCAGCCAATAATACAGAACTTGACACATAAGCAAAGTTCTCAAATGTACAAGAGGTGTTTACCTTTTTCGGCTCACAACGATTGCGAGCATAGTGACCTTTCTTGTCACAATTGTAACACCTCACCCTTGACATTTTCTTCACTTGAGAACGTTTTCCTCTCTTGTGTTGGTTAACTCTTGATTTCTTGCAATAAGGACTTGATCCTTTGCATTGCCACATATTGAACGAATCAATACGCTTGCGCTTAGAGCTCAAAGCCCTTTCTGAGCTAGAACCTGCATTGCAAATATCTATTTTCGGCTCAAATGCCGTTATGCGGTCCTCTACTAGCTCAAGGTGGCGCACGGCATCCTCAAGATCTTCCATAACATGGTAAAGAGCTTCTAGTGCTTCTTGCTTTTCCAGCATATATTGAATTTTCATATTCAATATTTCACAATTGTTGCCGTTCATATCGGCAATTACGTTCTTAGTTGCTTTGAAACCATCGATCTGAACACATCGAGACATATATGCACGAATAATTAATGCCTATCATTTATGCATCCACTTTGCACAGACCCATCATATCAATGAACAATTTCAAGTAAGGTTTCGTAATCAAAAGGTCACTATGTTTCCAATCATCCTCCAAAATCCGAACTTAAAATTATTATTAATATAATTGTCTTATGCAAAATAAATTCTATGAAGTTACAAAAAACTTCTATGAACTACCCACAGATCAACAATAACAGAAAGCAAATAATATCTAACATCTAATAGAATAATAATGCTTTCACATAATACAACTATCCATTACACTAAGTAATATATACAAAGAAGAAATATCAACATAGAAAGAGATATTCACACTCAAAAAAATCTCAAACTAATCTAAGAAATAAATAGGGAATGTTCCTTCTAATCTACCAGTCAAAATATCTAAGAAAATTGAAGGCACATTTGCCAACCATGGAAAAACTTTTGGAGAGATCTCATGTCGCCTCCAAGGCGCATTTACTCTGCGCCATGTGGCGCTCAATCTAAGGGATAGAGTTTTGGTTAACTCAATCCTATAGTACTCTCTTACAAAAGCTACCACTAGCCTTCTATAACCCGGGACCACGTTGACCTCCCATAGTCGATCTAACACTGCTTGCTTGCCATTCGGGTGGAAGAGTGTTCATCAAAGCCGGCACTTTCTCAAAATCCGGCATAAGATAACCATTCCAGATGATTTCCTGTATCATCTGATTGACCTTGACCACATGTGATACTAAATCACCGTCATGCCACCGATAATTAGCTAACTCTGTCATCAGCCTTTTAAGTCTTGCACTTCCTCGTCCGTTCTCGAGATTGCGGGTATCCGTGCATAACGCATCATAGTTCCCGCAACAAATGCGAACTAAAAATGGATCACTTATAATCCATAATGAACATAAGGGAAAAATACATAATTTTCCATGATTCATGCAACAAATGCAGAATAAAAAATGGATTACTTATAACTCACATTGACATAATTGAAAAAGAAACAGATCCTTTTTTTTTTTTTTCTGGTCAACGGTCAACGGTCGGCGGGTCGGACAACGGGTCAACGGTCGGTGGGTCGAACCGGTCGGGCCGGGTCGGACGAACCGACCCGGCACTTGCCTCGCACGCGCGAGCGACCGGTCGGATCTCGGGTCGGGTCACGTCTCGGGTCGGGTCGGTTCGCCGGTCCGGTCGGGTTGCCGGCCGGTGACCAGCCGGCCAACCGTCGTCGGCGATGACGTCATCGATGACGTCATCCCGGCGGTTACCGACCGTTGGGTGACGTCACGGTGACGTCGGCACGCGCGGCCGGTTCGCCGACCGGCGCGTGCCTGTTTGCCGTCGGCGGCGCACACGTGCCGGTTCGCCGACCGGCGCGTGTGGCGCACGCGTTGGCCGAGCCAGCGCTTCGGGCGCGTCGCGCCCACGCGCAGCGGCTTCTGGCCGCGCGTGTGGGCGCATCCGGCGGCGCACGACACATCGACGGACTCGTCTCGACGAGCCCTTTCACCCTATGCCTTCAAAAATTGATTTCGACTTGCAAAAACTCGAAAAAAAAAATGGATGAACAGTGCTCGGGATTTTTTTTGCCCGGATCCGTGTCGGCCGATTATTTTCGCGAAAAATCAATCAAAAAACATGAAAGGGGTCGGGAAAACATGAACTAGGGCTCTGATACCAATGTTGGAAATGTCGGATTCCCAAAAACCGGATTGGACACTAAATCGAACCCCTAAAACGAATGCGGAAGACAAGCCCGGAAAAACATGTATCACCGATCCTAAAGCACACCACGGAATCGAGCGTACCTTGTTAGCCACGAGATTAAACACCAACGCCGATAAGAGGAAGAGAAAACCGATCCCGTTCGACCCGATGACGTTGAGTAGCCTTGAAGGGAAGATGGATTCGCCTTTTTCGTTTGTTTTCTTTTGGAGGGAGAGAGGGAGAGGAACGTACATTTAATATGCCAAAAGGTGTGTTCCTCCTCTCTTTCCTCCCTTATATACGTTCCTCCAACGGAAAGGAACGTACCCCTTCATCCATGGGCCCTAATCTTGTGGGCCGGGCTTTTAGGCCCAATATGGGCGGACGGGCCAACTTAGGCCCATCACATAAAACCATCAATAGCCATTCTATAACTTGGTTCAGGTCATCCTCCTTTCAAGGATTGTTATTTCACTGAAGTTTTGCTTCGTGGAAGGAAAAAATGTAAAAATTTGAACTGGTCTGGTTACTCAAGACTCTGCAGTTGGTGAACAAGGTTAGTAAATGCAATTGATATGCATCAGACCTGCTTGTGGGCCCCAATTGTTTAGGAATATAGTATCTGACCAATTATGCATTCAAGTTCTCAATTTATGTTGCTCGGTAGCAGGAATCGAACTTCTGGACCAAATGTTAACCATGGAAGACCACTAATTCAACCGCCAATACGATGCAAAACTGAGTTTCTATCGCGATGTTTATCCTAATTAAGTTCCTTTTGACAGCAACTCCTAGATTCTCATCTCTTGCTTTTGCAGAGTTAAAATGTCGATTATGTTTATTTCTGCCGTTCATTTTCTATTGTCGATGTTGATGTGCCCATCATCTGAATCATATGTGTGGATGCTCTTCATTTGATGATGAGGTTATTGCATTATTCCTCGGTCTATGAAAAATGAAGTAGTACCTTTTCATAGTAAGCCTTATGAGCTTGACATCAGCTGCTAGTGTTGTATTGTATTGTCTCTTTTTGAGCCATTTAAAGTCAACGATGTCGTTTAGGCATCTTTTCAAGAGGAGAACCGCGAAACACAAGAAGAGGATGAGAAACACAAGAAACCATGAGAAAGATGAAAACAAAATTTCTTATATACTTCATAGTTGATCATCATTACACACATCGTTTGAATATTTAAGAGTACCAAACTTAGTAGCTAAGAAAGTTGAAGAGTTCTGCGATCAATTCGAACTTAAATGATCAATCTGAAGGTCATATCAATGTCAGTGATGCCACATAAAAGAGGAAAAGAGAAGAAAAAATAAAAAATAAATTAAAAATTGCCTACATTAACGTCGGCCATGCCATATAGAAAGGTTGGTATTCACATCAATGATTTCTATCCAAATTTGGTTTAATGAAATAGTAAATTATTTATTATTTTGAAAAGATTGAGCAATCGGATTGCATGTCCCATATATAGGGATACTATCATAGATATTATCAATCTGATTTGGTTTTCATCAGTGATGGTTTTATGTGATGGGCCTAAGTTGGCCCGTCCGCGCATGTTGGGCCTAAAAGCCCGGCCCACAAGATTAGGGCCCATGGATGAAGGGGTACGTTCCTTTCTGTTGGAGGAACGTATATAAGGGAGGAAAGAGAGGAGGAACACACCTTTTGGCATATTAAACGCACGTTCCTCTCCCTCTCTCCCTCCAAAAGAAAACAAACGAAAAGGCGAATCCATCTTCCCTTCAAGGCTAATCAACGTCATCGGATCGAACGGGATCGGTTTTCTCTTCCTCTTATCGTCATTGGTGTTTAATCTGTGGCTAACAAGGTACGCTCGATTCCGTGGTGTGCTTTAGGATCGGTGATACATGTTTTTCCCGGGCTTGTCTTCCGCATTCATTTTAGGGGTTCGATTTAGTGTCGAATCCGGTTTTTGGGAATCCGACATTCCCAACATTGGTATCGAGCCCTAGTTCTTGTTTTCCCGACCCCTTTCATGTTTTTTGATTAATTTTTCGCGAAAATAATCGGCCGACACGGATCCGGGCAAAAAAATCCCGAGCACTGTTCATCCATTTTTTCGAGTTTCTGTAAGTCGAAATCGATTTCTGAAGGCATAGGGTGAAAGGGCTCGTCGAGACGAGTCGGTCGATGTGTCGTGCGCCGCCGGAAGACGCCGGACGCGCCCCACACGCGCGGCCGGGCCGCTGCGCGTGGGCGCGACGCGCCCGGCCAAGCGGCTGGCTCGGCCAGCGCGTGCACCACACGCGTCGGTCGGCGAACCGACACGTGCGCGCCGGCGACGGCAAACAGGCACGCGCCGGTCGGCGAACCGACGCGTGGTGACATCACCGTGACGTCACCCAACGGTCGGTAACCGCTGGGATGTCGTATCGATGATGTCATCACCGACAACAAGGCCGGCCGGTCACCGGCCGGCAACCCGACCCGACCGGCGAACCGACCCGACCCGAGACGTGACCCAACCCGAGATCGACCGGTCGCTCACGCGTACGAGGCAAGTGCCGGGTCGGTTCGTCCGACCCGGCCCGACCGGTTCGACCCGCCGACCGTTGACCCAAAAAAAAAAAAAAGGGATCTGTTTTTTTTCAATTATGTCAATGTGAGTTATATGTAATCCATTTTTTATTCTGCATTTGTTGCATGAATCATGGAAAATTATGTATTTTTCCCTTATGTTCATTATGGATTATAAGTGATCCATTTTTAGTTCTGCATTTGTTGCAGGAACTATGATGCGTTATGCACGGATACCTGCAATCTCGAGAACGGACGAGGGAAGTGCAAGACTTAAAAGGCTGATGACGAGTTAGCTAATTATCGGTGGCATGACGGTGATTTAGTATCACATGTGGTCAGGGTCAATCAGATGATACAGGAAATCATCTGGAATGGTTATCTTATGCCGGATTTTGAGAAAGTGCCGGCTTTGATGAACACTCTTCCACCTGAATGGCAAGCAGTGTTAGATCGACTATGGGAGGTCAACGTGGTCCCGGGTTATAGAAGGCTAGTGGTAGCTTTTGTAAGAGAGTACTATAGGATTGAGTTAACCAAAACTCTATCCCTTAGATTGAGCGCCACATGGCGCAGTAAATGCGCCTTGGAGGCGACATGAGATCTCTCCAAAAGTTTTTCCATGGTTGGCAAATGTGCCTTCAATTTTCTTAGATATTTTGACTGGTAGATTAGAAGGAACATTCCCTATTTATTTCTTAGATTAGTTTGAGATTTTTTTTAGTGTGAATATCTCTTTCTATGTTGATATTTCTTCTTTGTATATATTACTTAGTGTAATGGATAGTTGTATTATGTGAAAGCATTATTATTCTATTAGATGTTAGATATTATTTGCTTTCTGTTATTGTTGACTGCTGTGGGTAGTTCATAGAAGTTTTTGTAACTTCATAGAATTTATTTTTGCATAAGACAATTATATTAATAATAATTTTAAGTTCGGATTTTTGGAGGATGATTGGAAACATAGTGACCTTTTGATTCTGAAACCTTACTTGAAATTGTTCATTGATATGATGGGTCTGTGCAAAGTGGATGCATAAATGATAGGCATTAATTATTCGTGCATATATGTCTGATGTGTTCAGATCGATGGTTTCAAGAACTAAGAACGTAATTGCTGATATGAACGGCAACAATTGTGAAATATTGAATATGAAAATTCAATATATGCTGGAAAAGCAAGAAGCACTAGAAGCTCTTTACCATGTTATGGAAGATCTTGAGGATGCCGTGCGCCACCTTGAGCTAGTAGAGGACCGCATAACGGCATTTGAGCCGAAAATAGATATTTGCAATGCAGGTTCTAGCTCAGAAAGGGCTTTGAGCTCTAAGCGCAAGCGTATTGATTCGTTCAATATGTGGCAATGCAAAGGATCAAGTCCTTATTGCAAGAAATCAAGAGTTAACCAACACAAGAGAGGAAAACGTTCTCAAGTGAAGAAAATGTCAAGGGTGAGGTGTTACAATTGTGACAAGAAAGGTCACTATGCTCGCAACTCATTGTGAGCCGAAAAAGGTAAACACCTCTTGTACATTTGAGAACTTTGCTTATGTGTCAAGTTCTGTATTATTGGCTGAATCCAATCCTTTGTGGACTGTAGATTCAAGAGCGACAGACCATCTAGCGAAGGATAGAGAATCCTTCGTGAAATTCCGACGATACCAACTGGAACTAAGTGGATCTATGTGGGAAATAACTTCAGAGCTGAAGTTAAAGGGATTGGCACCAGCCAATTGAACATGCGTGGTGGACGCACCTTGTTCCTACATGATGTTCCATATGCTCCGGAGACTCGTCGAAATTTATTGTCTGTTTTGGTGTTGGTTAAGCTTGATTTTAATATGAATTTCCATAATAGAGGTGTAGATTTGTATTTGGATACAAACTACTATGCTTGTGGTTATTTTCTGGATGGTTTCATTGTATTAGATATTGACTATGTTAATGCAAATGTTTGTTATTCCCTTCTCACATCTCCTAATTCATATGATAATGATGTGAATGTGTGGCATGCTAGACTTGGTAATATTGGCCAACAACGTATGAATAGACTGGCCAAAGAGGGCTTGTTGGGCAACATTGAAAAAGGCGATTTGCCCATATGTGAGCATTGCCTAGTAGGGAAAACGACAAGGAAACCATTTGGAAAAGGTAAAAGAGCTGAATTTCCTCTGCATTTAATCCATTCGACGTCGTGGTTCAATGAATGTGAGAGGAAGGCATGGGGCTGTTTATTTCATCACTTTTATAGATGATTATACTCGATTCGGATATGTCTATTTGATTTCTCATAAATTTGAAGCATTAAGTTGTTTCAAAAGGTTTATGAACTTGGAAGAAAATCAATTAGACAAGAAAATAAAAGTATTGAGATCCGATCGAGGTCGAGAATATTTATCGATGAGTTCAGAAAATTATCTCGATGAAAAAAGGAATAGAAAGACAGTTGTCTATTCCATATACTCCTCAACAGAATGGTGTTGCGGAGAGAAGAAACAGAACCCTACTAGAAATGGTTAGGTCCATGATGGCGCATGCTAACTTACCTATCACTTTTTGGAGTGATGCGTTGTTAACTGCTGCCTATATACTTAATCGGGTGCCTTCCAAAATCAGTTACTTCCACTCCATATGAGTTATGGACAGGTAGAGAACCGGACTTAAGTTTTCTTAAGCCATGGGGTTATGCTGCCTATACTCATGAGTCCTCTCACAAGTTTGGGAATTAGGGTCCCAAAGGAAAGATGAGTATTTTAATGAGATACTCCGAACACTCGAAAGGGTATGTGTTCGTAGGTGAGCAGGAAAGTGGGAGTATAACTGAATTTGAATCACGGGATGTCACATTCTTAGAGGATGAATTTCCTAAGAAGGGCGAAATAGGGGCAGATTACTCCCTATTTGTAATCTTGGATCAAGATAATGATATTAGTGGAGTTCGTCCAAGTGGGAGTAATATGAGAAGTGATGAATTGAATTCAACTCATTCTCAATTGCAACCACATGATGAGACGATGTCATCATTATCTAATCCAAGTGGGAGCATAATGGGGAATGATGTGCAAAGTGTACAATCTCCCATACGGCGAACAAGTCGCCAAAGTATTCCCCGTTGACGTTTTGACAATGAAGGGGAAACTTTTATGATTGCTCCGCAAGATGAGGATGAGCCAAGAAATATTAATGAGGCTCTGAATTGCCCTAGTAAGGAAAAATGGATTCATGCAATGGAAGAGGAAATGGAGTCAATGAAGTCAAACCAAGTTTAGGAACTGGTTGATCTTCCAAAAGGACGCAAAGCTATTGGGAACAAGTGGGTTCTCAAAATAAAGCGAAAGGCTGATGGCTCGATATAAAGGCATAAGGCTCGCCTTGTAGCGAAGGAGTATAATCAACAGGAAGGAATTGATTATGATGAAACATTTTCTCCTGTAGAAAGATTTGCCTCGATTCGCATTATTCTGGCAATAGTGGTTAGTATGGATCTTGAGTTACATCAAATGGATGTAAAGACTGCTTTCCTCAATGGAGAATTAGAGGAAGAAATATATATGGAACAACCTGCTGGTTTCATAGTGAAAGGCCAAGAAGAAAAGGTATGTCAACTTTTGAGGTCGATATATGGCCTTAAGCGTCGTCAAAGACAATGGTATATACGTTTTCATAATGCCATAATGGCATATGATTTTACAATGATTGATGATGATCATTGTGTATATATCAAAAGATCCAAGGATCATTTTGTGATCATATCATTATATGTTGATGATATACTAATTGCCGGAAGCAATATGGAGTTTGTTAATACTTGTCAAGAGTTGGTTGTCTTCCAACTTTGAGATGAAGGATATGGGTGAGGCTGCATACATTCTTGGAGTTAAGATTTCAAGAGATCGTTCAAGAGATCGTTATCTCTTTCGCAAGAAACATATATAAATAAGGTTCTTGAACGATTTCGTATGCAAGATTGTAAACCCATTGATACTCCTATTGCAAAAGGTGAATGCCACAGATTGTGTCCAAGGACTCCACAAGAGAAGGAACAAATGAAACATGTTCCTTATGCTAGTGCTGTTGGGAGCTTGATGTACGCTATGATGTGTACAAGACCTGACATATGTTTTGCAGTTGGAATGGTGAGTAGATACCAATCCAACCCGGTCCAAGACATTGGAAGGCCGTTAAGAGAATACCGAGGTATCTAAAGGGGACTGCTGATTATACGTTGAGTTATTAAGGAAAGGATCTGCGACTCTAAGGCTATTCGATGCTGATTGGGGAGGAGATTTAAATAAAAGAAAATCTACCTCTGGTTTGTTTTCTTACCGAATAATGGCACCATATGTTGGAGCAGAAGAAACAAAAGTGTATAGCCTTGTCCACGATGGAAACGAGTTCGTGGCATTATCAGCAGCAATATAAGAAGATGTTTGGCTTAAGAGATTATTGGATCATTTAGGTGTTATTGGAAGTGCTGCAGATTCATTGTTGGTTAACCGTGATAGCCAAGCAGCAAAAGCGTACACCAAAGATCCAAAATATCATGGCAAGACCAAACATATAGATACCAAGTATAATTTTTTCAAAGATATGATTGCACGAAAAGATGTGAACTTACAGTACATATTACGCATAGAATGGTAGCAGATCCTATGACAAAGCCAATACCTAGAGATGTGTTTTGTGGTCATGCAAAATCTCTAGGATTGCGTAGAGTCTGATGTACTGGATTGTAATTTCCATGAAGTGTTCACATTTGATGAATTTGTGTTTTTTCATCATTAATGCCTATGAATCTTTGTTTGATCTTTATGCATCTTAATGCTTAGTGCATTACTTTAACTTGAGAAAGTATGTCGGACAGATATAAAGATTAGCCCACTCGCACGGGTAATCGCCTCTATTTACTTGTGTGATAAATAGAGATGAGACTGTTTTTTAAGCTTATTATCTAGGTGATAATCGAGAGTTCAAGCTTAAAATACGTATGTCGCCTTAACTGGGTGTTAAGATGAAGACATAATACTTACTATGTCCGAAAGTAAAATAACCCACATATTTTACTTTATCTGTCTATGATGCCAGATGTGAGTTCGATGAATTTTGTGAATGAGTAGATACGTGAACTCAAGTTAGACATTTGGTATGTCTGAACTATCATCTGTACGGTATTGAAGGAAAAGACATACGCTCCATGGGAAAGGAGTTAATACCGTAATACGTATTTCATACTACGTATGCGGAGACGACCAATAAGAGTGGCAAAAGTTTGATCTCAACTTTTATGTCGTGTGAGACTCTTGAGGAAAAGAAGTTCCTCAATTTTAGTGCCCTCATGACTTTTACTTATTCTCAAGATTTCTATTTAGTGTTTGCTATCTTAGGATGTTGCCAATGGTCATGAGTTGATTCGATCTAATGGGACATTTCTAGAAAAGCAAGCTGAACTGAAATTGAGAGTTTGAAGGAAAGAGGAAGATCGAATTTGGAGAATCACATTGTAGTTTTGTATTCACTTTGGTTAACCAATTATGACTGTCTTTGGGATAATCATAATTGTGAATACAATATATATATCATTGTTTAAAAGAGATCAAGAGAGATATAAATGTGATCGATCGATCTAGGGTACTGCATACTAAATCTACTCGAGTGTGATGCCCATTATGAGCTGCTATACATTCCTAACGATGTATGGCAACGAGCTCTCAAAGTATGCTTCGCACGGATTATTCACCGGTATGAATGTTGAAGAGAGGTAAAGAGAATCATGTTCGGCCCACCATGTGCGAGTGGGAGATGATGGTTTTATGTGATGGGCCTAAGTTGGCCCGTCCGCCCATGTTGGGCCTAAAAGCCTGGCCTACAAGATTAGGGCCCATGGATGAAGGGGTACGTTCTTTTCTCGTTGGAGGAACGTATATAAGGGAGGAAAGAGAGGGAGGAACACACCTTTTGGCATATTAAACGTACGTTCCTCTCCCTCTCTCCCTCCAAAAGAAAACAAACGAAAAAGGCGAATCCATCTTCCCTTCAAGGCTAATCAACGTCATCGGGTCGAACGGGATCGGTTTTCTCTTCCTCTTATCGGCGTTGGTGTTTAATCTGTGGCTAACAAGGTACGCTCGATTCCGTGGTGTGCTTTAGGATCGGTGATACATGTTTTTCCAGGGCTTGTCTTCCGCATTCGTTTTAGGGGTTCGATTTAGTGTCGAATCCGGTTTTTGGGAATCCGACATTCCCAACAGCTATGATATTCCTTATGGACCTGAGCTCACTAGTATGTACCCGAGCAGAATCGAAAGTACATGTGCATGTTAGTGTGCACACATGTTGGCGTGCCTTAGAACATAAATCATACATTCACAATAATTCACCTGAAGATTTACAGAAAAGCAATGTGGCTGATATCATAAATAAATTAAACTACAATAGTGCAAATACTCCCAAGGAAAGAAAGCTAAGATCGAACAGGGATCTTCCTAATGACTGTTGAAGACATTATTAATCCCTTGGATGGTGCTGTTGATGCAGAAAAGTCTCATTTACGTGGTTTCTAATTTCTACACAAATACTACCATACTATTGTCAAATATACAGAAATATTGATGACCTGAAATGTGATGACCTGGACAAGGAGAAAAACAGGACATAGCTAGAGACAATATGCTTACTAGTAGGTAATAGGCGAGGGAGGATGATGTTGTTGCTGTTAAGACTGCAAGAGATGAAACAAAACTAAATTTGTCAAACGAGGCCAAAGGAGAGAGAAATAACATCCACTAAGAACATTACCTGAGAACTGATAATGTCTTCTGCAATGAAGCAAAAACTACAAGATTGCCATAAAAAGGTGAGATACACAGGTCCCTAACAGCTTTGACACTGGAAGGGTGTATGATATCTTCGCTTTCGTGGGGATAAATCAAACTCATCTGTGCATTTACTCGAAAAAAAATGAAGTTGGTATTTATGCTGAACAAACCCACCACTCACGCCAATGTCCAGGAATTTCACTTTTGTGAGCACATCTCTAACCCCCACACTGGAGAGCGTCGGTACAATAAATAACATTTGACTCGAGCACATATATCAAATGGACATGCGCCCTCCACTTGCAGCTCAGTCCGTAAAACCCCAATGTCAAGGATAATATCAAAGAAACGAACTTAAGGACATATATGTTAAAAAGTTTCGTGCATATGCATCTCCACAAAGCATTGCATTGCCATTTTGGAACCAGAAAACTTGTCTAATGAGTAATGAGTAAGTACCAAGACAGAAAAGCACCACAGGCACTATAAGCCATATCAAGTATTTTTAGAGCGAATAATGAAAGGATGGCATAGCCTTCCAATTTCTAAGCACAGTAGAGCTTGAGGGTCAATACGGACTCAATTGCCCATATCGTTTAATTCTAGATTAGATCTAGTTTAGTCCTCTATAATTGTACCCTTCTTTTCAATGTGATCATCTTTTTCTCTTGCAATCCATTCCACTAACTTGCTTGATTTCTGAGATTGCTCCTTTTATGACCTACCACTACCACTACTTGGTCCTTTAGATATTGAGTGACCATGCTAAGTAGATTCACTTAGATGATATAACTAAATACATATATTGTTAAAATATATCTCGAGTTTCAACTCAAAGTGAAGAGCTGAATTTTGAAAATAAATTTAATTGAAATAAAGGGAGAGGGGTAAACAAATTAGTCTCCTCGTTGACGTCATATTCTTAAAGCCAAAGCTGGTCAACAACATATAAAATCTTGGACTTAGTTGACCGAGGCACATCTATTTCTTAATGAAGTCGGGCAGGGCGAAAGAGGAAAGTCTCAAAATTGGACATGGGTTGACTGCACCCTAGTTGGATTCTATTTCCTTTTTAATACAGGTGGCGTACGTGTATAAATATATATATACATACATATATATATATATATGTATACATACATATATATGAGATCGTGGGGTTTTGGATGCAGTGTCCTCAATCACCGTTGCTGGTCTTCTTGCTGGAGTCCACGTCTAGAGAAATAGAGAAGACTTGAAGCAAGATTTGTGTACAAGTGCTTGGTGGACGAAGCCACGAAGAGGAAACTCATGAATTACATTCATCAAGTTAGTGTTTTGTAGCTGTGAAATATTGTAGTAAGATTTATGAATTTCTTCGTGAGATTGAGAGATTATTTAGCAATGAATTCACATCTAAATATTGTATAAATTATTTGGTGTAATTGGGGCTTAAGAAAGCCTGAGCATGTCACATGAAAGTGGAAAAATTAAACTTCACTTTATCATATATGTTGCGAAATACGAGCAATCGAATAATAAAATAGACAGAACAAGAAAATAAATCAGATATCAAATTTATATGGTTCAGTAAACACTTAAATCTTATCATTTAAATATCTATGCAATCGAAAAAAAAAACTTGAAATGCGGAGAAAAGAAAAATAAAATACCAACGATGGACAAACGGTACATTAGACAATCGAAATCTGGGTAGAGTGCCATCAATATTGGTTATCCTCTCTTTCTCTCTTGCTTTGCCACATAAGCTCTCTTTCCTTTCTCTTTTTTAAGCCAAGCAAGTTAATTTCAAATATACAGTCATTGTCCTTATATTTTTAGCTCAATTTTGATTACACTAGATTACTCTAACACTCTTTTGGTACCTTTTTCTTCTAAAAAAATGTTTGGCAAGGAGCATAGCTTGAATTGATTTTTAATCTATCCACTAACACGTAATGTGAATGCACAACGAGTAATAAAACACCTAATAATTAAAATGGTAAATAACTTGCGAAGGGGTAAGGAATGAATTTACTTATCTCATAGCAGTGTAAGCATCTACAATGATAATTAGAAAATCACATTCTCGGTCTAAACACGTTTTCAAATTAGCACGCAATTCCACTCAAATTTTTTTAAGGCTTTTCTATTATTTTAATGGTTAGTTATATGCAATGCATGCTATCAATCTAACATGACATGCAACATATCACTTACCTAATTATTCTAATTCAAATGACAATTAAATATGTTATTCTAGCATAGCACGTAATTTATTAAGTACATGAATCTAGACATGCAAATTCTAATATGACATGGAATCTAATGAAATGAGCCAAACATGCAACTTTTAATGGCTGATAAAATTGACATGCAACTATTGTAATATGACATGCAATTTAATTAAATTACTCTACATGACGTATAATTTAATTGAATGAACCTAACATGCAATTACTACATGAGATACATTTCAGAACCTAATTCTACATGACATGCCCATGACTTTTTTTTTTTTTTTTTTTTTTTGTACTTTTCATCAAAATTCGGAATTAAGAATTAATGAAAAAAATATCTAGAACTAAATATTGTCCAATTCATCTTAAGGTTTAATCAAGATTGAATCCCAATTTAAATGGGATATTACCTCTAATTAGATGAACTATATCGTAGCATGCAATCTACAAGTAAAATGATTCTAAATCTAAATCCTAATTGATTTTAAAAGATTATCTAGAATCATTTTAAACATGCAATGCTATCTAATTTGCAATTTTGTCGATTAATATCTACTCTATCTTATCTGCGTCTCTTTGAGATTTTTTTGTGCATACGATAAAACCAAACCAAACCAAACCAAGCAAAACACAACATCTATCACTCAAGATCTCATTCATATCTATTCAAATTCAAAAAAAATAGATCGACGATCATATGTACGTTGTGTATAAGAAAATTATGCTAATTTACGGATATTTGAAAATATTTTTTGGATAGGATATATCATTCGAATATTTAATCAATATCACAAATTTTCAAATTAGGCAACTGAATATTCCAATATTCAAATTAGATTAGATTCTTACCTAATTCGAAATATTGGGCGGATTGGATGCCGGATCATGGTGTAGATAGCCGCTGTCAGGTGGTGATCACGGTATGGCCGACGATGGTGTTCGGCCGAGAAGGCTGGGGTTCGCGGTAACTTGCCAGTTTTTGGTGTCTCGCGATGTGCTCGGCGATGAGGAGTCGACTCGGTGAGACTCTGGATGGTGAGGATCTCGGTAAGGTGATCGACGCGACGAGGAATCGGCAAGCGCTGGTCGACGGGGTGAGGGCTTGCCGAAAAGACCTGCAATAATAAAAACCGAAACAAAAGCTATAATCGGGTCGCTACCAGTCTCTTGAACGTGTGCTGGGCGTGCTTGAGTGCTCGCCGGACTATCCAGGTGCTCCGCTTCAGTTTCACTTTCTGCTCCCTTCGGTCTCCTCATCAATTCCTCGAGCTTTATTTTGCTACATCCCATGGTCATATTCTTCACTTGGCTTCGTGCTGTACATTGATGCCCAAAACTTCGCGTCCTCAATTGAAGGAGCAGCGGCACATCGGAAATGGTGGTGGTATTTTGGGATGCAATGGCTAGACGCTACCGGAAAACCTGCAAACACAAACTAAAAACTCGTGATATTTGGTGTTGCAACTGACTGCGAGCGCTGGTTCGCTAGTGCAGGTGCTTGGACCCGAGGTCGCTGATCACAGGGAAGTCTTCTCGGCATGGTTGTTGTCTCGTTGATCAATAGAAAGTCGATGAGTAGGGACGGCGATGTAGGGCTTGGCGCAGACAGCAGCCACGTTGTCGTTGGGCTCAGTTGAGAGAGGCAGCAGCGGGTTCGGGCACAGCAGCAGCAACGGAGGAGTGGAGGCCATGTCGTCGTCGGAAGGTGCTCGGCCGAATAGGAGTTATGGCCAAGGCTCGCCTCTACCTTTTTTCTATCTCACTCTCTCTATGTGTGCACCATTCTCAAATTACCGACCTTCAGAACCCACAGGAAGAAAAAAACTTTTTTCTATCTCTGCCTGACTTTTTGTGGACGTGAATTCTCAGTGTCCAGCCCCCCATTGTCAAGACTAAGAGCTCCTCTTATAGTGCAAAATTAGGTCTGCTCCTTTTATAGTGTAAAATTAGGTCAACCCTTTCTTATGAGGCCGAATTTCGGCCTTACAGGCCCAACTATGCTCAAAGTCCCTCTAATTAAAGTTTAAATTAATCACATACGCTCAATTACATAAATTCCAGCCTTAATTATATAGATTCAATCAAGCCTAGAAATTCTCCCTTTGATGTGAATTTCGGCCACCATATTCCAATCAAATGCTAACGTGGCATTTTTTGGCAACATATTTTACTAAGGTGGCAATTATTTAAAAAAAAACTTATTCACGTGGCATTGACGTGACTAACTTGTCCCAAAATAACGTTGTTTTGCCCCAAAATTTGATTTTTAACATAAGTATTAATTAAATATATATTTTTTAAGAAAAGGGTTGCAACAAAGCAAGGAGAGCTTTTATGGCCTTTACCGTTACTGCTATCGCACTATCGCTGGAAAGTGCCAGCGACGGTGGGTTGAGGATTAGGCGGGGTCGCCATGCCCTGACCAGTGGTTGGTGACCCTAGCCAACTACTGGCAAGCATTTGTAGGCCTTTGTCCAAATTTGGGGTGAGGGGGCAGCAGTAGTGGCGAGGGCCTCTTGTTACAATTTTTTTTTAATTTAATTTAATTAATATTTATACTAAAATCAATTTTGGGACAAAAAGACATTGTTTTTCACCTCCATTGCTGAGTAGGCTTTCCAGCGAGCCATACAGACCACTTATATTATTAAGAGTAAGGTACATTGGATTTTCTGCTACTCTCGTCGAAATTGGCACTTAAGTGTCCCAATTTTTTTTTAAAAATGACATTTAAGTATATCTTTGAAAGTTTTCGCACTTAAGTATCCATCCGTCCCAAGTTTTGGCACTCCTCATGTACACTTGCTAGGGAAAATGGCATAAATGATCCATGAATTTTGGCCCAATATACAATGTGATCCTTGAATTTTAATTTGTTGTGTGGTAAAGTTTAGCCTAATATGCGATGTGATTCCTAAATTTTAAATTTGTTCAATGTGACCTATAGACTTTTGGTGCATGGTCAATTTAGTCCCCATACTATTTAAAAATGTTCAAAAGAATAATAATAGTGAATATTTTCATGTAGTTCATGAACTAGGCTATGAACCATATTGAACAAATTAGAAATTCACGGATTGCATTGTACATAAAGGTAAGTTTAGGATCAATTTTGAAAAGTTCAGGATCAATTTTGAATAAATTAAACATTTAAGAATCATGGTGCACATTGGGCCAAAATTCAATGACCATTAATGTCATTATCTCTTATTTTTATACTAAACCAAGCCAGTTTCTTGCTCACAAAATTCAATTGGACTCTCCTTTTTTTTTTTTTATTTATTTATTTATTATTTTGTTCTTACTAAAATGTTTGGTTAATACGCCGGCTGAAATTCGAGCGTTAATAGGGACTATCGAGGGCTAAAAAGTCCAAAACCGAACCCTTGTCTAAACTCGTCCATCAATCGAGTATGCTATAAAGACTGGACATAGTGCATATGTCAAGAACAATAAAGCCATATCTTTGCTCCTTCCTCTAGAAATTCATATCTTGCATGACCTAAATTCCTTAGATTATCAAATGAAAATGATCATGAACTCTGCAGCATATGTGTTCATTTTACGATTATATCCCATTTCATGCTGATTAAAGTTTTGTTTGGACTTACGTACACTTGCTTCGATCTCTAACTTTTACTGACATTTTCAATCCCTAACTTTTATCGACATGATGCCATAACCTATTGTGTCATAATGTCAACATAATATTAAACGGTTTTACAATTAACTATATGTTATGAAATACATGAATGAATATTCATTATATTCATCTTATTTAATGTACTTATTATAATGCATTTGTATCATACATTATAAGTACATCTCCATATACAATGAATGTTCATCTCCCTATCCAATACATGTATTATTCGATACATTGATATTAATTATAAATACATCCTTGTTTTCTTATAAATATGAGCTTAGTTTTTGTCATAGATATATATAGTCATATACTGGAAATAAAATTCTCTCCTTTGACTTTCTCTATGATCTCTAGTGTCTAATTTTCTCTACTCAATCTCTCTATATCTCTATTATATATTTGCAACACAATATTTTACAACACGTTATCAGCACGAAGATCTACCGACTGAGTAAGTAATTTTTGCAAGGTAGGTGTTCTTTTTATTAATCAACTTATACTTCATCTTCTCCTATCAATTCTTCATTTTTATTTTTCTTGGCCCAAAACCAAATGTCAAATCTAAAAGTATTCTTCTGCTCCTGAAGTGGCAGTGGATATTTGAAAATCCTTTTAATTAATTTAAGGATTTATTTTTGCAAGGATTATGGCAAATATTGAAAAGCCCAAATTCTACATCCTGGAAGTGAGTGGAAAGAATTATCTATCCTGGTGCCTTGACATGGAAATGCATCTCCAAGGGCAAGGTCTCGCTAATGCAATTACAGAGGACAAAACCTCAAATGCAAAAGACAAAGTAAATGCACTGATTTTTATTCGCCGTCATTTGCATGGGAGCCTGCAGACTCAATATTTATCTATTCGAGACCCTTGGATCTTGTGGAGGAGATTGAAGGATAGGTATGATCATACTAAGACTATTATCCTCCCTCAAGCACAATATGACTAGCAAACTCTCAGATTGCAAGATTTTAAATCAATGTCTGACTAAATAACTCCGCTTTATTTGATATTGTTTCTCGACTTTAGTTATGCGGTATCAAACTCGCTGTTGCGGAATTGTTAGAGAAAACTTTCTCCACTTTCCATGTTTCAAATATTGTATTGCAACAGCAATCTCGGCAACGTCAGTTTGTCACATACTCTGAATCAATTTCTGCGCTCCTTACTGCCGAGCAAACTAATGAATTGCTGTTAAAAAATCATGATCTTAAACGTGCTAACTCAAAAACATTGCCTGAAGCACATGCTAATTTTGAGAAAAATACTGGCCATTTTAAGGGCTATAAGCGTAGGCAAGAACATAATCCTAGAAGGGATGGCAGGAAATTTAACCGTCCTAAAAAATCTAACTTTGGCCTGAATCATGACAAAGAAAAGAAGCCAAAGAATGTGATTAATGAAAGTATTTGTCATTGCTGTGGCATGACTGTGTACTGGTCACGTACTTGTTGTACGCCAAAGCACTTTGTTGATATATACCAGGCATCTTTAAAAAATACGAGCAAGCGTGGTGAATCTCATGCCATTGAAATCAATCATATTACCATAACCATTGTTGAGGCCAACAATATCTCCATTGGTGGGACTCCTCTTGCTTCTGAAGTTGCAAATGCATCTCTGGATGTCTCTGATTTCTTTAAGGACCTTTAATTACTTTGATGAGGCATCATATTGGTGAACGATAATTTGAACTTCGAATTTTTTTAGTTGTTTTGCTTTAAATGTATTACTTTTTATTGTTCTTTAATATGGTTATGAAATGCTAATGAATCTTATATAATATTTATTTTGAAATTTTATTTGACTCTATAACTAAAATGCAAATTTTATGACACTTGACACCTAAAGTTGTCAACATAAATGCAAATGGAAAATACTGAGAAAAAGGAAGATGTTTGTTTGCTTTATAGTGCAACAACGCATACTATATTTCGTAGTAGACACTTTTTCTCGAGTATGACATTGTATAAGGCACAAATCCATACAATATTAGGTCTTGTTCCGATTATTGATGGTTTTGGGAATGCCACAATTGTTTTGCCAAATGGCACCATCTTACATATTGAGGATGCGTTTCTAAGCATTAGATAAAAAAAGAATCTACTCAGTTTCAAAGATGTACGCCGTAATGGGTACCATATTGAGGTTATTTATGAGCAAGATAAGGAATATATTGGCATTTCCTCTAATAAGATGGGCCTGAAGACCATCCATGAGAAACTAGAAGCTTCTTCTATGGGTTTGTATTGTGTCATGATTAAGGCTATTGAAACCTACACCACCACATCCTGGAGATTGATAAACCCTGATCAGTTTAGACTGCAGCATGATCGCCTTGGTCACTCTAGCACTTCAATTATGCGTATAATAATTCAAAATACAGAAGGGCATCCTTTAAAGGATACAAATGTATTATTATCCAAAGATTATAATTGTGAGACTTGCTCACAAGAAAAGCTCATTACCAAACCTTCTATAACAAAAGTTAATCTTGAATCCCCTTTTATTCTTGCAAAGAATTCATGGTGATTTTTGTGGACTAATACAACCACTAAATGGACCATTTCGATATTTTATGGTACTAGTAGACGCATCCTGTAAGTGGTCCCATGTTTGCATATTTTATATACGCGCAATGTCACATTTGCACGTTTACTTGTTCAGATTATAAAGCTCCGGGCACAATTCCTTAATTATCCAATTAAGAGCATAAAGATGGATAATGCTGGTGAATTTACATCAAAGAGTTTTGATACCTATTGTGCTTCACTTGGAATCGAGGTTGAGCACCTGGTTACATATGTTCATACTCAAAATGGATTGGCAGAATCCTATATTAAACATATCCAAATCATTGCCCGCACTCTATTATTGAGAACAAATCTCAACGATACAGCATGAGGTCATGCAGTTTTGCATGCAACAGCTCTAATAAGATTACACCCCACTGCTAGTCTTTTACAATCTCCCCTTCAAATAGTTCTTGGTTATGAACTAGATATTTCACATTTACGCACATTTGGTTGTGCAATACAGGTGCCTGTAGCATCGCCAAAAAGAACGAAAATGGGTCCCCAACGCTGTTTGGGCATTTATGTTGGGTTTAATTCACAGTCAATCATTAGGTTCTTAGAACCAATTACCTTTGATCTTTTTATGCGTTTGCGATTGTCATTTCGATGAGACTAGGTTTCCATCAATTGAGATACCTAAAACTTCCATGATTGTAAAACAAAACCAGTTAAGGTTTTCTCCTGGAATGAGAAAAATTTATCTCAATTAAACCCAAGGACTCTTGAATGTGAAAATGAGGTGCAGCGCATAATCCATTTACAGGCTATGGCCAATAGACTTCCTGACGCATTTAATGATGCTACTAAGGTAACAAAATCTCATATTCTAGTTGCAAATGCTCTAGCTAGGATAGTTGTTCCCGAAGAACAGGCTAAAATAGGTCAAAATCCCCCGTACTTGAAGCGTGGTAAACCGATAAGATCATGAATTCGCTTCAGAAGAGCCTGGCGTTGTGCTTGCTCTTAAAGAGCTTATTGCCCCTAAAGAGGCGCAAACCCATGAAAGAAACACCAACCATGGGAATACTAAGAATTCCATTACATATTATAACGAAATTTTGGATCGAAATGAAATCATCATTTGTTGACACCTAAACTTTGGCGACCCAGTCATTGATTTTTTGAATAAAAATTAGGGATTAATTTTAACCCCTAAAAAATAAAAAATAAAAATTGCATCGAGAGAAATAAAAGGAAAATAAGGGAATGATCAATCTGATTTGATTATGCATGGAAGTTTGAAATTCTGATTTTGATAAATGCATAAGCAATTAAAAATCAGGTGAATAAAGGGCAAGGATTTTGATAAAATGGAAGGAATCGGTGCAAAATCGAGCTGATTGCGAAATCATGCTCCGATTTGCATCCATGATTTAATGCAACAGAAGATGGAAGTTTAAAATTTTCCATAGAAAGCGGCCGATCGAAACCACTATAAAATGAGTTGACTGCAGAGAGTAAAAAGGAGGGGGAGAATTCGCAAAAAAAAATTCGTGAAAAGAGCAAGAGTGAGAGAATTCGTGAAAGTGAAGAAAAAAAAAAGAGAGGAAACCCCCCCCGCCCTTGTCGTCCAAGAAGAGTTTTCTCTTCGACAACCTGCAAGAAAAGAAAGGGAAAAGTTAGTAAAAAAAGGAGAAAAAGTGCAGAGAAGAAGTGACGTGAGTGAGTAGAGAGAGAGAGAGAAAAAGAAAAAGAAAAAGAGGAAAAGAGGAAGAAGAAGAACAAGAGTGTTGCCCCTATCGTCCGGCCGCCCTCGGCGATGCTCGCGCCCGACCTCCGCCGCTGACCCGCGGTACCACCACCGCGCCATTGCCGACGCTCACGCCCAACGCTTCTCTTTGCACCCGCCATTGTCGTGCTCACTGTCGCCGCGATCTGCTGCCCGCACCGCACATCCGCACCACACCTTTGCGCTGCACCTCAGTAGCGACCTGACAACGTCATCACTCGCCTCCGCCTTTCTGATCCAACCGCACCGACGCCTAGTAGCATGTGCCTCCGCCTCTGCCTCCGCCTTCGCCCGAGCGTCTTTGCTCGTCGCTGAACAACGCCCCTGCCTCTACTCCGCCCAGCGTCCGACAATCGTGCTCCTACCTCCGCCGACGCCGTGCCATCGCCCCTACCCTCTGTTGTGCTTGCACCTCCACCGCAAGCATCCGAGCACCTCCGCCGCGCACGCTGCGCCTCAGATCGCGCCGCCCCTGCCGTCAACCTTGGAGCTCCCTTCGTCGCCGCAACTGTCGAACTAACACCGCGACCCAGCCCCTACCGAGCTTCGACGCCGGCCACCTTCCCCGGTGCTGACCTCCACCGGCTGCTTACTCTTTCCAAGTCCCCCTTTAGGTGACTTTTGTTATTTATTTTTTTTATTTATTTTATGCTTTTTTAGTTTATTTATTTTAGTTTCAATATTATTGTACAGGAAGGTGATTTTCATTTTATGCATATTCTGACATTATCCGCAGGGATTTTGTCCAAATTATTGTAATTATTAATTTGATCCGTAACACGTCGGATTATTTTTTTAATTACATTAATTTTTGAGCATTTTGGTAGTATTTTAATTGTTAAATCATTATAATTATTAATTTGATCCATAAGACTTCGGATCAGATTTTTAATTATTTTGAACCTTTTTATATGTCGTGATGCTCATGGTTAGAAGAATCATTAATTTAACCTGTGAAACAACAGGTTATTTTTTCGATTAATTTAATCATTTATTTGTTGAATATCTTGATTGTTTAGACCTAATATTTATTTGATAATTACTTGCCTTGGAAAAACCCCAAAAAAATCCAAAAAAAAAAAAAAAATCTTGCATCAAAGCATGTAGGTTTAGTAAATTAGATTTTTTTTTTTTAGGATTACATTTTTAGGATTGCATTTTTAGATAATTTTTTGAAATAGGTTAGGTTGGACCTAAATAACTTTTTTTTTTTATAAATAGGGTTTTAGACGATGTTTGCACATTTTAATTATCTCATTTTTCTAAAAAATAGTTTTCTAAAATAGGATAGGGTTTAAGTCAAATTAATCCCTAAAATAAATTAGAAAATTATTCTTTTGTTTAGATAGTTTAATTAGGGTTCTCATTAATTCCCAATTTCAATAAAAAAAATACAAAAATACTAGGTGCATGTTAATGAGTTTGCATAATAGGATCATTTACTTAGAATTTGTTTATTAGTAAAATTAGGTCATGTAGTTAAAATGCATGTTTTATAAAAAAATTTCCAATTTCAAAAAAATCCAAAAAAATAATTGCTTGCTTTGTGTGATGCAATTTATTTATTTATTTATTTATTATTTTTTGAATGTTTAGTAGTGGATGAGCATCCGTGTGGTCACCATATTTGCATGATAGTAATTTAGGTTAAAATAAATCTAAGCTGCCTGCAAAAAAATATTTTTGAAAATAAAAAGAATGGTACCGAAAGGGTATTAGAAAAATATAGCGTAACCAAATCCCCGTACCCAAAATCTCTAGTTTGTAGGAGTAAAATAATTCTCTCATTATTTTACTTAAGTGTCTAATCGACCCATCGTAAACTGATTAGTGGCGACTCTTAGATAAAATCCATTTGCATGTTAAAAACTAGAACCTAAGTCGTGAATTGGTATGGGCCTAGGAGGGCCCGAACTAAGTTTAAAACTTAGTAGTCCATTAGCCTAAATTCTAGGTATTGCACCCGAAATTTTAGGTCGCGACATCATTGATAATGCTTTTGCAATCTCAATTGCTCATAAAATTATGGATGATGATTGTGAACTACAATCTATTATTGGCTGAATTAGCTTCCCTAGCTAAACGAGAGGTTTTTGGACTCGTAACTCGTATCCCCGATAATGTAAAGCCCATTGGATATAAATGGGTATTTGTCCGGAAATGAAATGAGAAAAACGAGGTTGTTAGGTATAAAACCAGGCTCGTTGCCCAAGGATTCTCTCAGAGACCTAGGATTGATTATAATGAGACATATTCATCTGTGATGGATATGATTACATTTTGTTTTCTCATTAGCCTAGTAATCTCTGAAAGATTGGAAATGCATCTTATGGACGTTGTGACGGCATTTTTATATGGCTCATTAAACTTTGATATTTATATGAAAATTCCAGAGGGATTCAAAATGCCTGAAGCATGCACTCCCCGCAATCTATTCTCAATAAAATTGCAAAGATCCTTGTACAGGTTAAAGCAATATGATCGCATGTGGTATCAACGCCTAAGTGAGTACCTAATTAAGGAAAGGTACATGAATGATCCTATCTGCCCATTCGTGTTTATTAAGAAATCAGAAACCGGCTTTGCTATTATAGCAGTTTATGTCGATAATATAAATTTAATTGGAATTCCAAAAGAATTAGCTAAAACTGCTGAGTATTTGAAAATGGAGTTTGAAGTTAAAGATTTGGGTAAAACCAAACTTTGTCTTGGTCTAGAGCTTGAGCATAAAGCAAATGGAATAATCGTCCATCAATCAGCGTACGTTAAAAGATTGCATAAACGCTTCAACATGGACAAAGCTCACCCATTGAGTACCCCTATGGTTGTAAGGTCTCTAGATTCCCAAAAGAATCCATTTCGTCCTAGAGAATCTGATGAAGAGATACTTGATCCTGAAGTACCATATCTCAATGCAATTGGGGCTTTGATGTACTTGGCACAATGTACGAGACCAAATATCGCTTTTGCGGTAGATTTATAGGCACGTTTTAGTTCTGAGCCAACTCGAAGACACTGGAATGGAGTTAAACATATTTTCCGTTATCTTCGAGAAATCATAGATTCGAGATTATATTATTCCAAGGATTCCACTAACTCTGGTTTAGTTAGATATGCTAATGTTGGATATAGATCTGATCCACATAAGGCTCGCTCTCAAACCGGTTATTTATTTTGTTATAACGACATCGCCATTTTTTGGCATTCTATGAAGCAATCGCTAGTAACTACATCATCTTTATATGAAGTTGGAAGAGAGTGTATTTGGTTAAGATCCGTTATAACGCATATTCATAATTCTTGTTGTTTAATACCGGTTACAAATTCTCCCACTATAATTTATGAAGATAATGCTGCTTGTGTTGCACAAGTTATGGGAGGATATATTAAAGGTGATAGGACCAAGCATATCTCGCCGAAATTTTTCTATACTCATGAACTCCAAGAAAGTCGACAAATTGATGTTAAACAGATTCAATCCATAAATAATCTTGTAGATCTTCTTACCAAATCATTGCCAACATCAACTTTTGAGAAATTAGTATGTGGCATTGGTATGCAGCGAGTTCACAAGATGCAAGATTGATTAGCCCCAGCAGTGGCTATATGACTCAATTGAGGGGGAGATATTATGAACTATACATTGCACTCTTTTTCCTTTATGTCCGGTTTTTTCCCATAGGGTTTTTCCGGCTTAAAATTTTTAACGAGGCAATTAATGCATCAATAAAAGGGAGAGATCATAGAATTTGTGCTCTACACTCTTTTTCCCTTTTGTCCAATTTTTATCTCAATGGGTTTTTCCGACTTAAGGTTTTTAATGAGGCGGTATCATTCTATGCACATTCGTAATGAATACAATGAATATTCAAGGGGGAGTGTTATGAAATACGTGAATGAATGAAATACATAAATGAATATTCATTATATTCATCTTATCTAATGTACTTATTATGATACATTTGTATCATACATTATAAGTACATCTCCATATACAATGAATATTCATCTCTCTATCCAATACATATATTATTCGATACATTGATATTAATGATAAGTACATCATTGTTTTCTTATAAATAGGAGCTTAGTTTTTGTCATAGATATATGATGATGTACTGGAAATAAAATTCTCTCCTTTGACTTTCTCTACGATCTCTGGTGTTTGATTTTCTCTACTCAATCTCTCTATTCTCTCTATTATATATTTGCAACGCAATATTTTACAATGCTATACACATTGACGTTTTATAAAGATTATGATGAATGCAGTTTTTAGACATTTATAGAGGTACCATGTGCATCAATTTAAGTGGTTCATTCTAGATAATCGGATCCATATATGTAAGTTTTTCTTTGATCGCTATTTTGCCCCATACATAATGGTAAGAATAATCAAAGAACACTTTTATTGAGTTGTTGATTTTGGAATACCCCTCCTGTCGTATTTTAAACGGATTTATCAAATGTGAAGATTCGATTGTGAGTTACCGTTTCTTACTTCTCATTCTTTACTCCTATTCCTTTCTGAATTCTTGTTTTGATTCTCTCATTCTTGTTAACACTAACCAAATGAGAGCTCAATGACTAAAGTGTTATGCTTGATTCTTATGCACTAGCTAGCTAGCCGACGAGAGAGGTTTTCAAGTTTTTTTTTAAGCCCATCATCATATATGTTATTACGAATTATTGAATTCAAAGCATGGAGTATGATCAATTTAAAATAAAGAGAGCTCATAGGGCATAGGTAAGGCAATGAAACAAATTCAATCCGTGAATTGTGCACATGAGCTTGGGTCGAACCTGACTTTACTAGATCAATGGAGTGTGCACTAATTGGTAATCAACATAAAATAACACTTCCTTCTCTTACTCTCTTAGGTAGTTTACTATTATCATGGTATTTGCATTGCCTTTTGTAATTTCTCAAGGGCGGGAATAATCCTTGAAAACATTGCTTCCATGCCTCAAACGATTATCATTTCTCATTTCCCATCGGTGGTTCTCGAAAATTTTCTCAGCAAATTATGAAGCAGGGGTTCTATATTCCAAAGGTTTATCAAGGTTAATTTGTATTTTATCCTCAAGCTCAAAGAAGAAAAAATGTCTATCTAAGGAATTTATTTGATTAGCTAATATGTATCCTCTAGAGCACATATTTCATGCATGTAGGAAAGTCGAAAATTGAAAATAATTATTTAGATTCCGTCCAGTGAATCAAATTGGAGTTCGTTGGGACAATATAGAACCTATGCAAAGTTCACTACCTTCGATGGATGGTGATTCGAGAGGAGAATTGGCCATGGGTGTGGTAACGAGCTGGGTTGGAGGATTGCCAACCAATCACCCTTGATTAGACTTCAAAACTTCTTCTTTTTTTCCTCTCAATGGTGTCGCCAGCAATATCTTAATGCTAAATCCACCTAGAACGAGTGAAAGGAAGTAAAGACGATATGTATTTTAGAGGAAAAATGTAATTTCATTACTTCTATATTATTTCTACAAATATGCTTGTATTTATAATACAAAAGAAAATCAAGGAAAGAATACATTTCATTACTTCTATATTCTTTCTACAAATATGCTTGTATTTATAATACAAAAGAAAATCAAGGAAAGAATAAATATGATTAATCTTTCCTACTTTATCTTCAAATATCCATGATTGAATCAATTAGAGTTAGAATCAAGAACAAAATCAATTCCTTCTCCAACACTCCCCCTTAAGCTAGCGTATTTTATATGTCAAAGACGCCAAGCCTGCTTAGTAAATAAATGTGTCGTCTCTAGCATAAGGGTTTAGTGAAAATATCTGCAAGCTGTTCCATTGTTCCAATTCTTCTGATTGTAATGAATCCCCCTTGAATTTTTTTCTTAAGTGAAATGATATTCAACCTCTATATACTTTGTCCTTTCATGAAAAACAAGATTTACTACTAATTTAAGTGCACCATCATTGTCACAAAATAACTCAGTTGCTCCATCGAGTTCTACTGCAGGATCCGAAAATAGACCCCATAACCAAATTATTTTGTAAACCGTTTTTGCCAAAGCCCGATATTCTGATTCGACCAATGATAAGGAAACAGTTGATTGCTTCTTAGTCTTCTGTGAAATAAGAGATCTTCCCAATTTAATGTAGAATCTTGTAATAGATCTTCTATTGGGCAAGTCACGTAATCAGTATCACAATAAGTTGTCATCTTCATGTCACAATCATGAGACAATAAAATTCCAAGTCTTGGCCATCCCTTCAAATATTTTACAACCTTTAGTACCGCATTCATATGGGACTGCTTTGGATTATTTATGAATTGACTGGGTATTTGTACTACAAAACATATATTAGGTTTGGTCATAATGAGATCAATTTCCTAATAAGCCGTCAGTAACTTGATGGATCTTGAAGTAACTAGTCCTCATTAGATGATGAGATACCTATATCATATTCGGATGTCATGAGCTTGACATTTTGTTCAATAGGAATGATCGCTGGCTTGCATCCTGATAACTTTTTTTTATATATATAATCTCCAAGACAAATTTCTGCTGACTGAGACATATCCCTTTATCAGATCTAGCTATCTCAATCCCAATAAAGTACTTGGGAGGTCCCAAGTCTTTGATATGGAAATTTAAATGCATATACTGTTTAAACTTTCTAATGGCAGAATCGTCATTTCTTATGATAAGCATGTCATCAACATATATCAACAAGTAAATCGATAAAGTACCTTTGGTCCAAGAGAACAAAGCATAGTCATGCTTGGAGTGCTGAAAACCTGCACTTGTAAGTGCAATAGAAAATTTCACATATCACTACCTAGAAGCTTGCTTGAGTCCAAACAAGGACTTATGTATATGACATACTCGAGACTCCCTCTATTTGTGAAGGCCTTGGGGAAGGTTCATGTAGATTTCTTCATCAAGATCACCATGAAGAAAAGTATTATGGACATCCATCTGATGTAGCTCCCAATTGCGGAATGCAACAATAGATAGGAAGGAACGCATAGTTACCTTTTTGGCTAAAGAACAAAAGGTCTTATGGTAATTGAAACCTTCCCATTGAGCAAATCCTTTGGCAACTAACCCGACCTTGTAGCGCTCAATAGAACCATATGCCTTATGTTTGATTTTATATACTCATTTGCAACCAATCAGTTTTCTATGGGAAGGCAGTTGAACTATATCTCGGGTATGATTATTCGCAAGAGCATTTTGTTTGACCTTCATGGCTTGTCGCCATTGTGGATCACGTACTACTTCATATGATGAAGGCTCATATTCCTCTGATATGCAACTAATACAACACATATTCTGGCGATAAAGGGAACACAAGAGGACATAGGATAATGTGCACTTGAAGAATATAACGTGGAGCATATATAGTCCTTGGTTGTCCTTGGTCCACGTAGGTGGATGAGTGAGACGTCTAGACCGTCGTGGTAGCTCAACTGGCTATTCGGTTAACAATGATGGAGGAGATGTATCAATATATTGCTGTAGAGATGAAACGAAAGGATTAGCTTCTTCTTGATATGAGGCTGGTGACTTGATTGCTGGACTTGAGTCTTTTGGGATGGCTAACATGCTTCCTATTGGGACAAAGAAGTGCGGTGAATTCATAAACAAATCTTCTTCCGATAGAAAATGTCGATTGTTGGGTGCCAATTTAGTTGTCGAAGATGAAGAAATGGATTCCTAGAATAGAAAAATATCCTCATGGAAAACAACATCCCCGTTAACAATAAAATGATCTGTCAATATTTCCATAACTCTGTATCCTTTTTGGAGTGAATTGTACCCCATGAAAAGACATCGGAGAACATGTGGGTCAATCTTGTCCCTAGGTCCCATAGTTGTCGCATAGCATAAACAACAAAAAACTTTCAGGTACCCTAATTTCAGTGGTTTCCCAAAAAGCATCTCATATAGACACAACCCATCAAGAATTCTAATTGGCATGCAATTAATCAAATATGCAGCCGTGATCACACAATCTCCCCAAAAAATTTCAGGAATTAATGCCTAGTACTTAAGAGCTTGAGCTACTTCTAAAAGATGAGGATGTTTTTGCTCTACATGTGACGCCCCCAGCACATCACTAAACACGGTTATAACATTCTTTCACTTTTTATGCATGCTGAAGCATGTATGGTCAAAAATCACTACTTCATTTTCCTAAAAATGCTACTCCACTATTCTCCGATCCTTGCCTCACTCTACTCCATTGCTGCCATTATTGGCCTCGTCATCATCGGGAAGTGGGAGAGGTCCCACCAAACGCCCGTTGATATGGGCATATACTATGACGAACCCTAGAAGTACAAGGCCCGTTGGCCGATTCGATATTGACTATTAGGATAGATATGCACTACACAAAGACAACTTCGGGAAAATCAAGATTTACTAAATCAGTAAGATGACTCAAGAAGTCGATGGGAACACCATAACTAATCGAGGTGGAGGCAGGCAGGACTGGCATGTCTAATGATTTGGAAGAGGATAGTCAATAACCAGTGAGTACAACTCAGCAAGCATAATGTCAACCAGTCTATACTACGTAAATCTATCACCACCCATGTGAGGAAACTCCAAATATAAAATAAATGAGTTCAGTTTGAATCACTTGTTTGAGAACCTTCTTCAAAATCAAAATAGTAGGACGGTAAGAAAATAATTTCTCTGAAACCAATAAGTCAAATGGAACTTGAAAACACCAATAATCATATTTGTTTTAGAAAAACCTACCTGGCACCATCTTTTGAGAAAACCTTGTTACCTCCTCGGGCATCTCGCACCCACATGGCATCCCGAGAACATCTGGGGGAACCGTGTTATACCCCCCAGGCATCTGGAAGAACCCAGTTACCCCTCTAAGCATCTCGCACCCATTCCGGCATCACGAGAACATCTAGGGACCCCTGTTACCCCCCAAGCATCTGGAGGAATCTTGTTACCCGTCCAAGTATCCCTACTACAACCCAGGCCATCATCATCGTGGGAACCGACAGCATTCAACACACTCACACTATAATGTAACAAGTCAATAATTCAATTTAAAAATGTCATTTACTTTCCTAATGCATAGGAAAGGACTCAAGTAGAATCAGTCGACCCTTATTCACTTATAAATCATGGAAATTGTATAAAACTAGTTCATTGGCAATACCAGTCTTAAAAGACAAGTTACAAAAGGATATTTATCCAAAATCCCAAAATTGTCCCATAAAGGCAATTTGCATGCTTTTGGAAATCGCTAACATTACCTAAGTAAATTGGGTTCAAAAATTACAAAATTTTACTACAACGTAGATGGGACCCGGAGGAACATTTCCCGTGAAGAACACAAAAACCATTCAGCTTGTACGACTCTCAATAGTCAAATAAACTAGGCCAAAATAGAGTGCGGAATCGCAGAATTGGAAGAGGCAAAAGGGACATTTCACAGGTTTAATGAGTTCAAAAAACCATGGAAAAACTATACATTATAGTCTAAGATGTAACTTACAACTTTCATGAAGAATACTTGTCCAACTTTCACATCGAAGAGTTAGCAAAAATTCGTGATCATCTAGAGGTTAGTAAGGTTTTAGGAAAAGCTTACTCAAACCCGTGTTTTATCAAGGTAGTAATATAAGTCGTATGAAGTTCGAAAAATCTAGAATTAAAATATATTGTAGAACAAAGTATAAGGTGTAATTTTCGTGAGGAGAACCTCAAGAAATTTGTGCCACAAAATCTCATATAAAATTGGTAAAAGCGGGGGTCACTCCGTGATGGAATCTAACATTTGACAAGGTCTTCAGACTTCGCTCGGTTTCTACATCACTCAATCTCGAGCACACACAATTTCAATTACCAACACCATGATAACACATTCAAGAACCCAATAAACCATGAACTCAACAATGCTAGCTATATACATCTTCTAAAATCGCCAGTTAACACGAATGTATATGAAATCAATGAAAACTGTAGAAATCCAAGAAACTCACCCTCGCCGAGCAACATTGACCTACATAGCATAGAATAGAGGACAATCTGCTTGCCTTAAGTCTTCAAAAACCCTTGGTGTAGCTCAACAAATCGACTGATCTTACGGTGATTTGAGTCAGGCCGAGAAAGCACGGTGAAACGATGCAAGACAACAGGTGGCTCGGGTGTTGGCGGAACGAGGGTGCGTCGCCAACGAGTTGATATGGTGTGAGAGCTATGGCTGTGTCGTGTGAGATGAGAGTGTAAACAGAGAGGGATGACTGCGGTTTCTATTTACGGTCGATTTAAAGCTTTGTAACAATTATAGAATTAATGCCTAGAATAATGTTCTATTTTGGCTACAAAATTAATGCCCAAGCGAATGTTCTAAAAGGGTTTTTGAACCAACATCCAAATGCAGACTTTGAAGCGAGTTCAAACTCAATGACCGAATTAATACTCTAAAACGATTTCAAAGTTAATGAACTAAATAGAGTTAAGTAAATGTGATTTGAGACTGATTATAAGAAGTGATTAAGAGAGGATCATGAGATGATCGAGAAATAATAGAGATCAATCAAATTAGTCACTCACAAGAGCGATTTCTAGCACAATTGAAGTGGTGAACTCCCTAAATTTCTTTCTACCATTCAACACGAGATTGGTGGTGTATCTGAACTAGAAGTCCAACATTTGTGGGGTTAAGACTAAAGAATATCAGAACTAGAACAATTCAGATATGCTATGAGGAGATAAAACGTTTTATGATCTAGATCTGAAGAACATCAAAACCAAACTGCTTTGGGCATGATATGAGGGTAATGCAATAAGCTTTCTTGTTCATTTCTATGTACTTCTTATTAAATTGCATTAATAATGTTTTGGAGGTACGTGCAAGGGTGTTTTTGCTTCTACTACAAATCGTTTGTTTATTCAATTTCACCTATGCACATGAAACTTGTTTTTCAAAACAATACCCCAACAATGGGCATCCCCTTAATATTGTTATTCCAAGTAGAAGAAGGGAATCATTTTAATGTACTGTATGCATAAATTTACTTAGTCCAGCTCTGTTACTTCCTTTGTTTGAAGATAATGTGGAAACAAGCGGACAAATAATATAATAGACAAAATAAGAAAATAAACTAGATACTAGATTTACGTGGTCCAATCAATGTGACTTACATTCAAGAGGAGAGTAGTAAAAAATTTCACTATAGATGAAGCAATATGACTAAACATTACAACCAGAATCGAGTCACTCAAACACAAGTGTTTCCCATCCCCTAATTACACATACTCACAATGTTTGGCTCTCAAAATTCCTCATAAAATAATGTCTCAAGCTTATGAAGAAATTCACAAAATCTCAACACAAGATTTTCATGGCTTCAAACACTTGGAATGTAATTCGCAACCAAAATTTTATCTTTGATGCACTTCACAAGAAGTCACCCTTCTTATATGTAGATAAGAAATGGATCCAAAAGAGGAAACATTCTCCAACTAGGAAACCATTCAACTAGAAAACCTATTCAAATAGGAAACCTACTTGAATTAGGAAAGTTTCTTCTCTTCACCTAAACTAGAGACTTATTTTAACATAGATACTTCCTTGAGGATAGAAATATCAAAGCTTGAAGGTACAAGACACCAATTTAAGCAAACAAGTGTGATATTTCCATTATTGGGGAGATAACTTCGTCATCATCAGAAAAGATTAGGAGCATTAACAAGATGGATGGCTTTTTCAGGTTCCTTTGTCTTACAACTCATTAAATACTTTGAGTATAGATATTTATTCCTTTCATAACAATTTGAATTGTTCATTATATGGTTTAGATCTTTTTAATTTGTCCTAGACCAAAATCATACGAATTCTTCCTTGTCCACATTAGATTAACTATTGTTCAATGTCTTTGCTTATTGCCACAAAATTTTACATTTCATTGCCAATCTTTATGTTTTATATTGATCAACTTGATTACTCACAGTTTTCTATTTAAAATGAATAGGGATAAGTATAATGGAAGTTCTAAAACTTATCACGAAAGTGTAATTGCGTACTAAAACTTTCAAAAAGTGCAATCAAGTCCTAAAACTTGTCAGGAAAGTACAATTGAGTTCTAAAATATTCAAAAAGTGCAATCAAATCTTTAAACTTGTCATGAAAATTTAATCATATGCTAATTTTTTCAAAATTTGCAATCAAAGGAAAGACTTGATTGGACCAATTTGATAACTTTTAGGACTTGATTGCACTTTTTGAAAGTTTTAAGACTCAATTGCACTTTCGTGACAAGTTTCAAGACTTAATTGTGTTTTCATGACAAGTTTTAGGACTTCCAATGCATACATCCCAAATGAATATGGTCTTTGAATATTAATCATAGTTTGGCATTGTTCAGGTTATTTAAGAAATTAATTTGAGTTAAACCTCGTTTAGCGTCAAAGTTTGGTTTCTTAGCATTGTGATTGTCAAAAGCTTTTGATTTAGTTATTTAAACGTAGTTTAGTGGCCCCAACCTTCACTGTGTCTCACAATGTAAATTACAAGAAGCCTAATGCTGATCATCCCATCTTATAAAATAAAGGATGTTATAATTTTATTTAATATGATCCCACATTCAGTTTAAATTGCCCACATTAGATTGCATTAAGGATTTATTATCCAAATCTAGTTATTGATAACTATGATTGTCCAGATCTACAAAGAATAGTCTTAATGGAAGACTATATCTATTAGCATTTGTACAGGCATATAAATAGGTTATCTAAGCCAAATCCTCTTATTATTCTCATTTTTTGATAATTGGAGAACACACCATCAACATCAAGATGGCAATTGACTAGAAGTGCCTATTCACAATCATTCAAGCTTCGTGTATCTATTTTTGATGTCATCAATGGCTAGAGGTTAGTTCAGAATTACATGTTTCCGCATTTGATCCTGATTATCAAGATCATGGCTTTTTGCAAAATTTCTAACAAAGGAACCATGTTGTTTTGCTGGCACAGAATCTCATATCAATCATCCAAGAACTACCCGGGTCCTATTCCAAAGGAGAAGGGAATGATAGTTTTTAAATTATTCCGTGCAATTGGGCTTTGCCAGGTGAGGTTTGGCTAGTGGTGCTTGGATACCTGGGGATCCTGGGATCAACAGGAACCGAAACACCAATTTTGCCATTATTTTAGGCGTTTCATATGTGCATGAATCGAAGCATGAAGATAGGAGTGATAACTTACAATCTAGAGTAATTTTCTTCCATGCCCTGTCACATCCTAGAGCACAGAAACATTAAAACTTGGTTATTAGAGAGGCGTCTTTGATTCAAGCAGCCAAGTGCGACCTTGTCCAAATAGTTGAGGAGGCAGATTCTCTTCCTCATAGGGAGACCAAAATAAACATGATTGCTAGCGCAGCGAGATCGAGCTTGCTTCTAGGAATTTGCCAATTGAAAAGTGAAGGAAATTATCCTGCACCTGCCCATAATTTGAAGTGAACATTCTGCGTGATTAGACTAGTAAAGGTTTTTCATCTACTCCTGTTTTCTTCGAGTGAATTAAGGTAATCACCATAGATAGCCTCAATTTCTAGTCCTTTTATTGTGTTTTTTTTTCTTTGTCGATACCATGAAAATCTCAACTACTATAGTTGTATCGAATTTACTCTTCGTTAATTTTCGTTAAATTGTTAAGTTAAATAACACGTGACAATTAAAGAAAGTACCGATTTAGGGTTTTGCCTTATGTTTATCATATATGTTATTTTCGTGGTACTAATCCAATTTAACAGAGGATAAATTTTGTGACAAATATACAAGTTTGAGGTTGATATTTTTGTATTATTAATCCTTTTTTTTTTTTTTGCCCTCTCAAAATCCCTACCTTTCAGTGTCTTCGGAACTTGTAAACTGCGACATCAGCCAAGCATATATGATGTACCCTTCAATCAGCACAGCGAATCTGTGCCGATAAAATGCAGGACAATTCTTGTGTTCCGTGGGTTAAAAATCAGAATCATTTGCATTGATAGTAAATTCGTAAATTCCGTGGGTTAAAAATCAGAATAATTTGCATCGACAGTAAATTCCTAAAAGCATTGGTAACTGTCAAATCTTGTCGGTAACATCAAGTTGGCTAGCAATTCGCCTAACCTATTACCCGTTTGTCATTTACCAACACTTTTAAGAAAGCACTAGTATCATTTTAAATTTTCAAATTCACCGACTTTTATTTTCAGAGGTCACTAACGTGTTGAGTTATTAATTCTTATACGAAATTACCGAAGTTCACTTTTCTTTTCTTTTTTTTCCTAATTTACCAACTATTCTTAATAATTTGCCAACATTCATCTAAAGAGTTAGTAGATCCATATCTAGGTACATTATTGAAATAGTTGGTAACTAAGAAGTATTAAATAAATGTTGGTGAACGACTTGAAGAAAACAAAGCAAGTAATTTCATAGAAAAGTTGGGAAATTGAACTCAGGCAAATAAATGTTGGTGTAGTAATATTTAGTTCCGAGAACATCGACATAACGTCCCCACGATAAAAAAATGTACGGCAAATACTTGATGAACTAACAATTTCCATATGCTCCACATGATCCTACTTTATAACCGATCAAAATTCCAGTAACTTAGGATAAGAATCCTACGTTGAATGGAGACCCTTTCGAGATATTCCTAATGATCTTTGAGATCTATCTCTATGAACCTCTATGCCAACGATATAAGAGACTTCATCCAATCCCTTCATCTTGTTTCATGTAGCATACCTGAATATGTATTGGCAAGTGACTTAAAAAAATTATCTTGCCTGCGGTAACCTGAGTGAGAATGAGCTAAGTTGGGCTTTGTATCTCTCGACATTGCCAGACGCATCCTCTTAGTCTTATATAGACCCATTTACAACCGACGGTCGTAGCCTTTCTGATAAATCAATGAGATACAATAAGAAATCTTCCATTGTAGCAAGTGTTGTTCCATGCCGACAACTGGCAAGCTTAACTATAATCTTCAAGAAACCTCCCAGATAAGTTTTGATGCATATTTACTGACCCAAAGAGGGAAACGCTATATCACATATTTGCATCGGCACCAAAAACTGAATATGAAGCCTCCAATTACCAGACTGGTGAAAATCTCTGTTTCCTCATTTCCATTTTGATTTACGATCTGCACTCAACCTATTTATCTGTTGACACCTCAATATTCCGGCAGCACCGCCAGAGCATAACCATTTCTCACTGCCTTTATTCATATTCCATCTCACCCTGTGCATCGCCACAATCTTAGGAGGAAAAGTCTCAAATTCTGTCAAAGTAGCCGCATTTTCTGCTCCCTCAGGAACTGTCTCTGGCTCTTTGTCCCTTTGCATCTCAACCCACAGCCTCTTCTTATTAAGCTTCCCAGAGGTTTGGTTCTTTTTGCTCTTGAAAGATGCCAATGTCTCCTCCCATCCCGTTTCCACACTTGGATCATCACCATAGCACAGTGCTGCCACAGAAAAAGAAGAAAAAAAGATTGAAACTTGAAAGACTCCTGAATTTTAAGCGCAAGTTCTCCAATAAAAAATTCATGAGATATTACTAGGTCAGCCATATACCTAGTGTTTGGTTGTCAGGAGTTGGTCCTTCCTCCTCATTTTCCATGGCTTCTTCCACCTCAGGAGATGCAGATAACATTTCATGCGTTGAACTTGGGGTCTCCTTAAGTTGTTTTCCTAGCGTGACAGGAGTATCTGATGGTGACATGTTAAGTACAATGGCCGATCCCTCCTCTGCAACAGACACACACAGGAAATGTGGGGCTCGATGTCGTGATGGATCCTTGTCCACTGCCTTGGAGGTGAGCTGATCACAGTGAATACAATCAGAGTGCAGTTTTGCTGAACTGTCACATATAGACTTTTATATTACAAAATGTTAAAACATGTGATGTGGGCATCCTGAGCTGCAGTCAAAGCTTGTAAGACTTGCTCAACCTTGCAGCACTTGCAAATTTAATTTGTGATCACTAATTCTCATATATCATTGAAAAGACAGGAGACAGAATTCGATACAAGTAGATTACTTGGATCATACATATATGCCATGTGAATTGCTTGTTTTTTTGTTTACTTTTGTTGGTTTTGGATCTTGCCGTGCTTTCCTTTAATCTTCCTTCGTGTCACACAGCAAAAAGTCAGTTGACCCATAAGTCCCGATTGTTACACAGGATGCCCATGAGGTTCAAATGTGCACTACAAGCCTTGAACATGACACCTCGAATCCCATAATCAGACATGATGAGAGAACAAGGATGGAAGATTTCAGGAACGTCTATCTAAATAGAACATTTCGCTAAGAAAACATTAAATAGGACTTTGCAGAGGAGATTCAAGCTGACCTGGAATTGGCAAACGTTTCCATCAGCACCACTATAGGCAACCATCCCTGATTATTCAAATTAAATTCCAGGAATTGGTTAGTTAATCTAAGTGGGTAAGATCACTAGAAGAAGATAGTAGTAACATTAAATATAAGCTTGCAGTGAACTGTTCTTGTTTAGGGAGTAATGATAGAGCTGAGACAATAAATTTAATCAATCTTTTTAGGACAAAATGTAAAGACAAACAATATTAACAGAGGTGCAATTATAGAGGTGCTTCCAACAGAAAAATTTTAAGTGCCCAATAAAGAATTAACTTTAAACATCCGAACAAAATTAAGAAGCATACCAGTATGTCTTGAGACGTGAACACTCCAGATGGCAAAGGATGAACAGTACAATGTATGCAACCTTTGTTTCGTGCCACAGAGAGGTTTTCCAGTGACAGGACCATCATATGCAGACCTTGACAAGCTAAGTAATCTCACTGTTCCATCATCGAATGATAAAAGTACACATCTGAAAGAGAAAGAAGGTTGATACCTCAGCACTTGCAACAGAAAATGTCAAGGCTACAAGACATACTTTAGCATGTGCGGTAACAAGGATACCTAGGATCTGGCAACCAATCAAGGCTAAGGATATTCTTGGGTGCAGAATGAATGTGCCACAAGGGATGAAATGGATCACTGCCAACAACCAGGAGTAACTTATCAAGTATACCATGCAACATAATCTACTGTCACTAAAAAATATGAACGAACAGATATACTATAACCAATAACCATAGCAGAACCACAAGAACACCTACAATAAGACTAATCGCCAGGGTGCTTTTTGGCCCAGATTTCTGCAGCTGGTTTGTCAGCCCTCATGATTTATTTTAATGTCCAAAACCAGTCAAAAGCCCACTGGCAGAAGCCAAGACTAGAAGTATGAAATAGCAACCTCCATTGTATTGTCATTCAATTTTGGTGCAATTGAAAATAAATGAGCAAGTGATCCCAAAGTTGCCCTTTAAAGTGTGAAGAGTAGGCTTACAACAAAATTTTGCATATATGCAGAAAAGCCACAAGTGTGAAATTTTCACATTACTCCTTCCAACTTGTAATTTAAGAATCATAGGTAAGGCAAGTTAAAAGTCGCTTCTTAACTGAAATTCACAAACAAAATACTAAGGATCTCCAAACAGGCTCCAATCTATATTTTTCATTGCAAGCCCAGTTTATTCATGTTTACTACAACCACAATCCGAACCTTGGCCTCAACATTAAAATCTGGTAAAAACAGTATGCTTGAATTAGCATATTAGGTACTGGACAAAAAAGAATTAGCATATTAGGCATTAGAGTGAGGACTTGATTGAATATATAGGCATTCAATTGGCTGTTGTCATGCCTCCAGTATACCTGCCCCAAAAGCTTTTTCCTACTTTGCCAGTTCAGTTTGACTGACTAGCAAAAATAAGGTGTAAATTTTTTCCTACCACACACAAAGCTTCAGACAGAATGCATACTAATATTTCTTGAAAATGAAAAAAGAAAACTACAAAAACCTCTCTAAATCCAACAACTATATTACAACAACAACCACCACCACCACGTTAATAATACTACAACAATAACAACAAGAACAAGCATAGTGATAATACTACTACAACAACAAAAACAACAACAAACCTTTTCCCAGTGTGTGAGATCGGCTAATTCAATCCTTAAGTTATTTCATTCTGTTTTCGTAGCAAGACTTCTGAAGGATCCAAGTAGTCCATTTATTTCCTTAAACTTCTAATAATGTCTTTTTAGGTCTGATCTATCCCTTAAGTGGCATCCTCGATTGCACAAAATACTAGATACACTTCTCTACTTCATCCATTTTCTTTGGATTATGTCTATGTTACTTCCATTGCGATTTTCTTTTTCTTAACGGTAGTTCCATCAAGATAATTGATCCAAGATAATTACTTATTTCACTCCAAATCTCAACCCCAGTTTCATATGAACCTCTTCCTTCCCTTACAAATAATCAAAATACTGTATTCGGTATTTTCATATGAGGACACACATTGCAAAGATGTGTTGCAACCAACCAATCAAAAATAAGATGCACACACATGACGCCAAGTAGAGTAAGATTCATAGCATGCGGGCAATAGTTATTGGTTGGTTATACTAAGTCATCACTACCACAAGGTGTATCATCATATAAAATGCTTTTTCTTGTATTCATCCTAGATTCTGAAACTTCCCTCCAAAATTCAAGCAACATGTATCCATGCCCCATCTTCATCTACTAGCAGTATACAATTGGAAAAGGATACCCCATGAAATGTCACCCAATTACATCTCAATGACCTCACCCCTGACCAGAACGACACAATGACTTTTTTTTTAACCGTAATGTAACCTATAGTCGATGGTTAATTTTCACAACTGCATACGCACATCACTACTAGCTTTATATACAATAAACATGTGCCACATTCTCCAACTCAAAACCATCTAACACTCTTTCTAAGAGCCTATCATATACTTTCTGCAACTCTATGAAAACCATGAGCAAATGGATTTTGTCCGTCTGTTGTAGTGTGTTTTGCAACCTTCGACAGAAGTAGCATTTCTGATCAATCAAATAAGAATGAAGTTTTATTTCTACAGACTAGCAAGCTTAGTTATTAGATAGGTTTGAACAATAATGGCCAATCTCCCGTGATGAGAGAGTATTAAGAGATGTATTCATTAGCTCCATGTGCTTAATATCAGAAGAGTTTATATAAGTTGGATTAGTTGTTGTTAAGCCTTTAGCCTACTCCACAGACACAAACCATTCTAGCGTAGGCATCAATCCCTCTTGAAGCATCATCAGAACTCAACATAAATCCTAATGTTCTCGTGCAAGTACATATTTATCAGAAAAGTGGCCATTCTAGAAATTGTATTAAGACACGGAGAATCTCTTAACATGGATCATAAAGAAGTCGACAATAAGTTACCAAACATACCGCATGTCCCAGAACTTAATGCCTCCATGTCCAGCAGTTACTATGACATTTACACTCTCGGGATCACTGCAAAATGTTTAAATTCCAATAAAAGAATTACTTAAAATACATATGTTTATTAAAACTTTAAAATATGACAAAGCAAGGTCAAACTAAGTAGTCTTCACAATCGTAATGAAAATAAATCATAAAATGCAGTAATTTATACCTATTCTAATATGAGAACCGCCATTTAAATTTATCAACATTCATAAAATGAAGAAATTGTACATTAAAATGGAATTGGGATATCTTTATTCCCCAAAAAATATGATATTTTAAGGCTAAAAAGCAAAAGTTGTACTCAAACCAGTCCATCGATATACCGGTGTTGGCTCACTTTATCATTAACAATAGACCTGACACTATGATGTGCTTTAGTTAAGATGATCTGAAGCTCTATTTCCCAGATCAGATCACCCTAAATGGACTTTGCAGACAATTGGACACATAAAAATATTGTCATTTGACAAAATGTTTCGTAGAAAAAAGGAGAGGCGAAACCAACCTAGACAGAGCCAGGACCTAAGCTCCAGAAGGCTAATGAAATGGGAAGTGAGCCCAACTAGGATAACATTTTGGAGGACCTATAACTCCCAACTAGAATGGCTCTCTTTTCTCAAATAGTCATCAACACACCCCAAAATAGTGACTTTCCAGTTGTAACAATAGGGATCAGTATAGGAGATAATCTCCAACTAGAATGGCCTTCTCTTTTCTTCATGAATCGTCTATGTTGCACCAAAATTGTACAACAAAGGACTTGACAGCTGCAAGAATAGGGATAACTGTGGCTTTGGCACACTCTCTCCAGAGAGCTGGACGCATGATTACCAATTCTGTAAAAACAAGGCAACCGTTGTGCCTTCTTATCCTTCTGACTATGTTTTTACTGGTCCATAATTACCTGGCAGCTGGGCAAGGTGAACACACCATATGCATGAGTCAATAGACGTTCTTGAACATTCTGTCATTCTTTATGTGCCTGGGTAGCATCCTCCATGCACTGCCTGATTGACCCTCTCAGGATCAATAATAATCAAAACTAAATCTAAAATTTTCTGCCTTGTTCAGCGGAAAGATGGTCTGCCTTGTTTCCTTTCCAGCTAGGGAATTACATCAGCAGAAAGATGGTCTGGCTTCTTGTTGCTTTTGTTTTTGCCTTTTCTTTGTGGGACAACTCTAATAATATGAGACATCTAGCCTTATTCAAAAGTTCGCTCTTTTAAGCCCTTTTTTCATTGCTTACAGAAGTACTAAAGTTTTAATTATTGAAGTTCAACAATTTTATGCAGCAAATAAAAGACAACCTAATATTTACATACTGACAATCTGAAAGGAACAAAAAAACATACAACTGAAGTAAAAGTCACCTTCCAAAAGGGGCCCAAGCAACTGCTCTGACAGGAACTGTATCTGCAGTGAAATGAAGCAAAGGCCTTGTATCTGCAATTCAAGAGCATAAATTTGATTAATACATTAATAAAAATAAATGCAAGTGCCAATGAACCAAAAATTTTGACAATCAGAAGGGAACCAACAGACAAATTGCCAACTACCTTTGGATGAATTACTTGCAAAGAATTTCCACAAAGCTACCTGAATGTCACAAGTTTGGTGTTCAATAAAAAATATAAACTAGAAAGGCACTGAGATAAAGATGAGCAGCTCAATCAAAGAAACAAGTGGTGATTAAATCCAAATAATCTGTAGACATAAGTTAGAAATGGCTTCTTTTTTAAGGATGTAAACCCCCTTGTTGCAAGCCATGTGCCACTTCAAGTTGCATCATGAGAGTTCTAAATGTTGGATAAATGGTGGCACTTTGGCCTGAGAATCAGTACAATGGGACAGAAGCACAGGCCAGGCAGATGAGAGAAAACAGAAGAAAGCCCTGCAGGCCCCCTTGAGCAAAATATTCCCTCAAGGATGGATAGTTTCTATGCCAAGGCTTGGTCTACGAGGCCCACTGGTAGGCCAAGCAATTCAAGTAGCAAACACTTTCTCCTGAACCATAAAATAATTGAAAGATCTTCGGCAAACCAAGGGATTAAATCAAGATTCATATTTGTCTGGACATTTCATACTAGCATACAGAATCATTTTGCAGAAGGAGAAAAATGAACCGTTGAGGTGGTGCAACAAATTGCAGAACTCACAGTTATGATGACAAAAGAGAGAGCTGAAGCTCTTCATTGGAGAAGAAGATAAAACGATAGCATTACCGTAGTTACATAAGTAATCTCCTCTTTGATAATAAAAATCATACATGAATTTATGTCCATATTCCCTACACATGCTCAAAAGCTAGGAACTCTTAAAGCCATAACATTCCTAGGATTCTGGACACTTTTGAAAAGGAATGAACATACTCAAATGGGGAAGAGAATACACAAAAATATTATCCTTCTATGTTCTATATTCCTAATTAAGAAGAGAATACACAAAATATCATCCTCCTGTGCTTCTATATTCCTAAAATTTAAAAATTGTGTTCATTATCTATACTGACATAGGAACTCCTAAGTACATAAAAAATTGTCCTACCAAATCAAAATGACTGGCATTATTCTTATGGTTATGTGAATACATATCAATAGGAAAGAAAATGGAAGATTTTGCCTAATGGCGAAAAGTTCATTCATTTAAGTTATTTTACAAGAAGAAAAAGAATAAACATTGGGTCAAATAAATTCAAGTAATTGCTTCACCAGGAAGATATTAAGTTAGACTTTCATAAAGGAATTCAAACTATAGCCTGAAAAGAAACAGATTCATTATATAATGACATTAGTAGGCATACCGTTCCATCATGGCACCCAACAAGCAAATATTCATGCGGGTGAGAAGTCGACCATTCCACAGACAGCGGGATGCTGTGCAAAGAATTAAAAAATATTCACTTTTAGAGCTACCACTTAACCAACCACTTTTAAGAAAAGAATAACATAAAACTGGTGCGGAGGTTCTATTAGAAGTATAGGGTTCTGCAAAAGTTCAAGGCTTCAAGCCAGCAGCTGCATCTAGAGCCAAGTAACATGATTAAGTGATGGCCGAATCATGATTGATCCAGATAGTTGAAAAGAATATAGGCGAACTACAGGATCCTCTAGGTAGATTTGGCCCAAAGAGGCTGCTCTATCTTAGAGTAGTACAAATGATCCAAGGACCAAGACATCATATTCTCGCCAGATTTGTCTTTCTGCTCTCTTTTAGCCTTATAAAGATTTGAGATCATGGAGTTTTGGATTTGTGATGTAACTGTCCCCATCTCACCCCACTAGCGAGATCTTGAAACAGAAAACAGGACATAGATAAGCATACAATTCGCACATGAATGATGGAAACATGAGCACCATGCCTGGACCCATCTAATCCTTGGACATCTAACTCTAGTATGAATAATATATAAGCTCTCTTAACATAATTCTTTCAAAGAGACAAAACTACATTATGATACTTTCTGCCTCATCTAATCAAAGCACAATCTGCACAAGGCTTGAGTCAATGTATCACATAACATCCCTACATCATGCCACAAATGCAAACTTAACTATATATAGGCTGCAGGCTGAATGGAAGTGCTATAACAAAAGAAAATCAGAAGTTTACGAAAATCATAGGGTAACAACAATAATTTATACACGACACTTCAGTTTATTTATCAACCAACTACACACCAACGGCAACAAGAAACAGGGTAAAGCAAAAACCAAAAAAATCAAATCATGAGAACTACCATAATAAACTACAAGGGGGCAGATGAAAGGAATCATCTGCCACCTCACTCTTGTAGCAATCCAACCAGATCATTCAACAATAATCAAAATCTTCACTTCAAAAGACATCGTCATTTAGCAATTGAGAAATTACTCCCCTAATGCTTTACAATCGACATATATTTTACCTCTGTATGCCACCAGATTTAAGTGTCGAGCATCTAAATACTGGCTTCAGTTTTATAAAGCGAGGATCAGTATCCTCCCTCTGAGTAGAAGAATAAATAACTTTGACCGTTTGAGGCAGTGGAACCTCCCACCTGCACTTGAAACATAGAATTATTATAACTAGATGCAGAAAACTCCCCATTTCAATATGTAAAAGGTTCTTTTCTGCCACTTATTAACATAGATTATCTAAGACACAATACAAAAGCTGGTACATGGTGAGATATAATCTAATTAAACAGCAAGATTGTGAGATTAATTGAAGGTACAACTATAATTTCCTCTCACTCGTTGAACATCCACAAAGGTGCAGTTCTTCCCTTTCTGCGAGGGAATATAACCTATGCCATACCACATATATTTTTCCATTTCAAACAAAGTTCAATCCAAAAAAAGATGGTTCGAATTAAATAGGCCAAATAGTATCATAGAAATAGTATCAACAAAATCGTGTCATGCTCTCATAGAACACTTTCAAAAACACTGCAGACTTATGCAAGAAAGTAAAGACAACAAAGAACATTATCCAGCAGTTTTTTTTTTTAAAAGACAAAATGAGTTACCATCAAAGTAATTAGATCATTTGTGATTTTTCCACTTATTCACATGAAGTAAAACACTATAGTTAAAGGACACACAAATGTATATGAAAGAAGGATAAATTTAGATGTACAGCTCTTACACTTCTATAGACCCATTCCCCAGCAGAACGGCTAGATAGCCCATCAGATGTGTGCATTTGGTTTCATGCATATCAAATGGCCGCCATTTCACGTCCCACGCAACTTTTCCATTGTGAGAAAGGCAAAACACCAACCTTGGTGTGGCAACATCCTCTGATATTAAAGTACCAGAACTCGATCTGCTATAACTTCCAACAGCATTATTTCCTGCAGAACACGCTCTAAAGCCAGATTGACCTTGCTGATTTATACAGGGCAAGAATCTTTCCTCATTTTCCGTCATTATTGACACATGTTCATCGACATGACAGCTTTCCACACCACCGACATTATCTAACCTTCTACCAGTATATGGGGATGCTACTGCTTCGCTACTTCTTCTTTTTCGGCCAGAATCTTTCCCTGCAATTTGTGCACTGAGAACCCCAGAAACCCCATCTAAAGTATATGATACCGGTGTCTTCTCCGGAAAGTCACCAGCAAGAGGCTGACCGAATTGACTGTTGCAATTCGAGTCAGCAGAAGGTCTTTCTAAGGGCTTCTTTCTAGGTCTTCCCCTAGGTCTTGGAGGCTGAGATGATTTCTCTTTTAGGGATTGTGAATTTGCACGCCTTTGTCTAGGCTTGTCCACTAAAGATGCCTCTTCCTCATCTCCACTTACGTTAAGAAGAGACCATATTTGAATGACACCTCTGCCAGTAAGTGGGGCACCTAATTTGTGCTGAGAAGATCCCCGAGGATGAGCAGCAACAGCTATGAACTGAGAAAGCAAGATGATCTTTAAAAATCAATCATGCAAGAGACATGTAAAACTAGTCTCACATTTTCCTATGCCTAGCCAAATCAGCACAAGCATCGGAGATTGCAGAGAGTGGACACAAACAGGGCCATGGCAAGTAGATTAATAAATGTTAGTCATACCAAAACAAGATTAATAGAAGCTAATTCTGCTCATTCCTCAAAAGCTCAAACATCTTATCTTGACATTGTAAGTAGTCATACCACACAAAATGCTTTCATCCTAATAAGGTCAAAAAGTGACCATAAAATTAGGTAGTACTAACATCAATGACAGGGCATCCGCTTCAACATTCATTCAATCTATGAAGTGCTTAATTTAATGCAGACAGAGGATTAAGCTACTTCATAGGGCTAAGATTTGCATAATTAAAGGGTTCAATCCAACTATTTCACCAAAAGGGAGGGGAAAAGAAGAAAGGAAATCAGTGGACCAAATCTAAGAAATAAGATGGCCGACCAGTCCATCATCCAGAGAAGAAGGAATTTCATTTACCATCTAGAATAGAATGTTCTATATCCCAAACTCGAAGGAATAGAGGAGCCAATATCAAAATTAAAGAAAGACATTATAGGATATCCTGCACTCATAAGAGCATTAAGCTTTTTGCCAATTTATTCCGGCAAGACATTTGCCAGAACATTCACGTTGTCTACCACAAACTTCTCAAAGTAATCTACGCAATTTTCTGAAACAGAAGTGGAGAAAATAAATTGCCCACCATAATGCTTCACCGGAGGGAGAAAGGTACCTCATTTTTAGTCTGATATTCAGGTCTGTGGCAAAGTCTGGGACACCAATCCAGAGCCCAAATTGAACCTCCAACATATATGACAAAATCCTTGCTGCGAAATAATACGGAGATAGATAGATGGAGATGTCATCCTTATGTAACATAAAGAAAAGGAGACATTGAAGCATGATGCGTGTGTGTGTTTATCACACAGGCAGAAGGCAACATGAGTTTCAAAAGTAGTTCAGAATATATCTAAATCTGAAAATATAGCAGCATTTATGGACAACATCATCAATGGCACATTAGAAAGTGCAAGACGATGATCACATGTATTTGACTATACATTAGCCTTACTTTGACGTACTAGAATAGTAAGTTATGCGTACCAGTTACCAACTAAAGCATTTAGATGAGAAGGCCCATACCCAGTTACCAACAAAGGGTACCTATCTATGGCACTACCAAACAGCCAAATAAACAACGCAAGGCTTTGAAGGCGAGAGCAAATTTTAGCCTTTCGTCAATAGAGCTTAGCTGTCCATCAATTAAGCCGTCAGAACAATTGAGTGTGAAAGCATGGTAGCTTGTTGCCCATATTAGTTAGATGAGAAGATTGGCAAACTTGCAAAATCCTTTGAGTTCTCCACTGAACAAACTTTAAGTTTGAGCATTCCTAAGATTTAAACAAAGCTAATTCAGAATAGCAAGAAGTGGTTTTATTAGGTCAAGCTTTCGAATACCAGAATCCCTGCTTCTACTCTTAGGGAAAAAAAAATTGGTCACATCCTATTTGATGCAGTTCTGATGTAGATCTTGAGTTTGATGAGCAAAAACATTGGAAAGAAGTGTACAGATATGCTTAATAGAAAGTATGGATCACTTTGCTAGTAGCTTAAATTTTTGGGAGAAAGAACTGCTGATATAAATATTCCACAACACCAAGTTAAACCCCTCAAAAAGTGCTACCATTATGTCAAAAATAAGGGGAAAAAGGAGGAGAGAAAACTGTTACAGGAGAGACGGCAATAATAAAGTCACCGATCCAGCATTATCAGCCCCCACACCAGGCCTTAGGCTTCAGGTACCTTAACCCCAGGATATGAACTTAATTTGTTGGGACATTGAGCTACTTGCCATTTAGTTTCCATCGCAGTACTTTTAAGATAAAATTCCTACAGAGATTGCTAGTCACACATGCTGCCTATTTTAAGATCCCAGAATCTAGTGGACAGAAATAAGTTGATAACCATCTCATGATCCCATAGTTGATTGAGACAGCTTATATCTTAAAACGAAGAGATCAATACAGGATAAATAAAAGCAATACAGTAAGTGATTTTATGATTATAATGTGTATAAGTAGCACAATGAACATGAGATGCTGACAGCCTGACTGTAGTTCTTAAATGCAAGTGGTGCAATTTGAAGATATTAATTTGAAAATAAGGTCTTTGAGGTTGGTAACATCTATCGTCCATTGTGAAGCTTCCAAACCAACAATCAGAACATAATCCTCCTACTTTAAGCACCAAAAAGTCTGGTGCAAAGCATGTTCAATATATCAAGTATAAATAAGAGAACAACAACGATGTACATGCCATGCCGAGAACATGATTGAAACAGTTAATATTTGTAAAATTCCACAAACTGTGTGAATACCATATTTTTAAGCTTAAATGCGATAGAAACACCTGTTGCAATTTGCGTGGGGTCCATTATCCTGCATAAGGTTTGCAATTCACACCATCAGAAAGGAATGATTGTAAGCAGATAATGAGGATTAGTCACTAGAAGTACCAAAGCTATTTTAGTTTTATACAGTTTGGTAACAAAACCTTAGGAATGACCATTTTGGTTGCAGACTTTCTTTTAAAAATTTCATTTGAGCGTCCAGCAACTTAGTCCGGAGAATCCTACGTGACAATATTTAAAGAATAGGATTGTCAAATCTGACTTTTCTAAAAGTTAAACATTACAAGAGACACTCAAAAGATCTACCTCAAAAAGTTATGGAACTTAAGCAAACATTTAAGAAGTTTTGAAACTTCTAGTGTCCATATTAGAAACACACAACACCACAAACATCAGTAGCTTCAAACTATCAATTGAACAACTGCACAAAAGCTTCATTCCAACAATTAACCATTAAACACACAACACCGCAAACACTAGCAACTTCAAACTATCAATTGAACAGCAACTGCAAAAAAGCTTCATTCCAACAATTAACCATCATCACATTACATTTGAACAAAAAATAGCATTTCTAGCACAAAAGAAACCGAGCCCAACAAATATATTCCGAGCAAAGTCGTTGAGGACATAGACTTGTCCCAAATTCAAGAATTGAGACTAAATTGGTTGAAAAGTTGTAAGAGGAAACGATACAACTGTTGGACTAGTATTATCAGGAAGTAGAGCAAAGAGAGGCGCTAAAGCGGTTCACCAACTACTCTATGTCCGTGGACCAAAGATGAGAAGTCCACTTCCATCAGAATCACAATACATGAAAACATTAAAGAAGCTCTCTAAACATTATTCTACATTTCTCTCCCTATTAAAATTAGAAAACTAAGAGGCTTTGTAAAACCACAAAAACGGACTTCAATTATGGTGAACAAAATTGGTTCAAACAACCCCAACTGCCAACTTCGCCCCTCTCATTTGTAGACAAATCTAGTGCTCAGCCATTGTCCAAGTCCCTATAACCAATACTAATAGCCCCTCTCACTCAACCATTCCTACAGCTATAACCTACATGTTGTCATCATAATCAACAACTTATCCTGACTTTTACTCTTGTTGGAGATCTCAATCCATAACGGAAGTAATTTGCTCTTTTGAATGGGAACCCAACTCCGTCTCCTCTTGCTCCTGCTTGACAGCACGAATTTTAGCAGGAAATTGAGATTGAGCAACAAATTAGGATTTAACTGAAATTAATGCTAGTCCTAGGGTTATATTTGCTAATCAATCTAGTCCAAATTCCTTAATTTGGGGGTAAGTTTAGGCCCTCAACGACATCGTTAAGAGCTAGAGTTCCTTTCATCTTAGAAATGATGTTCTTCGGTTGAAATATTATATCACGTGGGTTATTCATAAAGGAAGCCTTTGTGCTACAATGACTGGTCAATAAATAGCTTGAAATCGCTAATGATTGTGTTGCTCTATGTCTATAGTTAATGAATAGCATCCGTTGGATACTATCAGTTCCGAAACTTTTCAAGGGATCACTTAAAATTCCAAATCATTTTAAAATAGACCATTTGAGAACTTCATCCAATGCTTTAATCATTTAAAAAGCCACAATGCAAAATTTAATTTTCAATATATTACAACTTAGGATTCTCCAACAAAGCTAAGTCTTTGGAGACACCAAAACGAACCTTTTGAAAAAGTTGTGAAGCCAAAATGATCATTGTTGACATTCTCTTCTTTTTTTTCTTTTTTTTTTGGTTAGACAAAATCATCCGTAAGGTTGTGATACCAAACTATAAGTTGTAAAATAATTTTGACAATTCTAGTGTCCTGATCCCAAGATAATGATATGATCTGTTCCAATATGCATGCACTAATGGGGAAGGGGACATGAAAATGAAGACTCATGGAAGTGGAAAAATGCATAAAAAGGTGCATAATCAAGCTTTCAACAGTATAATACCTGAGGAACAGTTGCAGACGAGAATGGTGGCAAGGTTACCTCAATGCCAGCATCCTGTTCCTGCAAACCCTGCACTTCCTTAGCAAATTTTATAACCTTGGGTTCATAGTTGAAGTGCCTCCATTCCTCAATGGCATCGCTACACTCACATATCACAAACAGAGGAAGAAAGGTCTTCAGGTAAATTGAAAAACCAACTTTTTCTTTGACAAGTAAAAGGATTTACAAAACACAGCACTGATAGAACTTTGGAAACTTGACTTCATAACGCATGAGTGCACTAATGTGCTCTTAATATTTAGCGAATGAGGATGAAAGAAAAAAGCTCGAGCAAGCGAACAACCAGAGTGTGAACCAAATAAGCTCAAATTTAGCTCACTATCATTTCAAATTGCTTGAAATAGTGATTGAAGCAGACAACCTCAAAATCTCACCATCGCCCGCTTCACCACAAGTCTCCACAATCAAGTCCACCGCTCTGAAGCGAAAGAGAGGCCTCATGTAAAATGAGAAACCGACTCTCGCTTAACAAGCACAGAATTTACAATTTACAGCAACGACAGAACTCCGAAAAGCTGGGAGATTCTATTACATCATGGGCGTAACAATGTCTTCTTACATTCAGCGATGAAAATGAAGATCAGAGCTCAAGCGAGCGAAAAAGCCTAAGCACGAGCCGACATAAGCTCCGATTGAGCTCACCATCACTTCAAATCGCTCACCTTGAGAAAGCGATCGAAGAAGACAACCTCGCAATCTCGCCGTCGTCCAGAGCGCCGACGCCCGTCTCGCCGCAGAGCTCCGCGGCCGAGTCCACCGCTCTGAAGTGATTCTCGACGGAGCAGTCGAACGGCCAGACGCGGACTTCGGCGCTGCTCCCGGGATACTCCAACAGCGGCGGCGCGTCTCGCTCGACGGCGCGCGCCGTCCCCACGGCCTCCGACGGCGGCGGCGGCGGCGGCTTTCTCCTTCCTCGTCGTTCGCCGGCGGCTTCCATGGCGATCGGCGGTGCGGCACTTCTTCGGCTTGCCTGTCCGGCTGAGCGAACTGCGCGCGGCGAAAGTGAGATTGGCGGGTTTCGAACCTCCCTCTGCGATGAAAAAGAAGAGGCTTTTGTATTTCCTTTTAAGGAGTTTCGAACCCTAGACCATGCTACTGCATGAAACTTAGGGGTTTTTTTTTTTTTTTTATCTAGAAAATCCCCAATTTTTTATTCAATCCCAAATCTACCTACACGTCTAAAAATTACTATCGATTTCTTAAAAATTATCAATATCATGATGTTATTATTATTCCATATAAGGTGAAAGTATTGATAAAGGACACATAATAAACCTCTGGTATTTGTTTATTTTCAAAAATTCGGTGGCAATTTCTTGAAGCGTGGGCAGGTTAGGGAATAGCATGAAACTTAGGTGTTTTTTAAGACAAAAAAAAATTAAAAATAGAATTGAGATTTGATCTAAAATTGAAATTTTTTTTAAGGAATTAGGCCCTAAGCAAGCCCTACACTTTTTCTTTTTAGGGTCATCGGCAAGCACCAAACTCCATCCTTGGATTTTTTACTAAATTGAAACAAGAACGTGTATCGCATTCCCGATGACTAAAAAATACCAAGTCAATTGAGTATGCATTGCATAATAATATAATAACTTGTCAAATAAAGATAATCGCCACTATTTCCAAAACAGACATCACTCAATGAACACAGAGCCCGTCCTGAATGCTTCGCCGATCCCGGAAGTTCCGTGAAGAGAATAGATGCTGCTCCCACTCCCTCTATCTTTTCTCCGCTTTGTCATGATTTCGTTCATGCCCAGTGAGTCGCTACTTCCGGCGATCCCATTGTGAGCTCGGAAACTCGACAGTGACGGACATCGAATTTCTCTCCAGTTTCCTTAATGCAAAATGGAAATCGGCAGATTCAACTAAAACTTGCAAAAATAAATTTAGGAAACATCAATTATGAACCAAAAATTCATTACCTAATCTGCCACTGATCATTTTTTTGGATAAAACTTTATTCATTACTCATTAGAAAATTCACCATAGGGAATAGTAGACAACTAGTTCACAAGCAACGACTCATTTCGATGGGCCTTCATTATCCAATCGCTAGCATTGTTTGCCTCTCTTGGATAAAAAGTAATTGAGACACCTTGTAAGCAATCCAAGAGATGTGTACACTCCCTAACTAATGTTTGGCCAGCGCATGGAGCTTCGGCGCAGCTCGTGATGGAGCTTTCCAGCGAAGTACAATTTGACTCGATCTGAATTGAAGTAGTTCCATCGTACAGTACCCTTGGCGAGGCTTCTCTTCGACTCTTCACAAATAGCAAACCCTGCCTCAAGGCTAGGGTCTCACGGCGAGTGCGGATGGAGTAACGATATTCTTCGCAAAGCCACCCACCAATAGGGGTGAGCATCGGTCTAGGATCGACCACTGACCAGCCCCCTATTAGGTCTTGGTCCGGTTCCAGGAGAAGGCTGGGTCGGTCTTGTCTAATTCTGGACCAACACTTTCTGGGTTGATCATCGGTCACAGAGTTCGGATCGGTCCAACCCGGACCAACCCTGACTATATATATAATATTATTTATAATTTTTTTATATAGATAAAACCTTAAAATAAACGGCGTTAACAATATTAAACAGCTTTTTAGTGAGGAGTTCAAGTAATTTTACATTGTTCTTTAATAACTTAGATTTTTAATGTCTTTTATGGCGTCAATAGTCATAATTTATGAAGGAAGAAAATGTTTTTGTGAAGAGTCCTCACAGCGTCCAAAAAAGCACTTTATAGCATCTTCTTCTAGTATTCGTTCTCTTCTGTCTCATTTGTCATCTTAGTCTTCAATTTGCTTAAAAAAAACAAACAAACAAACAAACAACTTCTCCACTCGCCACTCGCCTCGCTTGCTTTGGGTCACTCGTGCCGCTCGCCGCTCAATACTCGCTTGGCTTGTTGCTCCTCACTCAACATTCGATGCTCATTCTGTTCAACGCCCACCCCATTTAACCCTCACCGCTTGCCTTTCTTAACTGACATTGCTCATCATCGAACCCATTGAGTCAATACAATCCTTCAGTTACCCTTTCAAGAAGCACAAAAAATGAAATAAAAAAATATTTGGTTAGTCCTGGGTTAACTTTGATACCGGACCAAACATATTAGGTCAGTCTGGTCCTCAATTTTTTTTTTAAGGAGTACAAAAAATTAAATAAAAAATTATCGGTTGGTCCCGGATTGATCCTGGAACCGGACCGAACCCATTGGGTCGGTCCGGTCCTCGATCCCAAGCTCAATGGGGTCAGTTCTTAGTCCCAAAAATTGAGGACCAATACTGTGCGGGTTGGTCCTAGGGTTAGGGGGTGGATCGGCCCAACCCGGACCATGCTCACCCCTACCCACCAGTTGCCCAAGATGATCTTTGCAAATTCTGGCCACTGCTCCCTGTCGTGAGTCGCTACACCACAACCTATCAATGTTCAATTTCCATGAGCCCAATGGCGGCGGTGACCATCCCTCGACCAGTAAGTTTCTCTTCCCATATCCCCTCTATTTCCCCTCCTTTTGACTCCCAACTCGTAGAGGTTGAGGTCGTCAATTGCTTCAGCCATCATTCCCCTGAGGTCAAGGTTTGATGTTTCAGTATACCCACATATTATGTTCTTTTCATATGAGCCATGCACGCCGACTAGAATTTCACTTGATTGCGACCCCGCATGGGAAGATAGGTTTCTAGTGAGCCATCTATTAATTTGAGTGACTGCATCTGTTGATCTCTTTAGTTTAATGCGGGGATCTGACCAGATTTTTCTTGTCCAATCACACAAAAGGAGAAGATTTCGGTGTTTCAGGAGTGGGCCACGCAATGGGCACAATGTATCAAGTACGAGCCTTCTCTTGTAGAGATTTTCTTTCGCGGGGAGAGCATTGTTGCATACACTCCATAGGAAGAAATGAATCTTCAAGCAGTGTTGAATCTACCATGTACGAGTCCATAGGTACTTGGGAGGCTGGTAGGATGTTGACAACAAGCTAAAGTTCGGTTTTTTTTCTGCCTAAGAGCACATCTTGTTGTAGCCACTCTTCACCGAATATAATCCAGTATTGTTATCCATCCACACTAATATATCCCTCTGTTAGTTGATACTTAGCAAGATGGAGAGGATCTCTTGGACTATTCTTTCCTCAGAAAGTTCGTGCAGCTTCACTAGGTTCCAATCATGGGTGACTAGCTCAATCAATTCCTCTACATATTTAGGGTTGTGTTGATTCACCAAGCCACCAATGCGGCCACTAGATACCCACAGGTCTTCCTGAATTCGGATTCTTGGACCATCTCCCACTAGGCATCACACTTCGGATTCTAGCACCCATCTCCCAAACTTTGCCACCTCCATAAAGGGCAATGACCATTTCCAGCATGCCAAAATTCTCTTTGCGGGTAATATAAGCCCTTCATAACGTGTCTCCCTAGCATCGCCTTATTGACCTCCACCTAGTCCCTAAAACTCAAAAATCCTTCATCTTTCCTTGTTTTCAATAACTCCCAATTCCTCCAGTGGAGTCCTTGTCTTTCAACATTTTGTTTCCACCAAAAACAAGTAATCTTTTTTTCAACTGATTTGCAAATAGAAACAGGAGTTTTGAAAATGGATACCGTGACCTGTGGAAGTGCTTGGACTACCATCTTGATAAGGATCTCCCCACCACTTTAGACATCAATTTCTCTTTTTTGCTTCACATTAACACACACTAAGACCTGAACAAACATCTGTTTCTTTGACCGTCCCTAGTCTGAAGGAATACCTAGGTATTTGCCTATTTTGTCAATAATAGGGACATAAAGCTCATCCGCCATATTCTCCTTTAATAGCCGTGGACAATTTGGCCCAAAGAAGATGCCCGATTTTGTTTACGTTTATTGCTTGACCTAAAGCATAGCAGTAGTGGTTTAGAATATTCTCCGGGCTTTGGCATTCTTTAATTGTACCATCGAGGAAGAAGATGGCATCTACAAAGGGTAGATGGGAGATCGTGGGGCACCACCTATTTAGTTCTATTCCACGCAAGCTCTCATTCAAGATTACCTTGTTCATAAGCATAGATAATACATTTGCCATTATGATAAAAAGATAAGGTAATAGTGAGTCACCTTATCTTAACCCTCGGAAAGGTTGAAACTGTTGGAGTGGTTCCCCATTCATTTTCACACTAAAAGTCACTGTGGAAATATAATGTTTGACTCGTTGTACCCATTCCACATAGAAGCCCATTGCCCTCATGCAGTTATATAGGAAGTCCATTTCAATTCTATTGTAGGCCTTCTGCATATCAAGTTTGAGAACTTTCTTTTTGCTCTTTCGGATGCGGAGCAGGTGAAGCATCTCTTGGACTATCAAGATATTATCATGTATTTGTCTACCACCCACGAAGGCACTTCAAGAAGACATGTTTTGAGATGATTGGCCATTACTTTTTAAATAATCTTGTAATTAAATTTGCACAAAATTATTGGCCTAAATTGTGAAATATCTCCGGGCTGGCTACTTCTGGAATCAATGCAACATAGGTCAAGTGAAGGGTCAAAAGTACTTGTAGTGAAGAAACTGTTTACCATATCGAATACATCCTACTAGATTTCGGTCTAGTACTGATGATAACAATGTCGGTTTAATCCATTCAGACCAAGTGCCTAAGTTGCTCCCATTGGAAACACTGCTTCCTTCACTTCCTCTATTTATACCTTTTTCGTCAAGGTCGCATTTATCTCATCATGGACAAGGTTTGAGCATTGGTCGAGTATAAGTTGGTAATTTATGGGCCCCGCAGTAATATATAAGGAGCTGTAGAATCGCCCAATATGCTGTTTTAAAGCTTTAGGGTCACGGCACCACTAACTGTCTTCCATTTTCAGCATTAATGCTTGATTACGTATTCTTCTTTGTATCACTATGGCATGAAAATATTTGGTGTTTTTGTCCCCCCCACCTAAGCCAACTCATCAGGGATCTCATACTCTAGTACATATCATCCTGCCTTTATAATCTCTCTATTTGTTCTTTGAGTCGTTGTCATTCCTCCCTGAAGCCCGCCCCACTTGGGATATTAGTAATCTCAGTAAGTCTCTTCATTAGACACTCAACTTGCCGTCAAGTATCGGAAAATTTCCTTTTATTCTAGGACCCCAATGCACGAGCTACCTTCCTTGATTTCCTCCCTATGTCTCCACAAGAACAAAACCTATCATGCCAGGTCTTTTTAACCACATCCTTACACTCCAGGTCTTTTACCTTGAAATCCTCAATGCGAAACTCTTATTGCCTCTTGCTGTTCTTCGAGTGCATTGCAACAAGAAGTGGACTATGGTTAGAGCCTATAGCTGGTAAAGCATATGTCTCCACACTTTGGAACTCAACTCGCCATTCTAAGTTGCATACTGTCCTATCTAATCTTTCTCTCACTGTGACTTCCCTTTCTCTTATGTTAAACCATGTATAGACGCATCCCTTACCTTTCATATCCATTAAAAAGTAATCATTTAACATTATGCCACGTATCTAAGATTAAGGTTTTTCCGAAGAGTTGTCTTAGAGAGACAGAGAATCAATATCCAACCCATCTTGTTGATCCCGTCCACCTAGTTTATATGTACTTTAAAAATATGTGTTATATATTTAGTTCATTAAATATAAATGATAATTATAAAATAGTATATTAAATTGTAGATTTTCCACATAAACTTACGATTACAATTTTTTCATAATTTAAAGTACATATAAGTTTATTACATGAATAAATTTTCACTTAATTGTCAGTTAACTCTTACATTATAATAAGATAAATTAACCAAGGGTTATCATGATATATCTCTTTATTAATTTATCTAAATCTTCTCCTTCTTCATATAGAATACTTGAATGTCACAAAATTGAAAAGATTGCAATTCAGATAGAAGCTAAATATTTATCATATGCATTTGGTAATAATATAATTTATGGGAGGGAGTCTTTTTACATGATTTGATACTTAAGGGGGGAAAAGGATGGTAATTGCAGAAGAGTTGATGGGCTCTTAAATGGTAGCCATTATTTCCCTCAATTCTCAATCCATTTAAAATCATATCAAATTAAATAAGTTTTATTCTCAATCCATTTTAAATCATATCATATTCTCAATTCTCAATCCATTTAAAATCATATCAAATTAAATAATTTTATTCTCAATCCATTTAAAATCATATCAAATTCTCAATTCTCTATCCATTTAAAATCATATCAAATTAAATAATTTTTATTCTCAATCCATTTAAAATCATATCAAATTAAATAAGTTTTAGAAGTTACCATTTAAGAGCCCATCAACTCTTCAGCAATTACCATCCTTTTTTTCCCTTAAGTATCAAATCATGTAAAAAGACTCCCTCCCACAAATTATATCATTGCCAAATGCATACAATAACTATTTAGCTTCTATCTGATTGCAATCTTTTCAATTTTGTGACATTCAAATGTTCTATATGAAGAAGAAGATAAATCAATCTTATTAATACATGCTAGTCTTATTTTGTGAGTTTTGGGTATTTCCAAATGACGCAAAATTTCTAGGTGGTAAGATTTTCGTAGAGAGGAAAGGTAATAGTTCCTTTACATATATATATATATATATATATATATATATATTAAAAGAATTATATGTTGTATTTTTATTTCATTTAATATACATATGTGATAATTATAAACAGTATTAAAATCATTAATTATTATTATAAATCATGGTATTAAAATTATCCTCATAAATTTACAATCAATTTTTTTTATAATTAAAGTATATAATGAATAAATTTCCATTTAACTTTAAATTAATTATTATAATACGATTCAGTAAAACCACCGAAGTGTTAAAATGATATATCTATCCTTCAATTTATCTGTATCTACACGTTATAAGCAAAAACGGATTCCTACCTTTCAGAAGAAGAAATCACTCTACATTCTATTAATGGAAATGCCCGTGGTGAACTATATATTTCATGAAGAAAAAGTTATATGCATGCAATGATAATTCGTAATATATCTATAAATAAATTATGGCAGTTACAATTTAAGAATTTATTAGATCTTTAGCAGATTGCGATCCATTTATTTACTCGCTTCTCAATTCATTTAAAATTTTGACCAAAATTAAATTCATCTAAAGTCATATCGAATTAAATAAATTTTTGTGGTTACCAATTATGAACCCATCAACTCTTTAGAGATTACTATCCATTTATTTCTTAAGTATCAAATCATGAGAAAAGATATTACCATGTACTATTCTTATAAGTTTTAGCTTGTCGTAGATAATCAATTCGAATTTGAGCAAACTTTCCCCTTCCGAAAATTATATAATTACCATATACATAAAACAACTATTTAGCTTTTATCTAAACTACGATTTTTCATTTATTCACGATATGATAAGGTTGTTTATTTATGATAGAGAAATGATTGCATAATAGTTTTTAATTTACTGCAAGAATAACGATGAATTATAAAAAAATCAAATAACAAATAATTATAAATTATTGTGGGGTCTACTCATTTAAGAATTTATGATTCACAACAAACTGTTATTTTATAGTAGTCTAAAAACTGTTATGCTAGCAAAGCTCTTTATGATATTGGTAGATGTTAATAACAAACTAAAATAATCCCATTTGAAAAGAAAATATGCAGTAAGTCAAGTGAAATAGTTTCAAATACATGAATGTTTGCTATAAATGATCCTTCATCACATGTTAAAGCTCTGATCTCGGTCACAAAAGTCAAGGAGTCAACGTTGCATGTGTCGTTGCTATTAAAGTTGATATTAAACTCCATTACATGTCAAAGCTCTGTTCTCGGCGACAAAATTCCAGGAGCTAAAGTTGTATGTGCTGTCGTTGTGAAAGCTAATACCAAACCCCTTTGTAGACTTGTCAGATGGGTGGGTTGGATCGGGTTTGGGTGGGGTCGAAAATAAGTCAACACATATTTGATCTATTTAACCCGTTTTGATCCATATTCATGTTGTATGAATCTAGTGACTCATACCCAACCTGACCCGACCCATTCCCAACTCAAACCTGACCCGACTCGTATTGTTAAAACCTATTAATATTCTAGGAAAACCCACACCTACCATATGCTAATTGGATTATAATAAATAAATAAAACGTTAAAAAAAACCTATAAATTGAAATATTTATAAAGAATTAGACCATGCACATGCTTCTTTTGTTTGAAGTGAACATACTATTGAATAACTGAAAATTGTAACATGAAAAATCTTTAATTAAATCTAACAAAGCTCATTTTTATGATTTTTTTTATAATAAAAAAATTGCTAAATCACTTTTAATAGAAAATTTTTATAATTTTAAAAAAAAAAAAATTAAAAAATCGAACCCGAGCCTCCGTTAGCACAAAATGCCGAGACAACACGGGTTCTCCGCCCCTAAGCGGGGATGGAGCGACTGAAGTTTTGAAATTTTTAATTATTTTTATCTTTTAAATATATTTTTTAAAATATATATAATTTTTTATTTTTAAAAAATATAATTTTATTATTTTTTTTTATTTTTAAAATATAATTTTCAATTATTTTTTTTTCTTTTTTTTTTTCTTTTTTCTTTTTTCTTCTTCTTCGGCTAATGGTTGGCCATGACGATGGCCGGCAACCGGCCCAAATGGCGTCGGCGAGCTTGAGCTCGTCGCTCAAGCCTCGCTCGATGCCGGCGGGGCCTCGACCTCGCAAGATCGGCAAGATTGAGCATCGCCGGTCGTCGGTGAGCTCGGCCTCACCGGATTTGGTGAGACTCGAGCTCGCCCGACGCCGGCGAGCTTGAGCCTCACCTCGTCGTCTACAAAGCCAAGGCCCCACCCGACGCCGGTTAGCTTGAGTCTCGCCGAGCCGGTGAGGCTCGAGCCTCGTCAGTCATCGTTGACCACGAGCTCGCATGCCGGCAAGCTCGAGCCTCACTTGGCCTATCGCCGGCCATCGCCGTGCCGGCCACCGGCTAAGGAAGGAGGAAAAAGAAAGAAAAAAAGAAAAGAAAAGAAAATTAAAATATGAAAAATAATTATAATTTGGATTCTTTATTTTAAAAAAAAAACATTTTTATAAAGTTAAAGAGGGAAAGATTGTGTTGGGCTTGGGTTGGAAATTAAGAAATGAGTTCTAAGGTTCTAACCCACTTGATATTTTAAATGGGTTGAAAATGAGTTACAAGTTCCCGACCCATTTTCGACCTATTTAAATCGACTCACTTTTTAACCCATTTTAAGTTGGGTTTTTAAAAGCCTTTGACCTATATACAACCCATATAAATAAAATATGAGTCCAAAAATGGGTCCATGACTGGGAAGCTTTAACATGTAACGAAAGAGTTTGATAACAGCTTTACTAATGAAGACACATGCAATTTCAACCCCTACCAAGAACACAGCTTAAAATGTTCCCGGTCATAATATTTGAGAATCCGAAGTTGCATGTATTGTTGCTATTAAAGCTGATATCAAACTCCTTCGTCACATGTTAAAGCTCTTCTTCATCAAATTTTAAAGCTCACTTCTCTGTCATAATATATGAGGTGCCGAAGTTGCATGTGTCGTCTCTAATAAAGCTGATATCAAACTCTTTCCTCGCATTTAAAGCTCTATTCTCGATCGCAATATTTGAGGGCTGACAAGGGCGAGCTACTTCAGACCAAAAAAAAAAAGAAAAGAAAAGAAAAGAAAAGGGCGAGCTACACCAAAGGCGGACGAGGTCAACCTTGTCAACCTTCATCTCTGGCCAGTCATCAAGGCCTAACAATAGATTGGAGAAAGAAGGAAAGTAAGAAAAAAAAAAAAAAAGAGAAAAGGAAAGAAAAAGGAAAAAGTGAAAATAAATAAAATAAATAAATTTGAAAAATATTATCAAAAATGATCCACGTCGTTGCCGACCTCATCACGTAGCTTGGCCAGCATTTATGTAATGGATTTCCGACTAAAATTGACAAAATAAACTGATTTGGTACAAATACAAAAGGTTCACGACTCAATTGATCCGACAAAAGTCTAAGACTGAATTCACACAATTGCACTAGATTTATGATTTTTTTTTTAAAAAATTTCTCTTATGCATGCCCTAGTAAGTGAAATTATGTGAAGAACTCTGTCTCCATGATGCTCTCTTACTGCTATTGTTATTTTTTAGTATGCATAGTTTTGCCTTTATTTGCATGGAAATTTTGACTTTTGGAGGATAAGTACACTAAAAGTGACAAAAGTTGTGTATAGCGTTCATTTTTGTGTTAAAAGTTTTTTTAAATCACTCAAGTGCCACTTCTTAAAAAAAAAACAATCATTTAAATGCCAATTTCAATCTAAGTCGCCGGAAATATGATATGGCTATATTTTATTAATTCATCAATCTAACGTAGCTCATCAACATGTCTAATCAGCGTATAACTCCTAAAAGACGTCATCCAAAAGCTATAAATAATGATCATTTGAGTGTCAAATTCTATTTAAAGTGATCATTTGAGTGCTTAATTTTGTTTAAAGTGATCATTTTAATGTCAGTCGTGGTTAAAAAAGCGATCATTTTAGTTCTAAGCATGCCAGTGGAAATGCCATGTGGACTAGATTCAAAAAAAAAAATTTGTCAAGTCATATTATAATTTTAGTTATAAATGGCATATAATCAATTTAGCTGGAATTTTTTGCCATTAACACTTAAGTGATCGTTTTTCTTTGATTTAACACTTATGTGAGCCGGTGAGAATTTTTGGCGTTAAAGTAAGCGTTATACACAATTTTTGACACTTCTAGTGTACGTATCCTAACTTTTGGGTATAACTTCCCTACTACCAACTCAAAGTACCAATCAAATAGCACAACGCCATATGAGTCTAGGACTGCAATAAACCAATCCTTGCAATACGAAATCTGACCACAAAGAAAATATTACATGGAAAAGCATCAGCATCTGGATATTTTTGACAAAGGAAATGGAAGAATCCCATTTGCTGAGCCTATGCATCTTAGTTTGCTTACTCAAGATAGCCAACCACGTAAGATGTCATGCTTAGCTATTAGAGTCACAGCTGCATTAAAGAGATCGAGTAAATTCTAAAAAAAAATTAAAATGCAAACAAGTCTTTAAACTTGTCGAATTCTAGAAATGTTGGGGTTGGATATGATTTAGACAAAATGGATCATGTTTTAAAGGATTGTGGAAAGTTTAGTCGAATTTTCCATGTGCTGTGCACATGTCGTGCACGTATCGTGCATATAGTCCGTACTTGCCTCTAGCCTTACCATGCTCAAAAGCTAGATAGCTTGTGAAACTAGTGACCATAGCAACAATCTTTTCATGTTGTTTGAAGTCAACAGCTCTTTTTGTGACGAGAAAGATATTCAGTGCTATGCTGATGATTCAGCTAGCATAGTATGCATTTTTTTCTCACGGCCTCTAGAATCTAAGCATATCCATACAGTGCCAAAACAGCATAACAGCACACGTGCACGTGTCGTGCACATGTCATGCATGTAGTTTGTGCTTGCCTCTAGCCTTACTATGCTCGCCGGATAGCTTGTGGAGCAAGTGCCCAAAGCAGCAATCCTTTCATGGTGTTTGAATGGCGCGTTTTGTAACATTTATGTGCAAAAATTGTTCTCGGGAACAAAAATAAAAAAAACTATTTCTGTTCCGGGGAACAATTTTTTAACAGAAGAACGCGTTTGGTAACTGCACAAAATTTATGCTCTTGGAATAGAAAAAGAATAGAAACACGTTTGGTAAACATATATAATATTTTTGTTTCTTTTAATTTTTTACTATTTTTATTTTATTTTTCATTTTTTCTTCTTTCTTTTTTTTCTTTCTCCTTTTTGGCCGGTCGCCGGCCTCGGCCATGGCCGGTGACAGGCTGACAAGGGCCAGCGACCTCGCCCAACCACGTCAAGGCTCGGCCTCGCCTTGGCTAAGTGAGCTCGAGCTCGCCCGGATCCGGCGAGGCCGAGCTTGCCGGGGCCGATGACGCTCCAAAGAAGGTCGCCGGCCCTCGACGGTCGGTCGCCGGCCACGGCCGAGGCCGGCGACTGCCAAAGAAAAAGAAGAAGAAAAAGAAATGTTACTCGGAATTGTTCCTAGAAATAAGAAACAAGTTTTTTTCTACTTCTTGTTTTTGTTCCAAATCTGTTCCCAAGAACAAAAAATAGATTTTTTGTTCCCGGGAACAAAAGAACAAAAATTTGTGTTCCGAGGAACAAAAGCAAATTTAAACAAACAGCCCCTAACTAAGTCTTATGAGCATGATCACTTCTGCAAGTTTTTATGTACTCATTACACTCATATATAAAATGCGTGTGTTTGTGTGTGTATATATAATTGTTGCTCGTTGCATTCCTCAGAACTGGTATGACTCGCTAAACGAAGGTTTTAGAAGTGGGGACTAGATTGTTGCCGAGGAAGCTATGTTAGTACAACCCAAGAAATCATTGAAGCAAGCCGTAATTGATTATATATCTCATTACACGGCCTTGCCATCGTGTGGCCCCTTTTCTCGAAGAGTAAATTTTGAGTGTCCAAATCAGAAGAATTGATTTTTACAATAGTAATGCATTTAAATTCTGATTGGGTAAGTTCCGGTATCTCTCTGACATGGAGCTCTTGATAGTGCTATCATAAAAGTGAATAGAAAGATTTGATTGAAGAGAAGATTGTGGTGGCCATCCTAAAAATTCTCAGGAGATGAATTGAGAGATATATGTGAAATACACTTAATATTATTACAATGTTGGAGAGAGCTCTTTGGAAAGCAAACTCTTTTGCTCATTTTTGGGTGCAAAATTATCTTTTGAAAGCTTATTTTTTACTGATCCTATTATAAATTTTGCGAGGAGACATTGTGTGCCCCAAGTATATACAAGCATATATTATAGTTGCATGTTTCATATCACAAATTTCTCCGACAAAGAAAGAAATGAAGGCTCGTGTACGCTGCATGACATGTTAAAGCTGTAACTTCTAGTGCATATATAAATAACAATACACGACAGGAAATGTAAAAACAAGCAGTAGACATATACTCGGATATGTTCTCCATACATAGTTACACAGTTTCTAGCCATAACATTCCTTGTCATTTGTCCCCTTAAAGCCTTCGCCTAGTGAGCTTCACCTTCAATCCATGTTTCATGTGAAGTATGATAGAATTAGAAAGTCTCACAGGGTGATCTTCCACAACATGAACCTCGTAGTTATGTATTACAGTGGCCGCGACCATTTTTATCTGAGTGAAAGCCACATCTTTTCCCAAACAAGTTCTTGGTCCGGCATTAAATGCAACGAACTTGTAAGACGGCTGGTGCCTAATTCCTCCTCTCTCCAAAATCCACCTCTCTGGTCTAAATTCCAAACAATCCTCTCCCCATATTGATTTCATCCTCCCCATTGCATACATATCGACAACTATCTTCACACCGGGATCAACTTTGTGTCCACTAGGAAGGACGTCAGGATTTGCAGGGCACTTGTGTTGAAATGGAACCGGTGGGTATAGCCTCAAAGATTCGCAGATTGCACCATGCAAATAAACCATCTTGTGCATATGCTCGCTAATATTGAAAACCCTAAGATTTTGTTCTTCCTTCGGGATAACAGATCTTATCTCCTCTCTGATTCTCATTTCAACAGACGGGTTCATGGAAAGAGCCCAGAAAAACCACGTGAGAGTTGAACCAGTAGTTTCTATCTCCACGGTCATGAAATTCATAATCGTGTCCCAAGGAACTTGTCATTGCATTCTAAAGCGCCCAATGTCTCATTTTCCACCATATACAATGTTAATAAATCTACACCATTTTCATCTCCCTTCACTTTGCTGGTTCCTTCTCTCAATTCAACTCTCTTCATCGCTATGTAATTCCCTAGAATTTGGTCTATATATTCCCAAGCTCTTCTCAGTTTCTCCTCCACTCCAATCCCCGACAACCTCTGCAGAGTGCCGAACCACTCGGGGTACAAGTGGCGATAGAAAATCACCTCCTCGGCATCACCCAATGCCTTGGAAATTGGGACTTCTGGGAATTCGACGGACAAGCTGCCGGGGTCGAACCCCGTGACGAATCTGCAAGCAGAATCAAAGGTGAACCTGCGGAACAAATCCTGCAAATCCATCGTAACACCTCTCTGAGACAATTCGTCGAGCACCCTGAGCAGACCATTCTCCGCCTTGTCCCTAGTGGTCGACGACAAGTACCGATGGAACCGTTGGTCTTTCATATACACCTGAGCGACCCTTCTCTGCGTAATCCACAGATTGGAGTCGGAGTTGAAGATCCCGTCGCCGAGAATGTCGAACACCCTCTTGAACTCGGGCCCTTTCGGGAAGTTCCCAAAGTTGGCACTCTATGATGTAGTGGAAGTTGGCAGGATCAGCAGTGACCAGCATGTCCATGCCGGAAAACCAGACGAAGCGGAAGAAGAAGTTGCCGTGGCTCCGCTCAACAACGCCGGTGGCCCAGTCGTGGACGCGGCTCAGGTTGAGGAAGAGCGCCGGTAGCATCCCCACGAGCGGCCAGTTCCTGGGGAACCCATCATCGCTTTTGCTGAGGAGACGAAGGACCGCAAAGCAAATCCCGGCCAAGAATATCTCCAAGAAACCTATCAATGCCATTGAAGCTGCCCACTCTCTCTCTCGCTCTGTGAGAAGGTTTTGGAAGTCTAGTAATATATAGAAGAGAGGAGGAGAGATGACACCGACAGTGGGTGGTGGGAGGTCGACTGGCATTGAAAGTAAAAGGACGATTCTATCAAATGTGACTACATCTCCAAAAAATTTATATGCATTTCTTGATCGTGCGCCGGCTCAAAAGATATCATACAGTCTTTTGCTCATCATCCAAATCAAGCACATAATAAAAACTTGGAATTTTTCAACTACATGATTAAAAAATAATTGAAAAGTACTTGCCTATCTCCTTTTTGCAAATTTCAGCCTTTTGTACTTTGCAACATGATTTCTAACATTTTTTTTTTCAAAATTTAAATTCTCATGTCCTCCTTCTTTAACAACTTTTGTTATTTTCCACTTCTAAGCCCTGACAACCACAGCTTTTTCTCGGTCTTGACAACAACATTTAATTTTTTGGGATACCATCCCAAAAAGGAGGCCCTTGATTAAATGTTGTTGCCAAAGCGTGAAGATATGATCTTTTTGGGATACTATCCCAAAAGGGAGTATCCCAAAAAGGAGGCCCATGCTATTGCAGAAAGTGAAGATATTTCAACAAAAAAAAAAAAAAAGACAAGCTTGTGTGTCTCACTAATTAATGCCAAATTTTGTAAAATTCTCAACCACACAATGTTCACTTGAATATAATAATATTTTTTTGTATAGCTTTTGACCCATGTCTCGTGCTTGCTTCAGGAGTTATACTTCGACTGAGAAAATAGAAAGAATATTAATCAACTCGACAAAAATATTGTGCATGAAATCAAATAAAGTCACACCAAACAGAACTGGACTTTCCAAAATAAGAGGAAGTACCCTCGGAGAAATAATCGTCCACAACTGAAATTACAATAAATAAAACTAAAACTTTAGTGGTGACTATCTTCCCCGCATGTAGCTTCACTCTCTATAAGGGGTCGGATCGTCCCTATGTTGGGTCGGGTTATCCCCGTCGGTGGCGCCGCTATCCGTTCCAAGTGTATGCGCGGATTCCTCGAGCTATGGGGCATGCTCGGTGCCCATCACCCGATCCACAGATCTGGGACGCCTCCTTATTGGCCTTTGATATAGGGTGGACAATTTCGACATGATCAACATGGTTTGACACGATTTTAAATTCAATAGCTTTCAAAACATCTCGAAATTAATTTGAAATCCATCTACTCGATGATGCCTATGTCTTGGTGAGATAAAGAGTTTCGTCATAATGTTTGTAGCGGGGCACTCTCCATATATAGAATCACACACTTCCATAGTCACCTCATGAATTCTTTTGCGATGCTTAAAAGAAAATGGCTGAATCATTAAAGAGCCGTAAGTGAATGCTTTGATGGATGTAATTATAAACTAGAATTATTGATTGTTTTTAACTTATAATTTACATCAGCGGCAAGGCAAATAGCATCAAAGAGGTAATTTCATGCTGATGGTTTTATGTGATGGGCTTAAGGCCCGTCCGCCCATGTTGGGCCTAAAAGCCCGGCCCACAAGATTGGATGATGGTTTTATGTGATGGGCTTAAGGCCCGTCCGCCCATGTTGGGCCTAAAAGCCCGGCCCACAAGATTAGGGCCCATGGATGAAGGGGTACGTTCCTTTGTTTGAGGAACGTATAAAAGGAGAAAGAGAGAGGAGGAACACACTAGTTGGCATAACGAACGTACGTTCCTCTCCCTCTCTCCCACCAAAAAGGAAAACAAACGCAAAAGGCGAATCGGTCTTCCCTTCAAGGCCAATCGACGTCATCGGATCGAACAGATCGGTTTTCTCTTTCTCTTATCGGCGTCGGTGTTTAATCTGTGGCTAACAAGGTACGCTCGATTCCGTGGTGTGCTTTACGATCGGTGATACATGTGAATTTCCCGGGCTTGTCTTCCGCATTCATTTTAGGGGTTCGATTTAGTGTCGAATCCGGTTTTTAGGGGATCCGTTATTCCCAACATTGGTATCAGAGCCCTAGTTCATGTTTTCCCGATCCCTTTGATGTTTTATGATTGATTTTTCGCGAAAATATTCGGCCGACACGGATCGGGGCGAGAAATCCCGACACCCGAGCACTGTTCATCCATTTTTTCGAGTTTCCGTAAGTCGAAATCAATTTCTGAAGGCATAGGGTGAAAGAGCTCGTCGAGACGAGTCCGTCGACATGTCGACCGCCGCCGTCCGACGCCGCACGCGCCCACACGCGCGGCGAAGCCGGCTAGCGCGTGGGCGCCACGCGCCCGAAGCGCTCGCCGGCCGCGTGCGCCCGCACGCGCCGGTAACGGACCGGCGCGTGCGCGACACCGCCGCCGGCGAACCGGCACGCGCCGGTCGGCGAACCGACGACGCGTGCCGACGTCACCGTGACGTCACGGTAACCGCAGGATGACGTCATCGATGACGTCATCGCCGACGACCGTTGGACGGCCGGTCACCGGCCGGCAACCCGACCCGGCGGCGACCCGACCCGACCCGCATCGGATCCTGGCACATGCCGCACACGTGCCGGATGACGTCTGCGTGACGTCATCCCACGCGCGTGGCACGTGCCGGATGACGTCTGCGTGACGTCATCCCACACACGCGCGGCACGTGCCGGTCGGTTCGTCCGACCCGGTCCGCCCGGTCCGACGAGCCTGCCCGACGACCGACGACCGGCGACCGTCGACCGTTGACCCTCGTTGACCGTTGACCGATCGTTGACCGTTGACCGTTGACCAAAAAAAAAAAAAAAAAAAAAAAGGAATTTGTTTCTTTTTCAGTTATGTCTCGTGTGGGTTAGAGGTAGTCCATTTTTTATTCTGCATTTGTTGCATGAATCATGGAAAATTATGTATTTTCCATTTTGTTTATTGTGGATTATAAGTGATCCATTTTTAGTTCTCGCATTTGTTGCGAAACTATGATGCGTTATGCACGGATACCGCAATCCCGAGAACAGACGAAGGAAAAGCAAGACTTAAAAGGCCGATGACGAGTTAGCTGATTATCGGTGGCATGACGGTGATTTAGTATCACACGTGGTCGGGTCAATAAGATGATACGAAATCATCTCGTAATGGTTATCTTATGCCGGATTTTGAGAAGGTGCCGGCTTTGATGAACACTCTTCGACCTGAATGGCAAGCAGTGTTAGATTGGCTATGGGAGGTCAACGTGGTCCCGGGTTATAGGAGGCTAGTGGTAGCTTTTGTAAGAGAGTACTATAGGATTGAGTTAACCAAAACTTCAACCCTTAGACTAGCGCCACATGGCGCGAGTGAATGCGCCTTGGAGGCGACATGAGAGCTCTCCAAAAGTTTTTCCATGGTTGGCAAATGTGCCTTCAAATTTCTCGAGATATTTTGATTGATAGATTAGAAGGGACATTCCCTATTTATTTCTCGATTAGTTTGAGATGTTTTTTAAGCGTGAATATCTCTTTCTATGTTGATATTTCTTCTTTGAATATATTACTTAGTGTAATTGATTGTTGTATTATGTTGAAAGCATTATTATTCTATTGGATGTTAGATATTATTTGCTTTCTATTTGTTGATCATGTTGTGGGTAGTTCATAGAAGTTTTTGTAACTTCATAGAATTTATTTTGCATAAGACAATTATATTAATAATAGTTTTAAGTTAGGATTTTTGGAGGATGATTGGAAACGTAGTGACCTTTTGATTCTGAAACCTTACTTGAAATTATTTATTGATATGATGGGTCTGTGCAAAATGGATGCATAAATGATAGGCATTAATTATTCGTGCATATATGTCTGATGTGTTCGGATCGATGGTTTCAAAGAACTAAGAACGTAATTGCTGATATGGACGGCAACAATTGTGAAATATTGAATAAGAAGATTCAATATGTGCTGGAAAAGCAAGAAGCACTAGAAGCTCTTGACCATATTATGGAAGATCTTGAGGATGCTGTGCGCCACCTTGAGCTGGTAGAGGACCGCTTAACGGCATGTGAGCCGAAAGTAGATATTTGCAATGCTGGTTCTAGCTCAGAAAGGGCTTTGAGCTCTAAGCGCAAGCGTATTGATTCGTTCAATATGTGGGAATGCAAAGGATCAAGTCCTTATTGCAAGAGATCAAGAGTTAACCAACACAAGAGAGGAAAACGTCCTCAAGTGAAGAAAATGTCAAGGGTGAGGTGTTACAATTGTGACAAGAATGGTCACTATGCTCGCAATTGTTGTGAGCCGAAAAAGGTAAACACCTCTTGTACATTTGAGAACTTTGCTAATGTGTCAAGTTCTGTATTATTGGCTGAATCCAATCCTTTGTGGACTGTAGATTCGGAGAAACAGACCATGTAGCGAAGGATAGAGAATCCTTCGTGGAATTCCGACGATACCAACCGGAACTAAGTGGATCTATGTAGGAAATAACTCCCGAGTTGAGAGTTAAAGTAATTGGCACCTGCCAATTGAATATGCGTGGTGGACGCACCCCCGTTCCTACATGATATTCTATATGCTCGGAGATTCGTCGAAATTTAAGTGTCTGTTTTGATGTTGGTTAAGCTTGGTTTTAGTGTGAACTTCCGTAATAGCGGTGTAGATTTGTATTTGGATACAAACTACTATGGTTGTGGTCACTTTCTAGATGGTTTTATTGTACTAAATGTTGACTGTGGTGATGTCAATATTTGTTATTCCCTTGTTTCACGTCTTCTACTTAATATGATAATGATGTGATTATGTGGCATGCTAGACTTGGTCATATTGGCCAACAACATATGAATAGATTAGCCAAAGAGGGCTTGTTGGGCAACATTGAAAAAGTCGATTTGCCCATATGTAAGCATTGCCTAGAAGGGAAAACGACAAGGAAACCGTTTGGAAAAGGTAAAAGAGCTTAATTTCCTCTGCTTTTAATCCATTCTGATGTCTGTGGTCCAATGAATGTGAGAGGAAGGCATGGGGCTGTTTATTTCATCACTTTTATAGATGATTATACTCGATTCGGATATGTCTATTTGATTTCTCATAAATCCGAAGCATTGAGTTGTTTCAAAAGGTTTATGAACTTGGAAGAAAATCAATTAGACAAGAAAATCAAAGCATTGAGATCCGATCGAGGTCAAGAATATTTATCGATGAGTTCAGAAAATTATGTGATGAAAAAGGAATAGAAAGACAGTTGTCTATTCCATATACTCCTCAACAAAATGGTGTTGTGGAGAGAAGAAACAGAACCCTACTAGAAATGGTTAGGTCCATGATGGCGCATGCTAACTTACATATCACTTTTTGGAGTGATGCGTTGTTAACTGCTGCCTATATACTTAATCGGGTGACTTCCAAATCAGTTACTTCCACTCCATATGAGTTATGGACAGGTAGAAAACCGGACTTAAGTTTTCTTAAGCCATGGGTTTGTGCTGCCTATACTCATGAGTCCTCTCACAAGCTTGGGAGATTGGGTCCCCGAGATGAAAGAAGAGTATTTTCATGAGATACTCGAACACTCGAAAGGGTATGTGTTCATAGGTGAGCAGGAAAATGGGAGTATAACTGAATTTGAATCACGGGATGTCACATTCTTAGAGGATGAATTTCCTAAGAAGGGCGAAATAGGTAAGGATTACTACCTATTTGAAACCTTGGATCAAGATAATGATATTAGTGGAATTCGTCCAAGTGGGAGTAAAATGAGAAGTGATGAATTGAATTCAACTCATTCTCAATTGCAACACATGATGAGACGACGTCATCATTATCTAATCCAAGTGGGAGCATAATGGGGAGTGATGTGCTAAGTGTGCAATCTCCTATACGGCGAACAAGTCGCCAAAGTATTCCCCGTCGACGTTTTGACATTGAAGGGGAAACTTTTATGATTGCTCCGCAAGATGAGGATGAGCCAAGAAATATTAATGAGGCTCTAAATGCCCTAGTAAGGAAAAATGGATTCATGCAATGGAAGAGGAAATGGAGTCATGAAGTCAAAGCAAGTTTAGGAACCGGTTGATCTTCCAAAAGGACGCAAAGCTATTGGGAACAAGTGGGTTCTCAAAATAAAGCGAAAGGCTGATGGCTCGATATAAAGGCATAAGGCTCGCCTTGTAGCGAAGGAGTATAATCAACAGGAAGGAATTGATTATGAGGAAACATTTTCTCTTGTAGAAAGATTTGCCTCGATTCGCATTATTCTGGCAATAGTGGTTAGTATGGATCTTAGGTTACGTCAAATGGATGTAAAGACTGCTTTCCTCAATGGAGAATTAGAGAAAGAAATATATATGGAACAACCTGTTGGTTTCATAGTGAAAGGCCAAGAAGAAAAGGTATGTCGACTTTTGAGGTCGATATATGGCCTTAAGCGATCATCGAGACAATGGTATATACGTTTTCATAATGCCATAATGGCATATGACTTTACAATGATAGATGAGGATCATTGTGTATATATCAAAAGATCCAAGGATCAATTTGTGATCATATCATTATATGTTGATGATATACTAATTGCCGGAAGCAATATGGAGTTTGTTAATACTGTCAAGAGTTGGTTGTCTTCCAACTTTGAGACGAAGGATATGGGTAAGGCTGCATACATTCTTGGAGTTAAGATTTCAAGAGATCGTTTGAAGAGATCGTGATCTCTTTCGCAAGAAACATATATAAATAAGGTTCTTGAACGATTTCGTATGCAAGATTGTAAACCCATTGATACTCCTATTGCAAAAGGTGAAGGATTGAGCCATAGATTGTGTCCAAGGACTCCACAAGAGAAGGAACAAATGAAACATGTTCCTTATGCTAGTGCTGTTGGAAGCTTGATGTACGCTATGATGTGTACAAGACCTGACATATGTTTTGCAGTTGGAATGGTGAGTAGATACCAATCCAATCCAGGTCAAGCACATTGGAAGGCCGTTAAGAGAATACTGAGGTATCTAAAGGGGACTGCTGATTATACGCTGAGTTATTATGGAAAGGATCTCGCGACTCTAAGGCTATTCGATGCTGATTGGAGAGGAGATTTAGATGAAAGAAAATCTACCTGGGTTTGTTTTCTTACCGAATAATGGCACCATATGTTGGAGCAAAGAAGAAACAAACATGTATAGCCTTGTCCACCATGGAAGTTGAGTTCGTGGCATTATCGACAGCAGATAAGAAGGTATTTGGCTTAAGAGATTTTTTTGATCATTTAGGTGTTATTGGAAATGCTACGATTCATTGTTGGTTAACTGTAATAGCCAAGCAGCAAAAGTGTACACCAAAGATCCAAAATATCATGGCAAGACCAAACCTATAGATACCAAGTATAATTTAGTCAAGGATATGATTGCACGAAAAGATGTGAACTTAGAGTACATACTACGCATAGAATGGTAGCAGATCCTATGACAAAGCCAATACCTAGAGATGTGTTTTGTGGCCATATGAAATCTCTAGGATTGCGTAGAGGCTGATGTACTCGAATATTGTAATTTCCCTAAGTGTTCACATTTGATGAATTTGTGTTTTCATCATTAATGCCTATGAATCTTTGTTTGATCTTTATGCATCTTAATGCTCGAAGCATTACTTTAAGTTAAGAAAGTATGTCGGACAGATATAAGATTAGCCCACTCACACGGGTAATCGCCTCTATTTACTTGTGTGATAAATAGAGATGAGACTGTTTTTAAGCTTATTATCTAGGTGATAATCGAGAGCTCAAGCTTAAAATATGTATGTCGCCTTAACGGGGTGTTAAGATGAGGACATAATACTTACTATGTCCGAAAGTAAAATACCCCACATATTTTACTTTATCTCGTCTATGATGCCGATGTGAGTTCGATGAATTTTGTGAATGAGTAGATACGTGAACTCAAGTTAGACATTGGGTATGTCTGAACTATCATCTGTACGGTATTGAAAGGTGTAGACATACGCTCCATGGGAAAGGAGTTAATACCGTAATACATATTTCATACTACGTATGCATGAGACGACCAATAAGAGTGGCAAAAGTTTGATCTCAACTTTTATGCCGTGTGAGACTCTTGAGGAAAAGAGTTCCTCAATTTTAGTGCCCTTATGACTCTTACTTATTCTCAAGATTTCTATTTAGTGTTTGCTATCTTAGGATGTTGCCAATGGTCATGAGTTTGATTCGATCTAATGGGACATTTCTAGAAAAGCAAGCTGAACTGAAATTGAGAGTTTGAAGGAAAGAGGAAGATCGAATTTGAAGAATCACATTGTAGTTTTGTATTCACTGGTTAACCAATTATGACTGTCTTTGGGATAATCATAATTGTGAATACAATATATATATATCATTGTTTAAAAGAGATCAAGAGAGATATAAATGTGATCGATCGATCTAGGGAACTGCATACTAAATCTACTCAGAGTGCGATGCCCATTATGAGCTGTTATATATTCCTAACGAGATGTATAGCAACGAGCTCTCAAAGTATCTTTGGTCGCACGGATTATTCACCGGTATGAATGTTGAAGAGAGGTAAAGAGAATCTGTTCAGCCCACCATGTGCGAGTGGGAGATGATGGTTTTATGTGATGGGCTTAAGGCCCGTCCGCCCATGTTGGGCCTAAAAGCCCGGCCCACAAGATTGGATGATGGTTTTATGTGATGGGCTTAAGGCCCGTCCGCCCATGTTGGGCCTAAAAGCCCGGCCCACAAGATTAGGGCCCATGGATGAAGGGGTACGTTCCTTTGTTTGAGGGAACGTATAAAAGGAGAAAGAGAGAGGGAGGAACACACTAGTTGGCATAACGAACGTACGTTCCTCTCCCTCTCTCCCACCAAAAAGGAAAACAAACGCAAAAGGCGAATCAGTCTTCCCTTCAAGGCCAATCGACGTCATCGGATCGAACAGGATCGGTTTTCTCTTTCTCTTATCGGCGTCGGTGTTTAATCTGTGGCTAACAAGGTACGCTCGATTCCGTGGTGTGCTTTACGATCGGTGATACATGTGAATTTCCCGGGCTTGTCTTCCGCATTCGTTTTAGGGGTTCGATTTAGTGTCGAATCCGGTTTTTAGGAGATCCGTTATTCCCAACACATGCTTTCCTGGAGTAACCTGAATATAGAGAGGACGATAAAAATTTCTTTTATACATGGGGAACCGTACATCTACCAAATTTGGCAACACATTACTTTTTTATCTATTCAATATTTCATTAATGGTTTTAGATATTTTTATGGCTATAGTAATGTGTTTGAAAAGAATTAATAAATTAATTTCTAATTTTCATTACATCTGTAGTTTTAGATTATCAGTCCAATGCAAATTCATGGGTTAGAATCTCAAGCTCGGTAGCTTGAGTTAGCTCTAAAATGGTGGGAGTGGGTCTTAAAACTCAAATGGTGAGTTTATCTTAAATCCAAGGATGTTCGAGTTAAGTATGATCTCGACAAAGTGGATCATGTTTCTAAGGATTGTGGAAGGTCTAACCAAAATTTTCGTGTGTCATGCATATAATTTAGATAATGTAAATAACTGAAACAAAATTGAGTTGATCTTGGTCTAGGCGAGTTAGGCCGTAGCTTGACTTTTTTGAAAATATCTTTATTAATATGCTATTTGTTGATCATTACGTATTACGACCCAAACATGCAATTACACTATATTTTGTATTAGCTTCTTAAGAGCTAAAAAAGATGGGATCAATGGGCTAACTCTTGATACAGGATGGAGTTCCGAGCATGCATAACTATTTCGGAAGTCTTATTTTGGGGTGTGCTGCAACTAAACTGAAAAATCAATTTGAGATTATTTTTCAACCTAGAAAATCTTCATTTTTACGCCCATTTCCCCCAAATTTGACATCACATTACTTTTTTTTTTTCCTTAGCTATTCGATATTTCATTAATGGTTTTAAATATTTTTAGGACTTAAGTAATGCGTTTGAAAAGAATTGATATATTAATTTCTAATTTTCAATAAATTTGTAGTTTTAGATTATTATTTTTTATCATCCCGATGCCAATTCAAGGGTTAGAATCTCAAGATTGGTAACTTGAATTAGCCCTAAGACGGTGGGAGTTGGTCTTAATACCAAGACCCTCCTTAAATCCAAGGATGTTCGAGTTTGATATGATTTGAATAAAGCGGATCATGTAACCAAGGACTATGGAAGGTCTAGCTGAATTTTCTGTGTCGTACATGTGCAGTGCATATAATTTGGACAAGGCTTCCTTTAATTCGCTCAAAATGACTAATAATACTCTAATTCAATAATTTTTTATGTTAATATCCCGACAAACTCAAAACCAGTACACTTTTGACAAATTTACCATAAAATTAATGTTTTAACAACCAAAAACCTCAAACTGATATCATTTAACAAATATACTCCAAATTGGTACACTTATAATAAATTTACTCTCTATTAGTTTTCGTTTGTTGAATTAATAGGTTAGATAACACATGACAGTTGACTAATGTATCAGTTTAAAATTTTACTCTTTATTTATCCCAATTGTACTATTTTTGTGGTGTTAATTCAATTTAACAAATGGTATATTTTTCATAAATATATCAATTTGGGGTTTTTAGAAGTCGAATTAGGGAACCAGTTTGGGATTTTTTGAGTCAATTGGGATGAACTTGTCATAGATATAATATATAGGGAAAAGACCACAAAAAATCCCAAATTTTGTCCAAAGTGACAAATTTATCCCAAACTTTTTTTGTGACATGAAAAACCCCCAATTTTGCAAATTGTGACACATTTATCCCATTAAGGGCATTTTCTTCTTATTCTTTTTGTTTTTCCTTCTTCTTTTTTTTTTTTTCTTTTTCTTTTTTTTTTTCTTTTTTTCTTTTTTTTTTTTTTTTCTTCTTCTTCTCTCTTCCCTCCGCTGAGGCCGACGGAGGGAAGCGGGCGTCCGGCGAGGGTCGCCCTCGCCAGCGTCGGGCGAGGGCGACCCTCGGCTGGGTCAGGCGAGGGCCTCCCTCGCCAGATCTGGCGAGGGCACCCCTCGCTCGACACCGACGAGGGCCTGGCGAGGGCCTCCATTTAAAAAGTAAAAAGACCAAAATGCCCTATAGTTTATGGTAAATGTGTCACAAGAATGAAATTCAGAGTTTTTTGTGTCATAAAAAAAATTTAGGATAAATAACCCATTTGGTTCAACTTTGGGGAAATGACTTTGCATTTCCCCTAATATCTTTAGAAGAATGGGTATTTGATGAAGGCAAAAGTGTTTGGGTACTCTCATTTTGGTGTATTTTGCAAAGTAGCTTTGAGGTGAAAAGAAAAGGAAAAAGGAGGAGATGCTATGAAGCATAGGGGAACGATCGGGAGGTAGCCGGAGCTGGTGGTTGTGGTGGGGGAGGCGGCTGGTGGCGGTGGTGGTGGGGAGGCAACGAGTCGCACGACCCCAAGCAACGTCGCCTGAGGACGCGACTCACGTGACGCCGGTGCATGGGTGACCAAATCTGACCGGCTGAGCTCCGCTCAACCCATCGCATGGGTCGTGCAACCCAGGTGACGTCGCCTAAGGCCGCGACCCATGCAACGGCGATGCGTGGCGACAGCCGTGCGTGGGCAACTAGATCTGGTCGGCTGAGCTCTGCCGATTGAGCTTCACTCTTAAAGAAACAAGTCCAACGAGGAAGACGATGAATAGTAATTTTTTAGAGTAAAACGGAAAAAACGCAATTATCGGTGAGGGCAATATTGAAAGAAAAAAAAATCATTAAACCCCTTTTTAACATTCCAAAACCTATTTTGGGCTACAATTCAAGAGCAAGCATTTGGGCATGAGACTTTGAAATGCTGAACCAAACGGCCATCATTTGGGTAAAGTTTGGGATTTTTAATTGTTTTTTTCTAATTTTTATATGGGAAAAGGAGAAGGCGGTTTATGAATGGTCGAGGACAGGCCTCGGCCTTATCGCATTTTCTTTGCTGGTTCGGTCGGGCAAAAGCCGAAGTGGCTCGAGAAGACGACGAAGCATAGGGTGATCGCAGAAGAAGAGATGATGGTGGTGGTGGAAGTCGGTCATCCGCATCGGTGTCGCTTATCGACGCCATTTCCGCTTTCCTCTGCTCGTCGGTGTGCATCCTCCGGCGCTTCGCTCACTCCGCGAACTGTACGGAGCTACGGCCGTTCGTCGATACGGCCCCCGAAACTGAGACTAGGGAGCAGCGCAAGGTCGTTGCCGCCGCCGCGGCTTCTCCGGCTGGTTTCGGCGGCGGCGGCTGCAGGAGTTCCGTCGCCGCCGCTTGATCTTACCGAAGAGAACATCCGGCTGGTTCTAGCCGACGCTCGGGTGGAGGCAAGTAATCTCAGGTCGTCTTTCTTGGTGGAATTTGATGATGGAATTGGTTGCATGGTTAGCGTACACGGTTAGGATAAGTTGAATTAAATCCCCTTCATTGGCCGATGGGGAGATGATGATGTGGTATGACAGTCTCTTTAGCTTGGAATTGTGCTCTGAAACCTTAGGGCTCAACCGAGTAATGCGATGATTGTGAACTGAACATTGAAATAAGTGAAGCCCATGCTTTTCTTGGCTAGCTTGTTCAGACCCTCGATTTGATCTTGTTGGTTCAGTTTTAGTTCAGTATCTCCGGCATTGCTCATTGTCTTTGCATTAGCAATGTGGGTTCGCAACATGCATTTTGTTGAAAGAAAAACTAAGTCCGTTTGTTCGGACTGCGAAGTAGGTTGAGCTCGGTATTCCTTTGCATTGTTTGAATTGGTGATAGTTTGAAGTCATTGTGAGATGCACTTCGTTTTGGGTATTTGCCATTTAACAGCTGGTGAGACTGCTTTGCTCCTTGGAAATATCTCCAGTTCCTGGTTCAGTAATCGTTTAGTTTTGGATGTGCACAGGTCGATGAATCTACTTTCTTATGCAAGTCACCTCCATCACCGTCAATATAGATGGCTTGTGTTAAAAGAACAGCTTACGCTGCTCGTGTCTAGTCCTTTGAATTGTACTTTCTCTAGACAGACTTGATAAAGCTGCTGATTAATTCTTTTTCAAACCTTAAATAGATTGGTTGTGTGGAATTGCTTAGAAAATTAAATCTGATGGGTGCATGCTCTCTCTTTCTTTGTTCGTTTGCAGTTGGCTCAAATTTTCGACACTTCAGTAGGCATAACAGGTGATATCAACCCTGCAGTTAAAAAGGCCTTTTCTCTTTCACCCCTTCATGAAGTCTTAGAAATAATTGTACTGCAGGACAAATTGAGCTTGCGGAACTGGATGGACCCTTTGTGAAGATAAGTCTTAAAGGCCGGTTTTGGCATGAACGATCCATGGTCCTCGCCAGAGTAGGGAACTATTTGAAGCAGAGGATCCCGGTAAGTCCCTTTACTGAGGTTTCACTTCTCAAAACTGACTGATATATGCATTGGTTCTATTTTCTCTAGAAACAATCGCTTCAAGATAGAGAATTGTTCACTTAACATTCAGTGATGTTCAGTTGTTGTTCTGTCGCTAGGAAATCTTGGAGGTAGACATAGAAGATGAAAAGCAGTTGGATGACAGCCCTGAAAATTTCTGATCAGCATGCTGCTTACTTTCTTGTTCTTGTCCTCCTACCGGGCAGTTTGTGTTGTTGCTTGTGTGAACACAGAAAATCACAAGAGAAGGAATCAAATTGGAGGGGCATAGGACAGATTCGAGAGGTGGAAGAAGAAGGGGACGTAGAAGGATGAGGGAGGAGAGAATATGAGGGAGTTAATTCTGATTAATTTCAAAAATTTTGCTGTTCCAATCTGATGCAATTACCCAAAATCTCTCTCTAACATAGGATGATTCTGAACATGCCTAACAAATGGTCATCCTTACATCCAAAGAAGCTTCTTTCACTTCTTTCCCAATTTACATGGAGAAGCAGAGGTAAGGATAAGCATTTTTGTTACTGCTGCTAAGTTGGGTCAAACTCAAGCACGGAAGGAATTGGATAGGAAGCTTACGTAGAGAGTGGCGTGCAAGGATTCGTTCGGTATAAAGGCCACAATTTAATTTATAGTCTCACGGTCTCGCAACCCAAGCTGTCGTGATCCCTATCTCGATCTATTCCTAAATGACTATGCAATTCCTTTAACTGGGAGAAGAGCAGGAGAAACAATTGATCCGATCAATATAACTTTTTCTCGATAGCATTGTTCCATGCACTTAGTTTAGGAAATGGGATTAGTGAACAAATCAACAAGCATAATATGACCGCCCATCGCAGAGTACAAATTATTCACACTCTGCCAAGAATAAACCAAGAATAAAGTATAGGATAAATTTTTCTATATCCTACACCTTGTTTGGTATATTACTGAACGTACCAATGAGCGTATCCCTAATCATCAATCATAATAGTCAACCACTAACAAACATCATGCTAAATTAAAAGGCGAATCACAAGGGTTTCGACTGTTTCGACTCAGAATGCATGGACATTGCATGATCGAATCTTGTAGAAATAGTTTATGGTACATGTGTTATTATTTGATGGCGAATGGAGGTGGAAGAACTTATAAAGAACAAGAGAAGAGAAGGTGAAAAAATCACCAGAAGGAAAAACAGAATGACAAGAGGAAGAGAAAGGTCCCGTGGGGAACGGTTGAAGAACATAGGGGGAATGAGAACAGAATCTTAAAGTTTACTCAGCGCTCGCGAGTCATGACAAGACAAGACTCCGCCCCAGAATATGCTGTTTTAAGGAAGCACCTACCCTTCATAATCCTATTCATTAATCTTGTCTAAAAATAGAAATTAATCAGATATCTAAAATAGATTGCGAACTCATGAAAAGCAAATTCATCCTCTTCTAATGGGGGCAAGAATGAGCTAGCTCTTAATTTACAGATTTTGAATCTAGTATCTCAACCTTTCAAATTTGGTTTAATGTGAGGTCTCCTTTAAAAAAATTATCATGTCATGTGATTTTGTTGACGTGGTTCGCATACTTCTCAAAAATTAAATATAACTACTGACGTGGCTCACTTACCTAAGAAAAATTATCCTGTCTTCATTTGAGTGTTTAGGATAAGATAGAATATAAACATGGACGATGTTAGCTATGCCATATGTTTCTGCTAGCATACATTATCTTAAAAGGTTAAATCGGGCACCAATATATATAGGTAATGGCTAGACATTTTATGTCCCCAATTTTAATGGAGACCTCACATTGAGGCAAAGTTGAAACGTTGAGCTACTCAGCTGAGTAAAAAGAGTATGGGTATCAAATTGTGAATTGAGTAAAAATTTAGGTATTTGCAATGTCATTTCTACTAAAATTTACACAAATAATCTCTTTTTATCATCAATAACAGGTTCTTGTACCTGACTCTTGCCTAGGCAAGGGCAAATTATTCTTTCATGGTTGTTCCCAAAATAAATAAAAGAACAATTTCTACTTTTTGTACTTATGTTCACGCCATTTCCTAATCAAGTTACTGTACATTTAATTTATCTAATTACTATTTTCACAATTTTTCTAATCAAGTACCTCGCTTACCAAACCAGTGAATTATCTATCAACTAACATGACCGTCCTACAACGCAAGACTATGATTTGTATAAAATTTAACCAATGTGAACTCTTACATGAATTTAGCCAATAGGGATAATATTGGAATATGATGTAGATAAAATTTAGACGATGTGGACACCCACATAAATGTCAATGTCTGTAAAATTTTATCAATTTCACACTCCGAAGACCATATCAGCCTGATATGATCAGATTTGGTATTAGAGTAAATTGATTAGAAATTTTGAGAATGCAAAAGGACAAAGTAGAATTTATAAAAATAAATAAATAATAATTACACACTTTGCTTTTCAACCTCTATTGCGTAAACATCAGTAGCATCCCTTTTCTTTTCTTTTTTTTGGTGACCCAGGGAACTTCGTATAGACAGCAGCCGGCGGATAAACCCTGGGGTGACGCCAATGAATCACTACCCTGACGCCACGGGTAAGTCCACAAATGACGATATTGGGATTCGAACTTGTCCTCAGCATGAGGAGGACAAAGCCCGAACTAATGCCGCCACCATATGGGGTGGTGTCAGTAGCATCCCTTTTGTCCTCCTTTACACGTAGAAAAGCGAAGTGATCAATTTCAACACTAAAAATCTGAAATATCTAATATCATATCGATGTTCCGGATTCGATTTTCTTTTTGCCGGTATAATGGTTAGCCCGTCTATCCTAGGTCTTTTTCACGCTAGACTGACTCCACATTCTTGATCCGATTGAAGAATGGTCGCCCATCGAAGGGCTCGAGGATATGCAAGGTGTGAATACTAACGTTCGAAGTTTTGCAGAATCATACAATTTCATTTTTCCGTAATATCAGAAATTCAAAAATAATTCTCTTTTCCTATCGACGGAACATTTCATTTATATATTTTTATTATGAGGGTGCGTTTATTTCACATAAAATAAATGGATTATTGGTAAAAAAAAAATTTTCAAAAATTATTGGTTATATCGCTTACCAAATGAATGAACAAAAAACATTTCATCATTCACCGCAATGTTTAAACTTAAATTGTTGTTTATACTAAAAATATTTTTTAACTAATTATGTCGAGTGATATAAGTAATTATTTTAAAGAAAAATATTTTTTAAATTATTTATTTTCTGCAAAAACAAATAAAAGCCCAAAGTCAAAACAAGCATGTCCTCAATAAATGCATGTGATATCACTCCGATGGGCGAGCATTAATAGTGAAGAATTCTTTCTAGCGATCATGATTAGCTGCATCATTAAGGCAATAATAATGGTCCCATGAATACATTGCATTGGTGATGAGGCTAGGCCACCCGGTGTTGGTCATGCGCCGCAAGTGCCCGAGGAAAGTAACTAATTTAGCCTCCGTCGGTTCTCGAAAAATATGACATTTCTCAAAAATAATTTTTAGGAAAATGACAATGTTCATCGGTGTTTGACTAAAATCTAAAAATAAAGTAAAAAATATTTTTCGTCATTCGGTAAGAAAAAATTTTCCTCCATGCATTCATTTTCAATATTTTTTAAATTATTTTACTTTTTAAAATCAATTTTTTTAATTATTTTTTACTTTTATTTTCATTTTCTTTTTTCTTCCTCGGCTGATTGCCATGGTCGGTCGACAGTTAGCCATGGGCAAGCTGGAGCCTCATCGGCTTGTCTTTGAGACTTCGCCTTGCCTAATTCGATGAGGCTGAGCTTGCCCAAGGCCAATAAGCTCTAGCCTCACTAGATCCGACAAATTAGGCAAAGCTTGAGCCTTACCCAACTCATCAAATGCGGCGAGGCCCGAGCTTGCTCGAGGCTGTTGGGCTAGCAATCTCGGGTGAGGCTCGAGCCCCACCCAACTCGCCGCTTTGGCAAGGCCCCAGCTCATTTCATGGCCTTGAGCGAGGTGAGGCGGAGCCTTGCCAAAGGCCGGTTGTCGGCCATCACCATGGCCGACGACCAATCAAAGAAGAAGGAAAATAAAGAAAGAAAAGAAAATAATTAAATATAATTAAAATTTTGAATTTTTAAAAAATAAAAATAAAAAGAAAAGGTGCTTGGTGAAAAAAGTGCTAGGTTTAGTAGTGAAAGAAAGAGGATGGAAAATGTTTTATGCTGCATAAAAAGGGGAAAACATTTTCCTCTACTTTAGAAGAATTTTTTCCATTGATGAAAAATGTCTTCCAGGACTAGTTCATTTTTCAAGAAACAAATGTCAAAAAATCTAGAAAACATTTTCCTATAAATTGTTTAATTTTTTTAAATCATTATATATTATAATTCAGGGCACGGCCTTAATTAGCCGGCTACGTGAAGAGGAACCAGCGCGGCAAATCACCCTGTCGTGGCTCCTCATTCAAATACGAGCTACCCAAGCCATAGATTTCTCCCCTCGACTTGCATACCTCTTGCTCCTATCCATCAAAGCCACGAAGCCGATAGGTATTGGTCAAAAGAGATCTCTTCATCAAGATCCCCGTTGAGAGTTGAAGTTTGAACAATTGGTAGAGCTCTAGATCCATATATCCATATATGCGAGCATGGCTAGAATGAGGGCTAACCGAGATGAATCTAAGAACTTAGTTGGTTGATTCATGTTTAGCTGTGGGATCATTGCGAATGTGAGTGAGTTAGGTAGGTGTCCATTTAGAATGAAAATGTTCTGTGCAAATCCGTTTTTGGGCAACATTAGGTTGCATTTTGATTGAAATGAAAATCGCTCAGTTGATACTTAGTTGTTGGGGCATATCCCTAAATTTCTGGAGCACCCTTATTGCTTCCCAATGATTAGTAGGCTGAACGCTTAACTGGCTGAGGACTTGTACATGCAAATTCTACTCATGAGTCACTGATGCTTGTGCCAAAACATATAAATCATTTATGCTGCATTGCATGTCTTTGTAGACCTTGATGCGAGTTTCATTATTTGTTTTGAACGACTTTTTTCTTCTTTGCCTGACACTTCTACTTACAACAAGCTTTGTCAACTTGCAAACAGGGAATATCAACACCTATTTTTTTTCTTTTTGGTGGTGACCTCTTTATTGTAGAAAGCTTTGGGTACTGTTAAGTCATGTGATGTGATGCCCGCCTAGTCGATTGCAGACATATTTTACCTTCTCTTGATTCCAGGGTTTAATTTCTTTTGGAGATACCTATATTTTGAGTTCATCAGAGATGCGATTGACATGTTCTTGAGCTTATCTTTGATGCTCAGAGGTTAGAGAACTTCCGATAGTTGAAGATGGATAAGGAAGGTAAGAAGTAATATTCCCTTGGATTTGCTTTTTTGCCTACATATGTTTATGGATAACCCCATTACTTGGCCGCATTAATGGTTGATGATTTAGGCAATAGCTATCTTGTTATTTGTGATCATCGGTACTTGGTCGCACCCACTTGCTATTTGATTATGTGTAATCTTTGTCATTTTAGAGTTTTATAGTCATTACCCCTTTTAAATTTTCAAAACCAAAAAGCACTTATAAAATATTGTACGACTTTTAAAAATTATGAAAAAGTTATATTTGAATGTATGTGTCAAAGATATATGTGTGTGTGTGTGTGAAAGTAAAAAAAAAAAAATAGTAAAAATAATCCAAATCCGTCCTTTCTGCTTTGAGGCATAATTTTGTGTTGGCTTGTCATACAAGCTTCTTCCTTGGGTTTCCTCACAGAAGTTTCTCCCTATTCTTTCATTGCTCATGGTTATATATGCCTTGTAAGGGATGTGCAAAAGAATCTAGAACTAACCAGATCACCCAAAATCGAATCAAACTAGCCTAGAATTGGTGGTATTGGAACAATGAGTAACAATCCAATTCTCAAGTTTAAGTATGGAATCACCCATGTGAACCGGACTAATAGATATGCATAATTTATTGTTTAATTTTTAAGTTTTAACTTTTCAAACAAAACTCTAATTTCTTCTTCATCTCTCACCTCACTTAACTCACGACCTTGCCTCCCTTTCTTCCTCTTGCTATCGGTGGTCTCTAGCCTCGTCGATCCCTCCCCCAGTCTCGCTCTAATTTGTCTTCAGCCTTGTTGCTCCCTCCATTACTCTCACTCTTGGTCACCTGTGCCCTTTGACCTCGTTGCTCATTCTCAAATCTCATGCTTCATCGAAAGTGAAGACATTTCGACCAGTTCCATGGACCCGCCCAAGAACTGAACTCTGATTTCCGAGTGGTCCATAGAACTAACGAGCGGTTCTTGGTTCCAATTTTTTTGGAACCAATCCTTAATGGGCGAGTCCCAAACCATTCAATCCACTGACCAAAAAAAAAAACAAAAACCATTCAATTCTACGCATTTTTTTTTTGTTATTTTCTTTTTCGTACTCCTCTCTCTCTCTCTCTCTCTCTCTCTCTCTCTCTCTCTCTCTCTCTCTCTCTCTCTCTCTCTCTCTCTCTCTCTCTCTCTCTCTCTCTCTCTCTCTCTCTCTCTCTCACCCATTGCCAATCCCTAATCTTTTCAAGCAAACTATTCCTCGTGTTGAGCGAATGCGATTGTAAAAGATTTCCATGACATTTTGTCAAATGATACTCTATAACAACTTTTGCTAGTGACACATAATTAAAGGAATTCGAAATGTGGAGAAAATTTTTCGATGCTAATCGGTAGATACTTAACTTATGGTGGTCACTAATCAATGTTTAAAAAACTCATTTATTTGGGGTACTTGCGAACTCACGCTTTAGAATGCAAAAAGTCACTCGAGTTAATGATTCCGGCTGAGATTATTCTCCTTTACTAGCAGTATTGAAAAATTACTATTCAGTGGTGTACATACTTTTTGAAAAGCTACTAATCAAAGTGGTTATCTTATTTCATGTTATTACCATTACATGGAAACTTTTATACTTACATGTGTGTAAAATTAGTAGCGAATGCAGCATTTACAGTATACTTCACATATTGACAACCTTCCGGGCAACTAAATAATAAACAAGGACGCACGATTCCATGGTTTCACACAAATTACTCCTTTAATTTAGCATACTGACATAAATATATAAAGAAAAAAGAAAATATCTGAATTTACTAAAAAGTACAACATATCGACTTTCTTTATTCACTGTATATAAAAAAAAATTAGGATGCGTGGGTTGACTAAGTAAATGGAAAGATAGCTTTGATGGTCTTATATTTTTAAAATTTTTCACAGTGGGTTTAGTGGATCGAGGCATCAACTATCGCATGAAGCGACTCTCTGTGTGAGTGGATTTCATTTACGACTTGTTATTAGGATATGGACACAGTTGAACTCCTTTTGAACATGCTTTTTCTACATATATCATTTAGCATAGTGCAAAGCGCATTGTATCATGAATTGCCAGTATAGATCAAAAAGACAAAGTTGACATTCATTAATCGAAATACTAAATTAGGGGTCACTTGTAATCAATCCATGTACCACGTGGTCCTGCATCGATCGGGTCCATGACTTCTACCAAACAAAGAGTTCATGCGATCCATCTTTGCATGAGGATTACAACTGTATTAGGCGCCGGAATTCAATAATGTAGACGTTGATTAGGGTTTCGGCCAGAAAGAGACATCGATTGGGTCGGTCCTTAAGGACGATATTGTCTCCTGTTGCCACGTCAGCAGTCCAAACCCATCAAAAGGTGAAAATAAAAATGAAAAGAAATGGGGTCCAGTTTCTTGGCAGTGATTGAGGGATAAATATTAATAAGGGATTATGTTTCCTTTAAAAAGAAAACATAATATGAACATATCATTTCCTTTGTGATCTTCTAAAAACCTTTTGATATTGGAACGTTTACATATACTCCCAAATTCCGTCATTTGACCACTTATCCGTCACTTGAACCTTCACTTATGTGAAGAAGAATGATGCTTTTTAAGTAAACGCCACTTTTTTCAACCAAAAAAAAAAAAAAGGAAACACCACTTTCCAAATTCCGTTATAATCCCTCTTTTATTTATGGAAATATTCTCTTGTGCTAGTAATATAATTTTCAGATCTTCTTTCTTTAAAGTTTCTCTCTACAGTCCTTATGAGTGTGCGCGAGTAAAACAGACCCGAGAAGAACATTTTTAAAGCTGCATGGCTAAGGACACTGGCATATAATATTCTATGTGGAATTAAAAATCATAATCCAAAGTTGGATGTGTTTTCTTCCGTTTGATATCCAAACCAACCTGAACCGAAGCTGTTATGATGCCGATTCTTTCATTTATTACCCGAACTTAGTTCGGTTCGGATATTTTTTACACCAATTTTCCTGACTCTACCCAATCGTCATTATCGTCATCATATGAATCCTCTATTTCACCAAGAGAGTTTTACAAATTTCATGATATAGCGGAGCAGTCTCTGCATTTTCTATTAAATCATGAAGAAAATACTCTTTTAAATATAAGACACTCTCCGACCAAAAAATATATATATATAATATACTCAAGATTAAAGGCCTCATAAATTACCTGTTTTTCTCTGTTCTGATCCGAAATCCCTCTCAGACTTGCATTTCTTAAGTTCCTCTTTCATATGCACCAGATCTTTCTGCAACAGTTGACCAGCGGAATGAGAAAACAAGAACAAAGCTTAAACATTATTCATAACTATGAAACATCACTAATTACAGTCGAATGGAGCTTGCTCCTCAAGTTTGAACAATGTTGAACGAGAGAATCACATATCTCTTGCAATTGCTCAATTTGCTGTCACGAGAGATGATAAATGAGGATAAAATCGCACAAAGGATCCTAAGATAAAGAGAGTCATCTAAAATCCAAACATGAAAATACGTTAAGATAAGAAAAAAAAAATACCTTTCTTTGACTCCCATTCCGATAATAACTCTCCTCCTAAATACCAGTTTTCTCTCGTGCAGCATACAACTCTACAAAATAAAAGCGTTTAATCAACCGAACACAAATCGCTATATGCTCTTACTGTATCCGATAACTTGCATTCTAAGAACAAATGTCAGCACTATTGAAGATATTGTTGCCGATGCTGATTGATCTTGATTGATTTTGATTATAGGAAATATTTTGTGGGAATATTATGTATATCTTTGGATATTGTGTATATTTTTATTTACAATTTTCCCCAAATCCCAATAGCTTTCTACTTTTCTGACATGGTATCAGAGCCTCCCGCCTTGGCCTAGCTTCCACAACGCCGACTTTTCTTTAGGGAGGTATCATGTCAAAGATTGAGGATTCAACTTCTGGTGTTTCTGAAGGAGATCAACAGTCTCTCAACAATCAAAGAAGAGACGATGTCCCTGCAGAACAGCAAACGAATCCATCAGAAATTGAAGGTCAATCGGGCCTCGTACAGCCCAACTCAGGATTTAATCCTGGAAATGTTTTTGCAGGCCCATTTATTCAGTGGGTACCTGTACCAATTCAGCCGAATCAAGGAGGCCCAACTCAGAGCCCAGCTCAAATCGAGCCTGGAAGAAGTAGTGGGCCGGAAGAAAGTCCATTGCACATCGCTGGAGCAGGTCCTGGACGCGGGGCAAGTTGGTCCTTCTCGAGTCACGGTGGGTCGGGTCCTTCGGGTCTCGGGAGCAATCCCTACCCGACCTACGGACCCAGATTTTTTCCCTTTGTAGGTCTCACCAGAGGGCGATGGCCCGCCGGAACCTGGAGACCCGTTATACACCGTCACCGCCGACGAACCAAAGCTACGCATGATCTCCCAGCAGCTGTCGGACCAGAGAACTACTCCTTGTGGTCTCGCGAACTTCGGCGAGCACTTATAACCAAGGATAAAGACGGATTTTTGGACAGCACGGTCCCTATCCCGTCCAACGACCGACTTGCACGACAATGGAGAAAGTGCAATCAGCTCGTTCGGACTCGGATAGGGAATTGTCTCACGGCGGAGGTTGCCGCCAGTGTGCCACCGACCGAAGACGCGAAGAAATTTTGGGAAAATTTACGGGAGATGTACGGGAAGCTAGATAGGGCTACAATCTTCTCACTGACTCAAGCCCTATCAAATCTTAAACAAGGAAATTTGTCGATCTCAGTCATCTTCAACAAATTGTCCACGCTATGGAACGAACTTGAAATGGCGGAAGAGAAATTAGAGGGACCCGAGGTGACTCTGACTCAATACCGAACCATGAAGGAGCGAGAGAAGGTCACAAGGCTCCTACTCATTCTGAATGAGTCATACTTACCGTTTTGAAGCCAGATCTTGGCCATGGATACCGTTCCTCCGCTCGACCGCATATGCCAGCTTGCGGTTCAAGAAGAATCCCAAAGATTGGCGTCTTCCGAGTATGTGAAGATGGGTGACCGCGTCGTGCTCGCGGCCGAAGCTTCATCGGAGCCACGACCGGCGACTTCAAGGTCCGGCCATGGAGGACAGCCGAAGAAACCAAGGGTGCTAGGGTTGCAGGAGGAAGAAGAAGATGGTTTTTATTCCTCTCAAATGGATGGCCAGGATTATTTTGGGAGATCAAACGGTTCGGGCGGCGCGCGAGGGATGAACGGCTGAGATCTAATCTTCGGATTTGACGGTGGAGGCTCCTTCGCAAGATTGGACGGCCCACCTTTTGTCCTTGCAGCGCCCAGATCCAACGGCTCATCAGCACCTGTCTGGAAGCGATCCAACGGTCAAAATTCGGCCACATCGTCAAACAAAAATTCAAACAAATGGAAAGGTAAATTTTGTGATTATTGCAAAAAACCTTATCATACCAAAGAAAATTGCTGGAAATTGCATGGAAGACCAGGGGAAAAGAAGGAACGGAATTTTTCTATTGCAACAAATGCTAAAGTGAATCAACCCATCAATAATGATCAACTCCAACAAATCATGAGGGCCCTAAATTAGATGGGAATTCAAGAAAAGATGCCTAGCTATGCAGGTATTTCTTATTGTTTGATGAGTAATATTTCGAGCAAAGCATGGATTATTGATTCAGGTGCTAGCGACCATATAGTCTGTGATGAATGTTTCTTTTCAAAATTAGACAAGACCTCAACTTGTACTTCCGTTTTTCTTCCAAATGGCAGTGATATTTCGATAGATAAAATTGGGGATGTTGAGCTTAGTCCTTCCATCACACTAAAAAATGTCCTTTTCATTCCCAATTTCCAATTTAATCTCATTTCCGTATCTAAAATCTGTGAAGACAACTTCTGTCAGGTCATTTTTTATTCTGACGTCTGTCTCTTTCAAGGCCCTTTGACTGGGACATTGATGGGCTCGGGTAGAAATTTCGAGGGACTTTATTTCTGGACAGCATTTCCAAAAAACTTTCCTTTCAATAAGAGCATCTTATGTAATGCCAATTATAATAAAAATGTCTCTTTATCTCATCAGCGTCTAGGCCATAGTACCACTTTTCCTCATCCCAAGTGCCCTATATGCCTATTAGCTAAACAGTCCAGAATGCCTTTTCTACAAAGTACATCACGTGCTGCTAGAGCCTTCTCACTATTACACATGGACATCTGGGGTCCATATCACACCCCTCATCGTGATGGGTCAAGCTTCTTTCTCACCATCGTGGATGATCATACTCGAGCAACTTGGGTTTTTCTTATGCAGTCCAAGGCCCAAGTACTTTCACATTTCAAAAATTTTCTTATCCTAATCAAAAATCAGTTTAACAAATCCGTACAACGGATTCGCACTGACAATGCCCGTGAATTTTTTAATCATGAATATTCTTCATTGTTCATTTCCAATGGCATTCTTCACGAGAGCTCTTGTGTCTATATTCCTTAACAAAATGGGATTGCAGAAAGAAAACATTATCATATGTTAGAGGTTGCTCGAGCCCTTAAGTATCAAGCTTCAATTCCAGAAATGTTCTGGGGAGACTGTGTGGTCACATCGGCATACCTAATCAATCGAATGCCATCTCGAGTTTTAAATGGAAGGACTCCATTTGAGTCATTGTTTGGGAAACGTCCCAACATTCGTCACCTTCGTGTTTTTGGGTGTTTATGCTATGTATCTACCACGGGCCCTTGGGACAAATTGGGTCCCCGCGCCCTTCTTTGCGTATTTATGGGATATCCTACCCTTCAAAAAGGACATTTGGTTCTTGATCCATCTACCAGAAGATTTTTCGTCAGCTGAGATGTCATCTTCCATGAAGATGTTTCCCTTTCAAGAATAGGCTATCTTCATATCAACAAGACGATCCCCCTACGTCTTCTCGTCCTTTTTTGAATGAAGATGATCCTCCATAGGCACCAATGATCATGCTTCCGCAAGTAATATCACCTATAGCATCTTCTGATGTCAATACACATGTTGCATCGAATGGGGATAATGAAATTTATAGTCTTCCTTCATCAACAATATCCAAAAGACCTGAATCTTCAGAATCCCATATTCTGGCGGATGATACTCCTCCAGACTCACGGGTTGATGTTCCATTTGAACCAGCTAATCCTCGGTGATCAAGATGCACAATTCGACCACCAACATGGACAGCGGATTACGTTTGTTCTTCCTCAAAAAAGTGTGGTACACAATATCCTATTTCCTCCTATGTCAGTTTCGCTAATCTCTCCCCCGAACATAAGTGATGCGTTAGTAGAATTTCTGAGCTACTGGAACCCTCATCTTATGATGAAGTTGCCAAGGATCCTTGTTGGCAACGAGCTATGAAAAATGAGTTACAAGCTCTCATGGAGAACGAAACTTGGGATATTATTCGTTTATCTCCCCATCGTAGACCCATAGGCTGCAAATGGGTATACAAGATCAAATACAAAGCAAACTGATCCATTTAGCGTTGCAAAGCCAGAGTAGTTGCGAAAGGATTCACCCGGAAGGAAGGATTTGATTATACGGAAACTTTCTCTCATGTTACCAAAGAAGTCACCGTACGATCTTTCCTTTCCATTGCCACCATTCGTGACTGGCCTCTTCATCAAATGGACGTCCACAATGCCTTTTTACATGGGGATCTTGAAGAAGAAATTTATATGGATATTCCACCGGGATTTCGCAGACAGGGGAAGGGCAATGTGTGTCGTCTTCGTAAATCCCTATATAGGCTCAAACAAGCTTCTCGTCAATGGTATGCCAAGTTTACCAATGCACTTACAGCCACAAAATTCCAGCAATCTAAGCATGACTATGCTTTATTCACATGGAAACAAGGTACGTCATCGATCTACTTACTTATATATGTTAACGATATACTCATTATGGGAAATGATGCGCTTGCCATTGAGAGATTCAAGGAGTATCTGCATTCTACATTTCATATTAAGGATTTGGGATCTCCCAAATACTTCCTTGGGATAGAAATTGCATGGTCAAATAAAGGCATCTGTCTTAGCCAACGGAAATTTGTCTTAGAAATGGTATCAGAAGCAGGGTTATCAGGATCTAAGCTAGCTATTATTCCAATTGATCAAAATATAAGGTTAACAACAGCTGAATACGACAAAGGATTGTCACCCAAAAACAAGGATACTTTGCTTAAAGATCCTTCTGATTATCAAAGACTCGATGGAAAACTTATCTATTTGACCATGACTAGGCCAGACATCTGTTATGCAGTCCAAATTCTTAGTCAATTTATGCATGCTCCAAAACAATCTCACATGAATGCAGCATTGAAGGTCATAAAATACTTGAAAGGGTGTCCCGGATTGGGAATATTGATGTCTCGAGACAACTATATGGAGATGACAGCATATTGTGACACGGATTATGCTACTTGTCCCATGAGTAGAAGATCGGTTACATGTTTTTGTATAAAATTAGGGGATTCTCTAATTTCATGGAAGATGAAGAAACAATCAACCGTATCTTTATCATCTGCCGAGGCAGAATATCAAGCAATGGCAAAGACTAGTTGTGAGATAGTCTGGATAAGAGGCCTTCTTCAAGACCTTGGTGTACGGATAAAAGAGCCCACTGTCCTATTTTGTGATAATGATGCTGCACTTAAGCTTGCAATGAACCCAGTATTCCACGAAAGGACGAAACATATAGAAATTGATTGCCACTTCATCCGAGACAAGATCCAGTGGGGTGATTAGAACAAGAGGGATAAGAACGGTAGAGCAACCCGCGGACATTTTTACCAAGGCCTTATGTCAAAGGCAACATTCGTATCTACTAAACAAGCTAGGCATCTTTGATGTGTATAGACCGCCAAGCTTGAGGGGGAGTGTTGAAGATACTGTTGCCGATGCTGATTGATCTTGATTGATTTTGATTATAGGGAATATTATGTATATCTTTGGGATATTGTCTATATTTTTATTCCCTAATTATTTAGACATCTTGTATTATAAATAGGTTGTAATTACATACTGAATGAATCAATAGAAAGCAGTATACAATTTTCCCCAAATCCCAGTAGTTTTCTACTTTTCTGACAAGCATAATTGGATTCGCGTAAGTTTCTCACCAGCCTAAAGTCAAATCAATTTCACCGTGAGGGTCCTCAGGGAGAGTGGACTCCATCATCTTGCGGTTTACCTACATAGAGCGCAAGTTGTCATCCTCTCATGCAATCATGAGTAGCGACTTGAAAATAAAACAAAGATTGACTTCAAATCAAACATCACAATTGTAGGCACACACAATGCTGTTTGACAGTAGTGCAGTTGAAAAGAATACATTATACTTAGGGTTCTTTTAATAAAATTCTTCGCAAAGTTTTATGATAAAATGCCAACCAAGAATAGCAAATATGCATTCTATTTAAAACTTAGGGTAAAAGCCACCAAAAATATCAAAATTATGATACAATTACTCCAAACTTTTTTTTGTGATATAAAAATCCCAAACTTGTATCCATGTAACACATTTATTGCAAACTTGTATAGTGTGACATATTTAACCCAAACTTATTTTTTGTGACACCAAAAATTCTAAACTTTTTTAAGCGACACTACAAAAACCCAAACTTATTTCTATGTGATATATTTACCCCAAAAATTTAGTGTCACAGAAAAAGTTTGGAGTTTTTTGTGTCACAAAAAAGAAGTTTGGGTAAATTTGCCATAGTGGACAAAGTTTGGAATTTTTGATATTACAAAAAAATGATTTCGGGTAAATGTGTCACTCTAGATAAAATTTGGGGTTTTTTGTGACTTTTTTCCTAAAATTTAAATCTTAATCTAGTTCACGCTAGATGTGCCTATTCACTTGCATAACATCTTCACAATGTTCAATCTCCTCGCAACTACATGAGGAAACAGCTCATTATTCCACAAAGAACCCCAGTGACATAGAAGCTCATGCTTGCCCAAACAAGAAAAACATTGCAGGCTACAATATAAGGTTTGTAGACTACAGGTAGACAAACCAGTAGAGGAAACAGCTAATTATCAACTTCAACTGAATGAAACGAATTACTGAAGCGAGGAAGATAAGATAGGTGCAATTATGTTAATTCATCCAAAGCTGACCCAACCTCAGCAAATTACTAGGGGAAAGGGCCGACATGAATTGGAATGCTTCAAGCAACCCAAAAGGTATAATATGAGAAGACACGTGATAGTAAACAGACCTCAGGCTTATTTTTAATGTCCTTTGCCCTATGCACATAATTTGGGGTACTCAAAGTCTCCTCCAGACAGTGGACCGTTGCAATAATGCAGGTCTTTGTAATTCCTCCAAGGGAATCCTGAAGTAACCTAGTGAGTTTTCTATCCCCTAAGAGAACGAAAGCTCTATCAGACACCTTTGATGGGAACAAGTAAAGTACATCAGGTTATATCATATTTTGAAACCACTATGTACCTATAGGGAATATGACCAAGATGCTCCACAAGAGCATTAATGACTCTTCCCAATGTAAGCAAACTTTTGTTAATTTCTCCTGCTTCTCATGCACGACCCTATCAGATACATGTCATTAAACAGATGAGTCATAGGACATATATTGCCCCTCAGTAAAATTATGGGCAGATTGTATAGACATTACCTCCCCAGCACCAGAACGGGATATGTTTGTTGATCCAGCCAGATCAACCAAGTTCAATCTGCCGCATTTAATAAATTCTTCTCCTTCTGGTGTTGCTTCTTTGATGCATAATGTGATTGAAAACAAAGAGTGTGACCAACTACATCAAAACCAAAATCAATGTCTTATTGTAAGATTGCAGAACCAGCCTCTGACAGAAACATAGTGAAAGAAAAGCATTCAAATTTAGCAGTGTGTCAGCGGTAGGACGCTTTGAGGACCCCCTTTCAAGCAAAGTAAAGATCTCGGTTGCATTTGTCACAATTTCCTCCTCTATCCCTCAAACAAGAACACCCCCCTTTCCATCCTCCATCAATGTCAGCTCCCTTTTGTGCTTATCCTCCATAGCAACTCAGAAAATTTCCTCAGGTGCTGGAAGATCAGTGATTTCTTCATTGTACAACTCTATAAATGTCGCCTTCACACTGTTTCCAGCATTATGGCTCTCCAGAGTATAAAAAATTTGCTTCACTGCTCTAGGTATGACACCTGCTTCTAGAGGTAATTCTTCATTGGGTCCACTCTGCCACAGTTCAAATCATAGCGAAGACAGATTAAGATTCCAATGTTTGCATATGGCAGAACATTCATAATTAAGATGGTAATGGCAAACACAACGGCATAGTCCCTCTGATCTCTTGCATTTACGTTCCATGGTGTATGTCTTTCCTGTACCAGTTTGGTCATATGCAAAAAATGGTACAGTTGAAGCCTTCAAGAACTTCATTTATAATTGGAACTACTGCTTGCTCATAAAGATCTCTCTGCTGTGCAGATGGACAAAAAAACCTGCATGCAAAAGCAAGATGACGCATGTAACCATCAAATAAAAGACCCTACCTACCGATTTATCAGTTTAACGCAAGTGGGGAATGAAAAGATACTTGAACTGAAAATTAATGAGTGATCGTGACGAAGATGAATTAAAAGCGGTGTTGTCAGATTTTGCAGAAAAAGATGAAACTGTAGCAGCATTTTATCGAGACTTCAATTCATACGAAGCAAAATCCAATGTATCGTCTGCTAAATGTGATCTTTACAGCAATCAGTCCACAGAGAGCAAACCCATACTTGTTTTATTAAGCATCCCCGGTTTCGGAAAGGAAAAGAACAAGGGATAACGCCATTTCTTCTACCCATTTATGAACAACCTAGTATAGGAAATAGCTAATAGTTAGGACTCATTTAAAAAATTGATAATCGTTTACTCATGAAAAAGACCTTCCCCTACCAGGTACTATTATCTTTTTAATGTGTAATTAGATCGGACAATTAATGAAATTAATCAATTACGAATGGTTGTTAATTGAATGCCAGTTACTGCGAGAGAAACATCTTGTCAAGCCTAGAAGGGGAAGGCTACACATAAGAATCTGGTAAGACTGTATGGAGCGCACTGAATGCCTGAGTCCTGCGTCAGTACCAGAAGCTTGATAATTTTGTTATAGTAGTACATCCATGAGACCACCCCAACCCGATCCAACCAACCACAACCCAATGTAACAATGACATAGCTAATTAAGAAACCGGGAACCAAGAAACTTAAAGAGGAAGCAATGAAGAATGAATTACCAAAGGCGAAAACCCGATCAATGTGCTTGCCGAGGATATCCTGCGAGACAGCCACCTCTCTCTGGTACTCATTGCAAGGCACCACCTGAGGCGCATCGTTCCGGTAAGAGCCTAGAGCGTAGAGCACGTAAAGAACTAAAAACGAAACTCAGCGCAATCGAACGAAGCAACTGCTCAAACGATATAAGAATTGGGACTTTTCAATGATGGCGGCTTAAGATTGGCAGCTCAAGCGAAGTTAGCCCCTAAATCGGTGATCAAATTTTCGTAAGCATGCTCAATGCAAAAGAAAAAAAAATTATAACAATAATACATAAGAAAATTTATGGCATACTTCCATTTACTATAGTATAATTATAGCACAATCAAAATGAATGCTATTAACAAAAATCTTAAGAATCCCTAATGACAGCACAAATTTTTAATAATTTTTTTCTTTTTATATTTGGAATATATATATTAGGATATTACATTAACAATAACCTATTATAATTATCTTTAAATAAATTGGCATTAACATCCACAACTGTAGAAAGTCGTCTCTATGATAAATTAATTTTTTATATTTAATATCCACTATCGATATAATCATTTTCCATTCATGATTGGTTTTATATTATTCATTATTTATTTTTATAGTTTATGCTTGGGACATTGCCTCAATGTGCCTCTATGCTTTTGGTCGATGTTTAATTTCGTTCTCCAACTTTAGTTATTTAAGTTGGTCCTTATACTTTTAGAATAGAATATATTTTCGTCATTTCTACAATTTGGCCCTATCTATCTATTTATATATTCAACCCGAAATCTATCTTTTCTCCCACCTTTTTTATTTTTATTTTTATTTTTCTGGATTACCTTCATATTAAATAAGGTTAATACCATGAAACCCTAAACTTGTACATATGAGATTAAACCACAAACTAATACATCTGTAACAAATTTACCCTCAATTAATTTCTATCACATATTCCTGCCAAATTGCTAAGTTGGATGACACGCGGTAGTTGAAGTGTATTAATCTAGGGTTACCATATATTTGTCACAAATGTACCGATTTGTGGTTTTTCATGAATTAATCTAATTTAAAGGAAAATAATGGATGGTAAGTTTGTCATAAATGTATCAATTCGAAATTTTTATTCATAAAAAAATTAGTCATATGTTTATCATTTTGGGGTTTTTAATAGTTAAATAATTAGTTTGCCGATAAATTTGTCAAATGTGCACCAATTTGGGGTTTTCGGTGATATTAATCCTATTAAATAATAGAAAAATGATCTTACATGTGTGCCACCATGGAAAAATTTAGCCAATGCGGACAATGTCAGAGTATGATGTTGATAAAATTTAGTCGACGTAGATGCCCATGCGTGAAAGTCAATGTTGGAAAATTTTATTCGTTTCACACTTCAAAGGCCATGTCAGCTAATCGGATCTGGTATTAGAATGACTTGGTTAGAAAAATTGAGAATCCAAAAGGACTTGAAAAGAATGATTTATGAAAAGAATATAATAAAATAGAATAAACACACACACACTTTGCTTTTCAAATTGCATTGCGTGAACGTCACTAGCATCCTTTTTGTCCTCTACACGTAGAAAAGCACGTAGAGCAGGAGATGGGATTACTTTTTGCACTTCCTTCTCTCATTCGTCTTTTCTCTTGCACTAGAAGATCGAAATGATCACTTTTAACACTAAAAATCTGAAATATCTTATATCATATCGATGTTTTGGATTTAATTTTTTTTTGTTGGTATGATGGTTAGCCCTTATCCTGAATAAGTCTTTTTCACCCTAGACTAACTCCACCTTCCCAATCCGATTGAAGAAAAGTCACCCATGGAAGGGCCAGAGGATTTGCAAGGCATAAATATTGACGTTCGAAGTACTGTAGCATCGTACAATTTTATTTTTTGTAATATCAGAAATTTGAAAAATAATTCTTCCTCTATTGAGGAAAAGTTTCATATGTACATTTTATTATAAGTCAAAACAAGCATGACCTTAGTAAACGCATGTGATCCCTTTCGATAGGCGAGCATGAATAGTTAAGATTTCTTTCTAGTGATCATGATTAGCCGCCCCATTAAGGCAATTATGATGGTCGTATGAATACATCGCATTGGTGATAAGGCTAGGCTATCTAGTGTTGGTCATGCATCGCTAGTGCCCATGGGAAGTGACTGATTCAGTACAAAATTCCAAATTGGAGAGATTTAGTGCTATCTTTTCATTTTTTTTTAATCATTATATTTTATGATTCAGGGCACGACCGTAATTAGCTGGGTACGCAAAGAGGAATCAGCGCGGTAAATCACCCGTCATGGCTCCTCATTAAAATTCGAGTTACCCTAAACCAAAAATTTCTCCTTTTTAACTTGCATACTTTTCGCTCCTGTCCATCAGAGCCACAAAGCCAACGGTTGTTGGTCCATATAGATCTCTTCATCAAGATCCCCATTAAAAAATAAAGTTTGAAAATTTGCTAGAGCTTTAGATTTTATGTGCGAGAATGGCTAGAATGAATGAGCCTAATCGAGATGAGTCTAAGAATTTGAGGTAATGTATCCTCTAAAGAAAGAGAAAAGCAATTATGAATCAAATTCACAACCATTGATTTCTTGAGTTGAAAAATACATAACATCATTATCACTATATTACTTTCAGGTTTTTGTACTAATGGGTTCGTGAGATCATATCCCCATCATGAAATTCGTGGTGGAAAGGGCACCTAACTATTACAGTGGTCCCCTAACTATTTTAGTATGTTGTCATGACTCAAGAGCTTGGAGATGTGCACGCATGGCTTCATCTCAAAACTGTCAAGCAGAACTTTTTTCTGCACGCTCCCCACCTTTGCTAATATCTGACATATATGGTTACAAGAATAGACTTCCCAATTCTTTCCTTTTAACAGCAAAAAAGATCACCTGAGTTAAAGAACATCAACATAGGGAGAGTTACTATAGAAATCAATTCTTAAGACAGGCGCCAAACCCAATTGGATCTGGTAATACTCTCATCGAATGTTCCGAAAGCGGATGTTTTCAATCTAGGAATCATGAGTATTAATTAAATTGATTCGTATTCACGATGTTGCATAATGATATCGCGACGGTAATTAAAGTAAATCACACGGAAGAGTACTTCATAAGTGCACATATATTTGCTGTTGGCTTTCATTGATACTGTTTCTCATTCTCTTGTAAATCACAGAAGAAAAGTTATTACATAGACTTGTTTCGTACATTTAGCTGCTGACTTCTCTTTTTCTTCTTCTTTTCTGGGCCTCAACAAGCTGTGAGCTTATGCTACTTGAGAGATAATTCAGAATCACAACAAGTCTTTGCAATAATTTCCCCCATCTAACAAAACTCATTGGGATGTGTTGTGAGTGCGTGTCTTTGAGAGAGAGAGAGAGAGAGAGAATGCTGTGTTTTGCTAGTTGACTTCACGTATACTCTCCAATGAAGGCTTCCAACTTCTTGAAAGATTGTCACCTTCATCATCACCTCCCAAACTTGTGCTTCTTTCTTCACTCTGAAACAAGTGAGAACTAATCATCTCATCCTTGACAGAAACTCCGCCTCTCGCGATCAGCTCCGCCAACTCTCTCTTACTGATCACCACCTTTATCCTCACAACCGATGACGACCCACCACCCTTAGTTATCTCTTCGCCTTCTTCCACCGCCTTATGATCATCATCAGCAAACCTAACCTTCTTCTTGTTCTCGGTTTTAGCGAATTTCGATGTCGTGGACAGATCGAGAGGAAAGATGTAGTACATGCGGCCACAGAGCAGCCTTGAGTCCGGCTCAAGGACCGCCATGGCCGGAAACGTCTGCGAGATCGCGTGGCCTGCAGCGAACTCGGAGAGGACTTGGCGAGCCCTCAACGGGGACTTGTACTCGAGGATTTTGCCATCTGTCTTGACAATCTTGATCACCTTTTCTTCAAGAACTAAGCAGTTCCCCATGGGGTTTTTTGTTCTTGCTTGGCTTAAGAAACACAATTGTGTATGGTTGTGAAGGAAGGTTCGGCTTTGTTAAGTGAAGGGCTCGAACTTGAAAGGGTTAAGTGATGCTTTATATAGGGAATAAATTCAAGATTGCCCTTGTAGGGATCACAATTTTACTGAAAAGGACGGTGCTCCAGATGTTTATTCTTGGACCCCACCTCAGTGACTCTCGGCGGTGTGTAACAGCGACTGTTGATTCCTTGGATGTAAACAAAAAACTGATATCCTATAGCCGGCCAATTTTGATAATCACAGGTCCGGACATCCCGCTACCTAGAAACTCGAGAAATGTTACATGAGTTTATTAATCAGTTAAGTTCATGCATTTGAACGGTACAAATAGTCTTCATATCAAAATAATTTACACGCAATAGGATATATAATTCACTCGCATGCGGGGGGAGAGAAAGAGAGAGAAGGACAAGGCTGGAGATGGCCGTTCACAAGGCTAGTGTTGAGTTTGCCGAAGGCAGCAATGGTGTTGGGTTGGGCCGGGCAAATAGGGCATTAAGAGAAGGTAGAGAAATCTCTCATTTCAGGTTGAGAAATGATTGGATCATAATTTTTAATTTATTGTAAGAATAATAGTATTTTTTGAATCATGAAAAATAAATAATTAATAATTATAAATTATTGTGAGATCTACTCCTTCAAGAATTTATTACTCACAATAATTATTATCCTCACAAGTTTCCCGAGAGATTGTTCTGCTAGCTAAGCACCAGTCGGTTTTAGGGTGCGATTTCCAAAGTTGGAAGGAATTTTACTAAAGTTATGATATTTTGGTATTTTGATTATTCAATTTGGACCATTTACTATAGATCTTATAGTTGATGTAGTTGACTGTAGAGAAGGGAAAATTAAATTTGCGTATCTCTAAATTTAAATGTCTGATCTTATTAAGAAAGAAAAAGATGCTGGAGGTATATTTTCTCGGCCGTTAAAAGTTCCATCTTGAACTTATCTACTCTGCTCTTCTCGAAGCTGACAATCTTTAACATGATATGAAATGCTAGCTTCGAGCTTCATTCTTCACTCTCCATTTAGCAATTGAAGTCTCCCGTTCCTGTCGGAATCTGATTAGGATTCCTGTCATATAACTACGGTGCGAAGTTCCATTTGGACGAGCTGAAATTTCATGCGGCGCTAGAGTCATTCCACATCGCTTGTTCACGTTATAGTCATGCTTCGGATTGAAATAATGGTAGCCAAGTTCTACTGCGACCATCGTGGACGTGTTTATTAATGTAAGCCAAACTCGACGCATACGCCAGAATCGCACCAAAAGCAAACGGAATCCGACCAGACCCCACTTGCGAACATTAGAGGTTGACCTTTGACTATTGTTTTGGTGGGTTCCTGTCGCTGTGCACCGAACGAGGACGATGGTTGGCTTCTTTTCCAGTGGATATTACCGACCGCTAAGAATTTCGCACTTTCCTTTACCTTCACGACAAAAGGACTTGCCCATGCGTCCTTCGCTCTAGCCATTCATTTTATATTTCACCAAGCATGAGCCAAATATCGTTTAAAACTTTCTATGAGTACGTAAACTTCTTTTTTTTCTTTTACAAGGAGTTACTACACGAATGCATTGGTTGGTTTCCATGTGTGTTTTGCAAAGTTCTAAACTACCAAATCAAACAACTAGGATTCGCTTTAATGGTCATCCTTCTCACATGGGAAAGGAGAGAAAGGGGGTTCAAATCCCCACCTTTTCAAAGGGGTTGTGATGGAGATAATTAGTTTCAAATGTAAATTTCGACTCTTACACCTTACAAAGAAATATAGCAAAAATATGAAAGTAAGTTGAGAGTTATAATATGACTCAAAAAAAAAAATATATTTGCCCGACCATCTAGATTCAGTTTAATGTAATTACTAACTTTGCCGAGTCATTTTCGACGTGGCTACCGATCCTGGACCAGGTTGCGCACGATTCCCTTCCCTACAAAATTGACTTTATTTGCCCTACTTTCGGGCAGAATTCTTAGACACCATGCGCCAGTACCCTCTGGAAGGGGAAAGAGGTGGGTCAGTAAGGCATGGCATTGCTTTTTGTCCTTTCGTTGTTCGCATAGTGCTTCGTGGCCAAACATTTGATTTTTTAAGATGAAAATGCGCACCCGCGTTGCATACAACATCCACGTAAAGTTAAACCGTTGAAAGGGGGGAGCCTATACATGCTACATATAAAAGGCACATTTAATTTGGTTTTGAATTGACAAAGAACATAAATCTTTTAACACTCATAATTAATCTGGTTGGTACATGCTTGTCACGAAGGTGGGAAATATATATAATATTTGGGTAGAGATAAGGTACAGTCATGTGCATAACGCATGAGTGATGTCTGTTGCATGCCGGATTATTGACGAATATAAAGGTAGATATCCAGTGATCAATGACATGATAAAGGAGTGCCACATGTCCAATTACTGAAACACGACGACAGACAATTGGTAGCCGCTTGTATGAACCTTGGCGGCAACTTTTTCAACAGAAACACTTTGAATATTACTCAAGGTATGAAGATAAGTAGCATCAAAGACGCACATTGTAAAAAAGGCAGTTGCTATTCGGAGACCCAGCCATTGAACGGCCATCGATAATTGCACAATCCTCAAAATACGACAAGGATGGTTACATGAAGCATGGGCAAAGTGATCAATAAGAATAAAAATAAAGGAACATGAACAAAGTCAGTGGCAGTTACTAGAGAAGACACAACTGTCAAACGATTATTGTAACTTTATTATAAATAGCACCAGTCATCCAGCGAGAAACCCCCTTGACAAATTAATCAAAATATTATCCTCTTATCTTTACTTTTCCTATACCACACTTTAATTTCCTTAGTCATAACTTTCAGATTTCCGTCATCGATTAGATTTCAGCGTATCTTTTTATCCCGGTGCATCGTCATAAATTAAATTTCGGTGTTATATCCTATGATCTTGGTACAATGTTGTCGATTAAATTCCAACATTGTATTTCACCATCCCCAACTTGTGTCGTTGATTGAATTTCCAACATTGTTCGAGGGTGGACTTTTAACTTGTGGGTCTTATCGTTGATTAAATTCTGACTTAGCCTAAGATTGTACAATGTTGTTTGGATCAAAGATTGAATTTTTCATTACATGAGATATCCAAAGTTGACACAGAATCCTTGTCCTTTCTAAAAAAATTGAAGAATAACTTTCGGCAAAAGATATTTCGTCACAGAAGCAATTCCGACGAAACAAAACCCAGTACTTGCAATTGGCCTTTGTTCGATTTAACTGAAATATACAATGACAAGAAATTATCTCCCAAGCAGACTGAAAACTGAGTTTTTTAAATATTCATCTGGCCATGGTGCGCTATCCAAATGTATATTGCCTAAATAAATATGTAGCTTCATGAATTGTCGGTACGCATATTAGCCAGTTTCCCATATGAGGCACGGATGAGGGTTCGATATGTTATTCACATACCTTCTAAAATATAATTGAATCCATAAATGTAGAAAATCATGCTATTGACTTCTTAGTTACTAAAACTATAGTGCATTGTTTAACTTCTTTATCAAACTAATTTTTCTGCAAATTGCTTCAGACATATGTGATAAATATATAACATTGATAGACGATACGAATCGATACACAACTTAATCGACAAATTAATCCTTAATAAGCATAATGATTCAATGGACATAATTTAATTAGAGAATTTAGAAGTTGATCTTCATTGAAATTTCAAAAAAAATAAAATATGCAAAAAGAAGGAGATAGACAAAATGAGAATGCAAGAAAACATCAAAAGAAGGTGGAAGCCCACTCTTGAGAGTAACCTTCAAAAGGTACTCTCTCTGATAACTTTAAAAATTCCGTGTCTTTACTATATCTAAATCAATAAATATAAATGATGCAGATATATTGTTTGGAAAACTTTTTAAAAAAAAAAACTCCTAAATATATTATATAGATGCCAATTTAATCTTAAGTCTTTCAATTTAAGCGATTGAGTTCTAAACTTGTTGACAATTTGCTTATGTAATCATTCTGAATAATTTTGGTAGGGATCATTTACATAGATGCTAGCCATTTTACGTGGCATGGCCAATATTGACGTAGACAATTTTTTTGAATCTTTTAACCTTTTTTGAATTTTTTATAATTTTGTTAGCTTTTTCCTTTTTTTCCTTTTTCTTTTCTTTGTTTTTTTCTTTTTTTATCCCCTTCTTCCATGGCTAGCTACCAGAGGTGAGGTCGAGCCTTGCTAAAGGCCAACGAGAGTCTACCTCACCAAATCTATTGAGGGCGAGCCTCATTGGCTCTCGTCTATGGCTAACTATAGAAAAAGGGTGAAAAAGGAAAAGAAAAGAAAGAAATATAAAAAAAAATCAAAAAATTATTTACATCAATATCAATCATGTCATGTACAATAGCTAACATTCGCATTAGCGATCACCCACCAAAAAAAGTCCAAAATGACTATATTGGCAAATCATAAAAAATTTAGGATTCAATTGGCCAACTTGAAATATTAAAGATTGAATTAGTATTTGAATAATAATTTTTAAGATTTTTTTTTATAATTTTGTCTATCATGTTCTAGCTTGTTCTATTGTTGGCAGCTAGTAAAGGCCAGGGGGTCGAAGTACAATGATTTCCATCCGTTCACTTTAGTTGAACTTTTTGTGAGAATGGTTACACGGGGGTCATGATCACTAAAGGAATACATGGAAACAATTTGCCGAAAAGGGTATGAATCGGGAAGAATACACGAAAGTGCTGGCTGATGGTCAACACGCATGAAAAAAATAAGCGGGGTTTTCCTCTAAAAACGCTTTAGTGGAGCAAGAAAAATCAATCCCTTCAATGGAGAACGAAGAAACAGTGATGAGCCCTAGATAGTGACTTTCAATGCTTTGGCCGACCACTCATTACTTTGTGAAGAATTGAGAGTGATCGATCGGTTGTTCTTATCTCTCTGTCTGTTCTCTTCTTCTTTTTTCGGTAAAAGTTGTTTTAAAAGATTAAGCCTTTTGGAAATGGCATGTGTTAAATCGGGATAATCTATATTTAAGGGGTGAATTTACTTGGAAAAGTTATTTATCGGACCAAATCATCCGTTTTCTTGACGCACACATAAAACCCTAATGTTCTCCCCTCCTCCTTCCTCTCTTGCTACTCTCAGCCGACCCACCCGGCCATGTCGCCGAGTCTCCATTGTCGTCGCAGCTTGACTACGTGTATTTGTCTTACCCTGATGCCCCCAATTCTTATAAGGTGCGATTGTCTTAAAGTTTCAATTTGGGTTGTGAAGTCACCGTCTTGATGTTTCAACTTGAGTTGTGACTTGTGAGGTCACTGATGAGCACATAGGTTCTCCGCAGTATGAATAAACCTTATATGAGAATTTATTACTTGTGTACTTCATGTAATACTTGTTTTTTTTTTTTTTTTTCGGGCAAGGATCATTACTTCACTATCACTATTAGCGTAAACTAAAATCATCTGCATTATTTATATTTAATCAAATGCGTGACATACATATCCATATTATTATATACGTGGTTGAATGACCTCAATATCATGTCAAATATATCAATAAGAAAACTTTTACACTATCTTTATTAGGAGGAATTTGGAAGAAAGAGAAATGATTCAAAATACATAATTGTGTTTAGGGATTCGAAAGGATTTGTGTTTTCTTAATTAATGAATTCTTTCGAACAAAAAATAATACTTATGTATTCTTCTTTCTCACTTAGACAAATATTTTACATCTTATTTTATATACACAAAAAAACATCTATGCCAGAATCCTTTTTTTTTCCCTTTTTCCCTCACCAGAATCCAAACATCATAACTCAATTCCTTCAAATTTTTCTCTCTGGGTTATCTATATCCATTCTTTTCCTGCCTAATCGTTCCATTCAAACTGAGTGTTAGTGTTACTATCTAAAAACTTGTTAAGAAATACCGTGACAAAAGAAACACAGAAATCTATCGCAAAAGGATTGTTAAACATTAGATTGGTTAACCGCAAATTCTTCCATTGCAAAAAATCTCCTCATTAATAACAAGGGATAATCTGACGGTATGTGTAGTTTATCCTGTCCTAGGGTTTACTAGTTCAGCTAAGATGAGATCAAAAATGGTCTTTCATCACGTCAGCCTGATGAATGCACCCGAAACCCTTGCTAGTGCGCATTAATCCATTCAAAGCGAAATCGTTTTTTGCTCTCTGTTCGTCTTACTCTAATCGCTCGCGTCTCTGTCGCTCCAACCGAAAGCAAGCAAAGCAGCAACCATGCCGTCTTTGAAACGCAATGTCCCAGTTTACTGTCATTTAAAAAAAAAAAAAAAAAGGTGTTTTTAGGGCAGAGAAAGAGAGATAGTTGGATCAAGATCTCGGTAACAACCCCTTTTCCAAGATTCGATTCATTCTTTCAAGATCTCATTGACAACCTTTACTTGGTAAAGGAGTTTCAATTGCATTTTCTTGATGCATGCGGCTGGGTTTTTTGCGTGAATTAAATACACGGGCTTAGTCAAAAAGGTCGGGGGGTTGCGAGGGAGATATACAAGTTCAGTTGGCGAAGCCAGATTCCACTTCTTGTTTTGCTGTTCACTTCGTGGTTGATGTCCGGTTTTTTCTTGGAAAAGGTGGACCCTTTTCAACGAGACATATATTCCTTTCTCATTCTCTCCATCATTCCATCGTGGTGCCCACCATTTTCACTTTTAGAAAAAAAATATTGGGATAATCAATAAAAAAAAATTAAATTTTGTTTACCGTAAGAAAGCAACTTCCTAAACTTTTCTCTCACAATCACCTTGTTAAAATATTTAGTAAAATAAACCGTACCTTTATCTAATAGTTTAAGCTTTTAAAACAATTGACAGTGGTCCCACAAAATCTCACACAGTATTAAAACAATGAGGTCATAAGGATCTCCAATGGAATATTTAAGAGTTAATATTACGAAAAACCACAAAGTGATTTATCCTCTATTAATTTCCATTTTATCATTAAATGACTAAGTTAAATATTACGTGACAATTGCCGGATGCATCAATTTGGGTTTTTACCTTATGTTTGTCACAAGTATACAAGTTCATGATTTTTCATGATATTAATCCAATTTAATAAAAACTAATGCAAGTACATCGGTTTTGGGTTTTTGATGGTAAAAAAAAATTAATTTTGGATAAATTTATCACAAATGTACCAGTTTGGGATTTTTTGTAGTCAAAAAATTTATTTGAAATAAATTTATCATAAATATATCAGTTTGGGATTTTTTGTGGTATTAACCAAATTTTTAACCGCCTTTATATAATGAGAGGAGGTCTTTTTGGGTCATTGGTATAAATTTCGAAATATGGGTGAGACGGAAAAAAGTTTGGAATATCCATGCTCGTGGGAAATGTTTAGCATTTTTTGTGGGAATTTTCCAAAAATATATTTGACCCACAAACTTTTATGCTACCAATGCAATGAAAAGAAAAATTACTAGGATTTCTGAAAATAGATATAAAGTTTATAGTTCTTTGAACTTAGCTAAAAGGAAAATAAATATATGATTGAAATGGAATTAGATCCAAGGTATGAACCATTTTCAAACTTAAATTTCATTTTTGTCGTATTTTTAGACCATGTTACTTTCAATTTGCAGTTTTGCACTCCAAGAATAAGAAAAATCTACGTCACAACATTTCCTCACAATATTTTTCATAATGGTATGGACTACATTGTTATGAAGTAATGACCTCAATATGCGAGTGCAGTCCTTTGAAATTACAGAATTGAAATTTTTAAGGATTAAAAAAGAAAATTTGATGGTTCTTAAGGTTATTAAAAATAAAGTGATCAAATTGATGGAGCCAAAATGAGTTTTACATAAAGGGATTTTGTCGTTTTCCGTTGCTGGTTGGCTTCTAGATAGTGGGGACCACTTCCCAAGAAAGGTCGCGGCCCTTGTCTGCAAACGTGGTAAAGAAACGACGACCCTTCCATCTCCATGGTCGGGCGGCACCGCCGCGTAGAATTTGTTCTGGTTTTTTCGCCATGGTGCGCTCGGCCGTATCAGGAAAATGATTGCAGTCGACGTCGATCTCTTTAACTCAAGACAAACAAACACGTTTTTCTCAAAACTTTATAATTGTTGACAAAAGATCTAAGGATGTGTTGAGAAACAATTTATGATTCGTTTGTTTCACGAAAGAAGAATAACTTGAAAAACATATTATAAAAAATGATTGGTTACATCTCTTAAAAGAATCAGTCAAAAAAAAATATATATCTTTACTAACCACAACAAATTATGCCTAAATAGTTTTACAGATGATAGAGATTTTTTTTAATTCATTTATTATTTATAAACAATATAATTGATTGACTTTCAAATCATGAATTTTTAGTGAAACAAATGTACTTTTAAGTGAGAGGTTTTTCAAAATGTAAATAATATTTTGTAAATTATAATATAAAAATACATTAAAAAACAATTTTGACTTGAATGCCATTTGGAAAGCAACTCCACTTTGTAAAAGATTTATGCTATTTCTTTTCAAAAATAATTCCAACTCTTTCCAGCAAAACTCAACTACCGATGAGGCTATTAGCTAGCATCACCTAACCTTAGGTGGAAAGAAATCTAGGGTTTCTAAAATAGAGGGCAAAATTGGAATTTTAATAAGTGCTTGAGGGCAATAAGAAAATTTCATTAATTGTGAGACTTGTAGGTTGAGAAAGCTAAAAGTTCAAGGCACCCAAGACCTGCCTTATGTCAAAGCCAACTCTTTCTCAAGGTGAATTGAAAAAAAAAATCACTAAATGCCCAAACAAAGCCTTTAAATATATATATATATATATATATATATATATATAATAGTCTCAATCATTCTTACATGTACAAGACACGGCCTAGACTAAACCACATCGATGGGATGATCGGTAATAACATGGATGGGTGAAAACATAACCCAGATCTTTACTGGTTGGATGCAACATATCATTGCACGCACATAGAAAACATAAAGGGAAAATGTTGGGATTCTCGTACATCAAGAAGGTAAATTTTCTTGCAAGAACAATTAAACAATGTTTACAAAAGCAAAAACACCTTAGTACTAGAAGTATTCGAACTAGGACATAGATGATTAGGAACTTTCTAATTGTTCGAATAAACAAGTACGTTTTTCCAATCTGCATAAGCTTCCGAACAACATCATCAAGGGTGGGAAAATTTCTTGATTTGAGATTATAGTCCATCAAGATTTGGCAAGTAAACCATCCTTTGAATGTTTTGTTATTAATGAAATCAATCTTGTGTAGAAAAGTCTTCAAGCTCCGGGACATTGCTCTTGCCTACTCCAGCAAGAAGACCCAATCAATGGGCCATCTACCATTTCTTTGTTGATATATTGCCCTTTATATATATATATATATATATATATATATATATAGGTATATATATATAGAGGTAGCCGATACCATTAAAAATCCTAACTAATATATTCATACCACATTTATGTCAAATTAATTTTCATGTCACAAAAATCCAAATCAATATACCCGCAACAAAACTACATTCCATTAGCTTTTTGTTCAATGACACCTTTAGATTGTTGACACGAAATCGCATGTGGTAAGTAATTTGGATGATCATCGTGTGGCATGGATCCAACAGACAAAATTAAATATAAATGTATCTTTTGAACGATATCATTTTGGTGAAGCTGAATCTAAAGAAAATGAACTGAAATTCAAAAGTGTACTAATGTTGCCTCAAGAGCTCCCTCACGTCTTGAAAATCTACTAAAACCACTAAATCTTCCCTGAAGATTTCAGTAGATTTGTCAAGGTTGTACCGGTCTGAGATATTTTATGACCCAATAATTAATTTAGAGTAAATGTAGCGATGATTATATATATGGTATGAATCCCTTACAAATATATAAGAGGGGAAATGTGGAATTGCCAATTGGCTAACAAATATGCTGTCCCCCCATTTAAGCCCACACTCCTTATTAAGGAGGCTTTGCCCAATGAGTTGGGAGGCTAAGGCCCGTGCGAGCCCCCATGGATCCGTCCCGTCGCAAACCCAAATAGAGGTTAGAACAATGTCAACCTTTCTTTCTAAAATAGCACCATGTAGCCTCTTAGTTTTCTTTTTACCTCCTTTGTTTATTCTCCGAGAGAAAAATAATATTCTATAAATCTTCATGTTTTTTATTTATAGAGATTACTCTTCATTTTTTTAAGGTTATCATCATCTTCTTTTTTTTACCAAGTCTTCTCCATTTTCATTCATCTTTGTTGGGAAATGAAAAATGATATGTTTCGGGAAATCTTCTTCTAGCTCAAGCATTTTGCATGTGCCATCATGTAAAAACTTGAGCTGAAGGCCTAAGAATGATGGGTTTTTCCAATTTAGAGAGAACTAGGCGGAAAGCCATGAATATATTATTAGATGTTCTCGGTATATGTGAGCTTAGAGCATCTCAATTCTTAAATATGTTGGTCCAACGTAAGATCCACCGAAATCAAAAGCTCGAATGTATCGAGCTCCAATTACTCGGAGCATCTCAGAATTTTTTGGTGTCACGGATATTCACCATGGGGAGTAAAATTGGTCAACCCTCTTTCTTTGAATATGGAATGGAGCAAAGTGCAGAGAAACTTATACGGTGAAATTGCCTAAATTTAGTACATTTTTGTCAGAAGTAATTCATTTCGCAAGGGCTCTCAGTGATCTCCAACCTTGAACAAGTGGGCCGAACTTAGCACGTGTTGAAAAGCTCTTCCATTCAAAGTGCAAAGCTATGTCACCTAAGATGGGTCAGAAAATGGACGATGAATGGCCATGTTGAGACAATCCTTCACTCTACCACACTTGATAGAGGTGGTGGGTTTCATTTTCTAAGGCTTAACAAAGGCTGAGCCATTTAAATTTATATTTATTGTGAGGAACATCATTAAAGACGCAAAAATAATGGCGTTGAAGATTAGGAAGAGACGTATGGCAATATAGGGTTTATCACTTTAATGTGCTTAATTATGAAAATAGTGTCGATTTAATTAGATAAGATCTGAAATTGACATGCGCTATTCTATTGTCGAATGTGCGCCTATCTTGCTAGTAATTTGCTTTCTTGTCCTAACAGGAAGCCACCACCTCTCCCGAGGCTCGTCCCCACCTCATCCTCCCCTCGCTTCATCCGGACCCTTGTCTCTGGCGGCTCGTCCCCGACCCATCTCTCCACCTCCTTCGCAGATTAAGAGCAAAGATTGAAAAAGAATCAAGAATTGCAGGAAGTTTTTTCTTTTCTTTATTGGGTAAAAGAATAACCGAATTACCTAACAGTTCCCGTCACAATTGCCAGCCTCAAAAGAGCTAGTGCACCCGTGCGCAGTCTCTTCACCACTGAACCACTCCCACCTCCACCACCACCACCACCACCACCAACCACAGCGCACTCCGCAGTCCTCCAAAGAAAGAGCGCCATCGCCGCCCCCAACGATGGCCGGAGTCCTGAACATGCCTCAACCTCCGCTCCTGAGGCCATTCTCGCGCCACCGCACGACCCTCAAGCCCTCGGTCTCCGTCAGCGTCAGGGCGTCGAGTACCGACTCCCCCGAAACTTCCACGGCTACCAAACCACCGACTTTCGCTCCTCCTCCCAATTTCAAGCCTCCCGAGCCGAAGCGATTCGGCGTGAGGCCGGACAAGGTCCTCGACGTCTTGGGTGCGTCTCTCGCCCTAATCTTCCGATTGGGCACCGGCGTTTTTGTCTCCGGGTATTGGGTTTTTCTCTGTTTGCTTTGTTCTTTGTTGAGTTTGCCTAAAGTTTCGGTTTTCGAGGCATGAGTTGGTGCTTTTAGCTGGCTGGATTGGTTAATTTGGATTCCTGTGGTGTAAAATCGAAATGGGTTATGTCCTTTCTGCTGTTTTTTGCGGGTTGTTGGTGTGCTACACCTGCTTTTGGCTTATAACGTTGCGGGACTTGAAGAATCGTGCATCTGCAACATAGTTTATTCTACTCTTCGTCTGATCTTTGAATCAAATAACCAGAAACCTGACCGTAGCCGTCCGTGAGTTTTGGAAATTGTAGTGAAAATCTCATTGAAAAATAAACAGGTGTATGAACCCAAGTTCTCGTCAGTAACCGCAACTAAATGACAAACTCTATTGAAGCAAAGCAGTTGACATTGTTAAGCACCTTCCACAAATTTTTGCCATCATACCTTCAAACTTTTCATTATAGCTTTGTGACTAAGGATGAATCAAAGACTTTGTAGTGCATTAAAAGTGCACAAAAAACCCAACTATGCAATGAAGGTGGAGTTCATACTGAAGACAGTTTTGGTTAATATCAGGTGTTTTGTTCTTCTTTTTTACTTTTTGACCGGATTTTCTTCCCTATTGGAAATATGTAGTGACAATGTTTGTTTGGCTAATATCAGAATGGTTCTTTCTGGTTGAATGTGTTTACTAACACCTGTAACAAATGCTTCTTTGGCCTTTAAAAGGAGAAACCCAAATGAACTTATCAGGAATTGGAGAGTTCTTCACGGGTGGAAAAAAGGAAGAAATCCAACAAAATTACTGTACTTGAACTTGTTCAAAAATGTTGACAGTAATTATTCTCATCATATTCCTTTTCTTAAAAATCACCCAAACAGTAATTATTCTCATCATATTCCTTTTCTTAAAAAGCACCCAGACAGTCGCAAATTGGGCAATTTTTGGACTCTTGATGCTGTATTTAGGATCATTGAGAAAGAAGAGAGAATACTATTCTTCTGAGAAATGCCACTTTGAGGAGTTTAATCGAGATACCTAAATGAGACATTATTATTCTCATCATATTCCCTTTCTTAAAAAGCACTCAGACAGTCGCAAATTGCGCAATTTTTAAACTCTTTTTACTGTATTTAATATCGTTGAGAAAAAGAAAGAATACTATTTCTTTGTGAAAGGCCACTTTGAGAAGTTTAATCAAGATACCTAAATGAGACATTTGCTCTTTCCTCGAAATTACTGGATCAGAATAAGACATCTGTTTCTTCCCCCTTTCACAATACATGAGAATTCACATAGGGAGTACAGGATACTTGAGATTGCGGTGACCGGGGGATATGATTCAGTTATGGCCCGAATAGTTTAAAGTCCTGTCTTCTTTTATTTTACAAGAAAGATCAGAACTGAATGACTATGATTATATAGTGGGAGACTTGACATATATCTTTATCTTGTAAAAAGGATGAGACGAATATAGTAATTGCTAAAGAATACGGCGTTAGATCTGAACCTCTTTGATATTGGTTTTGACTAATAAATTCAAGGTGAAAGGTCTAGCTGAATTTATGGTAATGGGGCTTGTATCTTGCATTCTTAGTTATTTTTCTTGAAAGGTTTGTTAGAATGCCGCAGGCTATTTGAATCTGAACCAGTAACACTTGTCATTTTATGACAGGTACTCGGCATCCTTTGCTTCCGAAAATGAGATTCCACCTGGCCAGTATGCTTTAGATATTGCTGGTAGGCTGTGGCGCCTTTTTTTCAATTAAGAGTAACTTTACCTGCAAGGTTGTTACCTGGCCACTTTTGGTCAATGTGTGTGAAAGTTATATGCAGAAAAACCAAGTACAAGTGTTACAGGTTCACTGAGCTACTACTTTAGCATGCTTACTTTCTGATATGCATATCCTTGTATTGTTCGATTTTAATAGGTGTGAAAGTTAAGGAGACTTCGAAATTAGGTCCTCGGCCAGAGAAGCCTATTGAAATTTACGAGTTTGAGAGGTACTCATGTTGGTATTTTTCATTTTACTCGTTGCTAGATTAGATGGATGATGTCATTGTACCTATCAGATCTTCTTCCGCTTATGGGATGCCAGGTTCTTTTTCTATTGGTATGATGTGTTTATACCAATTTTCACCCAGTGCTTCAACGGACGCATTCTAACAGTGTCTTTTTGTTCCCTTTTCTCCCTTCCCTCTCTCTGCTCTCATTCACCTGGGGAATGTGTATGTGTGGATATCGTGGATCACCAGCTGTCCTTTTTGTCGAAAGGTAAAATCTAGTCAACAATCTCCTCTTTTTATTTTTTGATGGATCTACATCTGTCCTTTTGAGAAATATGCCCATCCTTGAATGATTGACAGAGCTAACAGCCGACTGGAAATTGCTCTTGATGAGATACATTCCCCCATTGATTTTGTGGTACCGAACTGTACCATCTGGGAAGAAATTACACCATTTTTGTTAAAACGTGATGAATTAGTTGTGATTTTCATCTTGATCATAAATTGTTGAAATTTGGTAATGTTCCTTAATCCTCTAATTAGACAATCAACAACAATTAGTAAGATTTGCTGATTAATGTGACTCTGCTTTTACTATTAATAAGGTATGAGTTCTGTTTTGCTTTTTCTTTGTAAATCCATTAATTGTGCTGTTCTTTGATGTGCACCTTAAGTCTCAAATTCTGGATGCGATATTCCAAAATGACATCTTTAATCGTCAGCAGGTTAGGGAAATTGTTGCAGTATTGGATCTTGATGTTATATTCTATCCATGTCCACGAAATAGTCCAAATTTCCGTCCCAAGGTGGCTCAGATGGGCGGGAAAAAACAATTTCCATATATGGTATTGTACTCTTCTTCTCAATGTTACTTTTCATCCTGGTGTCAAGTAAGAAGAGGATTTAATTCTTCCTTGAATGGATAAGCTGATACTCCTTACCATGAATTTTTTATGCTGAAGCATTAGATTTAAGATTTATAGACTAAAGGAGCACATTTCTCAAAAAGCATGAGAAAGATCTTGAACCATAATAGTTAATGGTGCTTTGTGGCTTAAATATTTAGCAGGTTAATGTGGTCATTTGCCCTCAGTTTCTGGACTCTATATCCAACAAATGACAAAGCATAGTCTTTTTTTGAAACTCTTGGATCACTCTTTTGACCACTCTCCAATCGAATTCCATCCATTTCCAATGGAATACTGATTTTTCATTATGTTCATTTCGTAGCATCTACCTCACATTGTGGCTAATAATAGGGGTAAGTGGCATTAAAGGATCCTGGATTTCAATTAGTATTTCCCTTTTCCTTTTTGCAGGTAGATCCAAACACTGGGGTCGCGATGTATGAATCGGATGATATAATCAAGTATTTGGTAACAAAATATGGTGCGTGCTAGCATAGTTTCCTCTTCTGAGTTGGGTTTTCTCAGAAATTATTTATTCTCCTCTTCTGTTAGGCACATATGCAGTTGTTGAATAGTTGCTAGCATAATTTCCTCTTCTGAGTAGGGTTTTCTCAGAAATTATTTTCCTCTCCTCCTCTTCTGTTATTCACATATGTAGTTGTTGAATAGTGTTGATGTCGAAGTTGGATAATATTGCACACTTAAAGCAGCAGCATATTCTCATGCAAAAGCTGCAGAGATCATATCATGCCCCTGTTAACAATGCCGTTGCGATATTCTTGTTCTTGAGGATGTTGGTTGAACTTTATTATGAAAGGCCAGAGAACTGAGGAGAGAAAAATTTAGAAAAGGTGAATGCATGAACAAGTTGCAAAGTTGCTTGATCACTTTTTGCATCTTGTCTAGTTTTTCTTTATTCTTAGATGTTGATGGTAGTCTTGTGAAGAATAACTACATTGTGCCAGAAACAAATAGGTTATTAGTACATATTAGAGTCTCATATTGCCCACAGTTGCCCAACCCGAGATTCTTTCTAAGCACATCTAACTTTCCAGTCTCTTGCCATCCCTTCACTATGTCCTTTATTTCTATCCCTATTTCCATTTGACCATTTGCTAGCCAAAACAGTACTAACTTGTAGCACTTGAGTCTTTTAACTATCACTTTTCCATATATCATATTACTACCATCTATTCATCTAGACCAATTTTTATCACAAGAAATATGAAAGTGTCCCAGTCACAAGGCTCCCACAATGCAGGGGTTTGGGGAGGGGTTGATAGACACAGCCTGTTGATCTTGAATGTTCTTGGCTTTGGTAGGTCATTCATTAACTTCCTGAAAATTATTTCAATGACTCATCATGGTCGATTGCTTAGTGATTCATCTCAGAATCATTAAAAATGATCCATGCCTAACTTCATTTTGAAGCCACCTTTTCTACAAGAAAGGTTAAATTGTTCACCGATGTAGAAAAATAATCTTATTTATTTAGCTAGCTCTTCAGTAGCATTGACTCACTTTTGATCAAATGTTCTTGTTCTGTCCTCTTCATAAATAGCTAACTCGTTCCATCAATTTCTTCACTTATGATGATTTTTAAACTTGAGGTACTGGACTAGTCTTTTTATTATCTCTCATTCTTTACTAAGTACTGAACCAGACAATTTACTTTGTTTTTCCATTGTTGTAGGTGATGGAAGTGTTCCTGTTTTGTTATCTCTAGGTCTTCTCACGGTTGACCTACTACTCTTAGTGGCTATTCTTGTGAATTTCCTGGATTCTTTTACAAATGTGTGATCTCATTTCTGCCAATTTATCTACATTGCAGACCCTGACTGAAGGCTTTGCTATGATTGGTCGCATGGGAAAGGTGGCAATGCTAAATCTTGTAGTTGTTCATTACATCTCTTGTACTTATATTATTGGCTCATCCTTTGCTTTTGTGTAGGGTTCATCTTACACACCAGCAAAACTACCACCAAAGCCACTAGAGATATGGGCATATGAGGTTGGTATAGTTAAGTTGCCTTTTAATTTTTGAGTACCCTAACATCGCTTTTGCTGATTAGTTTGGTTGGAGCCCTGCAACATTGTTTGTGCATTTCAATTACTGTTTCTTCATTTGCTTTATGTTTCTGCAGTAAATTGACTTTGTCCCTAAATAGATTTTGGCATAGACCTGTACTTGTTAGCATGAGAACAAAGCTTTAAGTGATGGAACGGAGATAATCATAGCATTGATATTGGACTATTAAGATCAGAGGGATTTCACTAGGCCCACAGTATAATGAGCTGTTGCTTTACCAACAAGAAGCATCTATTTTGTACCTCACTATGGGGCAAAGGGAGGAAAATCAAGTGCATCAATTCATTTTAATTCCATATGTCATGTCGAGTATTCTCCGACCTGTTCATTATACATGGCTAATTCTTTAACTGTTTTAATTGTGAGTACTTCTTGCTCCTAAAAATCGACCATCGGGTGAAGTATTTTGCTGCCCTCAAAATTTCAAGTCACGTCTCATAGAACTTTGCTTTCTGCCACGTAGTTGGCCAAGTACTTGAGAGACTAGCAGAAGCTCCAACTGAAGAGAGATGAGTTCTATTATGTTGGTTTTAAAATATTTTCTCATTTCAGGGGTCTCCATTTTGCAAGCTTGTACGTGAAGTACTAGTGGAGTTAGAATTACCTCACCTAGTTCGCAGGTAATGGCTAAGTATTATTATAGGAATACATGCGCCTCAGTGTTGCTGGCACGCTGCGTTTATTGATTTTATTTACTTTATCAAAAATTCTGCACGTTAGAATCGTTATTTATCCTACAAAAGATGACTCTTGGTCTGCAACAACATGATAGCTAAAAGCACCTCAGATGTGAAGGTTTTTTATGCAGTGATAGTGTTAAAAAGACAGTAGTTCAGTTTTAACATTAACCATTAGTAGTCTACCTAAATGCAAGAAAGTGTTTAGTGTGTTCTCCATGTTTACTGTTGCTCCCTGCATTTACTTATCAAATGCTTAGATCGTCAATGTTTCCCGTGAAATTCAATTGTACAAGGTCTGGTTAATTGTGGGTTATTAATTGAGTACATAGTCTCTAAACAACTTGCTAATTTTTATGTCATCCACAAGTTGAATACTTTTCGTTCAGAATTTCCTTGGCCACGAGCATTATTACATTGTTCCTCCCGAAATTTTACTTGAGTGAGCCCCTATGAAGCATGGACACTCTACAGAGGCCTCCACATCGGTGTCAGATGAATGTCGGTCAACATGTGTCAAACACCCAACACATGGTCAAGACTCCGAACACAACAGTGACACACGAGTCTAGCATCCCGACACGCCATTTCGACAAGCATGTAGTCAATTTAAACATTTTAAATAAGTTAAAAGTCAAAATGCAAATCTATCAAAAAAACAGAAAAAAATAGGGAGAAAGAAGAAAATTGAGTGGATAATGTAGATGAATGACTTCTTGTTATAGTTGATGGTGAAATGTGGATTTTTTTTTTCCGATTAATTGTTAAATGTTATATTTAATGATGGAATATGGATTGCTTTTTCTTTTTTTCCTCCAAGTTTTATGGATTATTGGAATAGAACGTAGTTGAATTTGTCAATTTGAAACAATTAATAATATTGACAAATGATGGATTAATATTTTTAGTGTAAATTCATTCTAGGCTCTTTTTCTATTATTTTTATTTGTGGATTTATTTGATTGAAATAATCATAAAAGTGATAACTTATAAGTATATATACATTTAATTTATCAATATGTCAGAATTCTCTATTTTTTTTTAAAAATGACGTGTCGGCATATCGTGTCATGTTATCACCGTCGTGTCGCATGTCGCGTGTCGATATCGGTGTTATTGAGGTGAGCCCTAATTGGCACCTTATACTTCAGATGTCTGCTACAAGTTCATTCTGTTTTACGTGCAATGTCTACTGGATTATGCTGCCATAGTAAAACCTTTTCTCTTTAAGTAATATTGCATTTCATGCTTCAGTTGTGCCCGTGGCAGCCCAAAACGGCAAGTTCTCTATGAGAAAGCTGGGCGTTTTCAGGTAATTAAGCAGTGGATGAGCGTCCATGTTTGTTATCTCATTTGTCAATGAAGAATCCAAATTTGCTGTGCATCGAGTACTAAGAGGATTCACGTCTGCATAATGGTTGACAGGTACCTTATTTGGAAGACCCAAATACAGGGGTGCAAATGTTTGAAAGTGCGGAGATTGTGGAGTATCTTAGAGCTACTTATGCCCTTTAATAAGTGGAGCTATAATTACAAGTATACACACATATGTATTTTGCAATTTTAGATTAAATTGCCTGAAACTGATGCTTGAGATAAGAAGCAGAAACCTGCTTCTGTTATGTTGTACATATAAGCAGCAATGTTTACTGCCCTAGCTTTCGTAACTTGCTTCATGCTTTCCGCTTTGATCTTGGATGTATGTTGGATCACAAAGCTGCTTTTTTATAGTATATAGCAGTTCTAGAAAATGGTGTACTTCAATTTGAGTCCCGGTGACGGGATGGTATTGTAAAATGTTGTCTATTTAGCGCTAACTAAAACAATGCACTAAAACACTTGACAATTTCTGGCAAGAGAGGAATAACTCTTCACTTGGCATGAGAATGGCTGATTGGATATGCTTATTAGTTGAAAATGACGTTTGGGAAAATCATTAAAGACGACCAAGTTCAGCGGAGAGCGCCAACCCTTGACAGTGTGGTGCTTGTTCTGGTAGAGAAGTGATGGCGAGTTCCAACAGTGTCGACCCATGCAGAATCAATCTCTTTATTTTGTTAGCAGACTGGAAGTCGAATAGGAACCTGGGATGCTTTTCTCCCAAAGCAATGACTGGGATGGTGAAAGAAAAAAATTGTGAAGACCACCACTTAAAAAAGAGGTGAAAAAGAGTGGTGAAGACCACCACTTCAAAAAGAGAGATCTCTTTAATGGCTTACCGATAGTGGTGGCACCGGCAGTGTCCTATGTGCACAGAAGATGGAATATGCTGGGAGATGTTCTGTTGGTCGGTTCGTCATGATCGATTTACTGGATAAGTGGTGAAGAGAGCGAATCGCTACAATATAACTAGTTCCTATTTGTACAGTTATCAGGGTCTTACAACAAAAAAGCATGTCGGGCTAAGTTAAGTCCCCATGTCATCTCTCTGCACTGTGATCGGATACGTTTGTCCAATACGCCGGTCACAAACGAAAAGCACACAAGAATTTTCATGATCTATTTGCTTGCTGCTCTAATTTCTTCAAGTCTCCATGGCTTTCCTTTTAGCACAGACCATGTATTGGAGGGAACCAAAAAGGAAAATGGCACTTGACATGGAGATGATGGGGACATGAAAGTAAATTGCGAAGTTGACAAAGCTTCCTTTATCTCAGAGAATCTTTTTATCCCCCGTTTCTGAAGCTCAGAACAAAAGAGTTGTCCCAGAGTTTTGTGAATGCTTTAGGCCGATATTTTGCGGCACATGGGGGTGTGATATCTTCATCAGATGGCCTTATTGTGAGAACTGCACCCACCGTAGTGAAAAAAGCAGGATCCCTTTTTCAGTGCAACTATATATTCCCTTTTCTTTTGGTGGGATGATGAGGCATCAGCCACTTGATGCCTTCCCTCCCTTTATGGCATTTTCATGAGTCGGTATCTTTTATCCACCCATAAGTAGCCGTGATGGTTGGGCTTCACTATCTCATCGCAAAGGGAATGAGTTCAAATCTCCGGATGTTCGCGACTTAAGTGGGGATCACAGGGGTGGTTTACTGAGCCAGCCTTCCGAGAGTTTACGTCTAAAAGGGAATGAGTTCAAATCTCCGGATGATCGCAACTTAAGTGGGGATCACAGTGGTGGTTTACTTAGCCAGCCTTCCAAGAGTTTACGTCTAAATAGCGGCTTGCGGCGAGGCCCCAACGGTGTTACTGAGCACCAGAAGGTCGTGTGATTCCCAAAGGGTAATCTCCGGCTGTCCCTCGATTATCAAAAAGAAATAAAAAAACAAGGTCTCTTTTGGTATATTATGAGGTCACGCAGGTCATTTTTCTGTTCCCTTCCCAATGCGTTCCCAACCCAATCTTATCATTTTGGAAAGTTCTCGATATTTTTTTTTTCTAACTTTTTGTCCTTGGTTATAAATAAACAAATGAGGAATAAAATATAAGAAAAGACTTTCATTCAGTGTGACCTGGGGGGCCACACTACCACCCTATGAATGGATTTTAATGAAAGAATGTGAGTATGACTGTTTAAAACCATCGTGAAGATTTGTCAAATCAAAAGTCAATGCTCATAAATACTACAACAAGTTTCAAGTAGGTTGCGGACGCCTGACTACTCCAATAAATCAGATTTGGAGAGTAAATAGAATTCATAGGGACAAGTAAGGAGGGGATACCAATCTCATCTTCTCTCGCTACCGTCGACATCTTAACATCGTATTGGATATAAGATTTATGAATAGTCTGGACAATGCATTGAACAATGCTTGCGTGAAGTTTGATTTGTGAAAAGGAAGAAGGTTGGAATGGAATCGCTATTTCATGAGAATAGATCCTTAAAAATGGGAATACCCTTGTTTGGTTGTAAAATGAAAGATCAATTCCAAGAATATATCCTCCCCCCCCCCCCCCCAAATCCACCCCTCTCGTTTATTCTATTATATAATCTACTAGAATTGCATTGCGTATCATCCCTTAGGTTTATTTTCTTTTGCAAATGTAACCAATAGGATAGAATAAGGTTATCTGCATTGAAGCTAATTTACTAAATTAATAAAGCAAATGATGTGACAGACTCTTTATCGATGCAATAGCTGAGCCAAAGCCTTTTTTTTCAGTAGGGTCGAAGAATAAAATCCAAACGATTTTAAGTAAGAGAAATTATTTCCGTTCAAATGGCCAAATTATGCACAGGCTATATGAATAGGTAGTATATGAAAGTGAGTTCACTTCAAACTTGTGATGACACAGAAGAAGTCCAAGTTCTCTTATGATCTACATTTGAGGAATGCCCTATGCCCGGCGCCTCCCCTTCTCCCAAGCGTCCTTTGTCTCTTTCATTTGTTCATAGTTAATACCTATTGACTTAGACTCCATTTCTTTCGTTAAAAAGAAAATTCTAGAAAAATATTTTTTGAATTTTCCAACGTTTGTTTCACGAAAACTAAACTGATCGAGAAAAATATTTTCCGTTAATGGAAAAAAAGTCTTCTAAATAGGGGGAAAATATTTTTCACATTTCAAAGAAGGGAAAACATTTTTTTTCACTCGCTCTTATCTTACATCCCTAGCCCCCACTTCTTTCTTTCTTTCTTTCTTTCTTTCTTTCTTTTTTCTTTCTTTTATTATTTTAAATTTTATTTATTTTTCTTTCTTTCTTTTTTGTTTTCCTTCTTTCTCAGCCAATCGCCAACCATAGCGATGGTTGGTGACCGGCCACACATGAGCCTCAAGCTCACAGCCTTGGGCAAACTCGAGGCTCATCAATCAAGCGAGGCCCGAGGTCGACGAGCGAGAGCCTCTAGCTCGCCGATTTGGCGAGGCCTAAGGTTGGAGCTTATGGCTCGCCCAATTGGCGAGCACAAGACCCACCATAGGCTCATGCTCACCTGCCTTGGGCCTCACCAAATCGACAAACCTTTTTTAGGCCAATGAGCTCGGGGCTCACCAACCTCAGGAGAGCCTTGAGCTTGCCTTTGGCTAGTCGTTGTGACCGGTGACCAACCGAAGAAGAAGGGGGAAAAGAAAAAATAAAAGGGAAAAAAATAGAAAGAAAATAAAAATTAAAAATTTGATTTTTTTAGAAAAATAAAAATTTTATTAATATGAGTGCATATAGGAAAATCGAATTGAATTTTACACACCGAACGGTAGAATATATTTTCTAGTTCATTTTTAAGTTTTAGCTTAACACTGAAATATTGTCATTTTCTAAGAAAATAACTTTATGAAAAATATTTTTTAAAAAGTTTTGCAGAAATACAACATTTCTCACGAAATGAACGGAGCCTATATCGAAAAATGCCCTTGTACAAATGCCTTGGGGACTTTTTTCTCTGTGATGTGCAGAATACAAATCGCGGAACCCGCGAACGGCCGCTAGTAGGGTGCGAAATTTGAGCATCGAGACCCTTCGTTTTAAAGCTTATGAGTTTCAAATCTTAAATGGCGATATTTTGCCCATTAAAACTGAATATTATTTTTGGTGTATATATAGCCACTTACTTGAAAAATAGGCTCTGATGGCAGGAATCATGATAGAACTGAGTTACACGACATCCACCGACCCATTTCATCTCAGGTCATAATTCTTAAACATGAATCAAAATAGCTCTCCATCGACGACGTAATTACTGTACGTGATTGAACTAAATGATAAAATAATTACGTTGTTAACTTACGCAATCCAAAGATACCCCGGAAATAAGAAAACCTTAAAATTAATCTGACACACGTGTATGATGACCTAAGTTCAATGCAAATACTTGTCAAAGACCATAGTCAAGTAATAGGAAAATTTGAGAAATAGAACCTCTTTTTTTTTCCATTACTTTTATATTAGTTGAAACTTATAAATATTTCGAGTGAGTTTATGAATTGGGCTAGAGGGCAAAATTTTTGTTCAAAGAGATAGAGGGGTCAAAATTTATATTAAAAAAATCAGGATGGAATTTATAACTTTAACTACTTATAAGTGAAAAAGTGAAAATTGTTGCGAATTGAGCGGAGGAATTGCTCCCACTCCTTCATAAGGCCCCATCGCAAGTTGAATGCAGACTTAATTATTTAAAAAGGCCGTGTTACCAAATACGACACATTATTTAGTATACCAATTTGGTAAATCTTGATTAATATATACCTACAGACAATAATAAGGGCCATTAAAATAATTATCACTAGATAGTGGTCGGTTGTCGACATACCTAACTCGATTGCATTAAACAACCCAATGGCAAACTCACCTACAATGGTGGAGGTTCATGGCCAGGGAGGAACACACTTTGGCCAATCTTAATTGGCCTATCCTCCACTTCAGTTAAGATTATGAGACTCCGACCAAAGATCCTACCACTTTCTTGGAAATGACAATGTATTATACACACTTAGTGACTTAACACACATATGCCTAATTCCAAAAAAAAAAAAAAAAAAAAAAAAAAAAAAAGCAACCGGCACTATTAGAACGATATATCTTTACTATATATAGTCAACTTCTGTAATTTGACTTCCGCCCTCGAAATATCCATTATATCGGGACTTATGGCATTCTCCCAATGAGTAAGGGTAGGGTAAAATTGTAATCTAACATGCGGGATGAGAGAGATTCTTATGGATGGGAGCTTGCATATAACTACCCACTGACGAAATAAATATGTATTATTCAAATTCTTTTACATAGAACCAATGTGGCCGCGGCTTAGTTCTAATATGCTTAGTTCAAAAGCTTAAGTAATTAGCCGACGACAAGAACATGTACACAAAAGACCTAATGAAATAGCATTTGTGCTTAATGTGTGAGAATCTTAATAAACTACCTTTTTTTCACGCGCAAGTAAGGTAAAAGAGAATTTACGAAATGCCTTTTTCACGTATAAGGAGATGCCATGCGTGCTTTTGGTTTATACTCGTCTTCGCACAAAGGACAAAAACGATGCACTTGTCCTAATAGCAAAAAATATATATATTTTTTAAATCACATTTATTTATTGTCCTATGAATAGAAGATTTGAAATCGATGCTTAAAATATGATGAAAAGTCTCATGAAAAACCGGGAACACGAAATTAAAGGAGTTGTAGTAATAATTTTAAATTTGGAAAAGAAGGTTAATAATGTAACAAATCCACTTTTTTGCAATGAAGAGCATATTTTATCTATCGAAGCACTCACGTTACAATGACATGTAGATAAGCAAATCACTCATAAATAGAGAATTTTTCAAATTTTGGATGAAAAATAGGTTGTAAGAGATAACGTGAATATCTTATTAATTTTTTTTATCGACTTGCTTCTTCACATATCATTATCATGTGAGTGCTTTTGATGCATAAACTATGTTTGTGAAATTACCACATATTTAAGCAATGAATACAAGTTTCTTTCATTAAAATGACTATCAAACATTATCCAATAAAAATCAAGACTTCAGATATATTCTTTGTATACAAAAGAAACCAGAACAAAAAAAAAAAACAGAAACACATTTGGACATGGAGGATTAAAATTTGAATCCTGCAATCTGTAATGGGTAGTTGCCTTTTTCTCTCAATTACAACCTGTGGTCCGCATGTCACCGTTACTTTCAACAATAACAATGACCATTATGCTAGCATTGTTCTAACGCAAACATATGTCATTCTAGAAGCCTAGAAAAAACATCCTTATATGAATTCAAATAAAACAACATTATTATCAAGTCCTAAATTAGACTGGATATCGAAATAGTGATTCTTGATATGATTGAAGATACGTTCTATACAAGCTCAAAAAAGTCTCTAACAAGCGCTTGTTATCCAACAACAATTTGATGGAAAATTGATTTTATAAACTTTACTAGAAAAATGATATTTTGTCTTTTCAATTATAAACCCTAGTCGAGAATGTAATGGGTGACCTCTGACTGTTTCATAGAGACAATCCTCAAATGGTAACAATTCGATCAAACGGAGAAATCAAAGCACGCGATAGGTCACGATCTATCTTTACATTCTCATTTCCCTAATTCTATACCTTTCTTTCTCATTAAGCATAAAGACGAGAAGAAAGAACATGTTTCATTCGAATCACAATTAGAATGCTTTTTCTAGACATGATAATATGAAAACTTCTTCTGACAGGATGTAGTCAAAAAAGAAAAAACAGAAACGAAACAATCAAGAAACAGGAATAGTGGTGGGCACAACAAACGGGTATAAATGGACAGGAGAGGCCAAAAGAAGGAAAGGGGAGGTGCTCCAGGACTCTCGAGGAACAAACCCATCCCAATTATAGCACTCAGCCCGTCTGTTCTGTCCTCGCTTGAATCCGCCATTCGTGGGGTTGTCGAATCACTCTTCTTAACCAACTCTCTCTCCCCTTAACGGAGCTTTTCCAAAGCCTCCCTACAAAGGGCAACCCCCCCATCTCCTCCCTGATCATCATCCTCATCGGAAAGATACATTACAAGCTCTTTTTCGCTAGCTCTCGGAATAGCCGCCCGCCATGCCCGCCCCATCAGTCTTCTTCTCCGCCCTCGTGGCCCTCGCGTTGCTCCTCGCCTCTGCTTCGGCGGCGGACGGTAGGCATCTCTCTCCGTTGATCTCTGTCTCGGAAGGAAGTGTCGGAAAATCTTTGCGTGGACCGAAAACCATGTTTTCCAGGCTTCCATGTTGTTCTAGGAAGAGCGTTTATCACATCCACATTTTCGTTCTGATCATCCGATTCCTTTAGGAATTTGAAGTGTTGTCGACGACTAATTGAAAGATCGAGCTTATCTTCTGGCATGAAACAGATATCGGAGAAGCGAAGTTCGCGTATGCAGGCCCTCAGGGTCCGAGCCACTGGGGGAGCTTGAGCCCGACGTTCGTGGCTTGCGCGCAGGGGCAGCGTCAGTCTCCTGTGAACATAGTCAGGAACGCGACGGTGCTGAATAAGAACCTCAAGGCCTTAACCAGGGATTATCGCCCTGCGAACGCGACCCTTGTTAACAATGGCATCAACATCGGGGTAATTTGTTAATCGATCTAACTGTGTAGTCGCTAAACTAACGGTGAAAAGCATTATGATTTCCTCTCTTCTTTTGAACATCTAAGTTCCTCAGTTTCATTCATAGGTGATTTTCCATTGATTTTTAAGTCGAAAGTCGAATGATTTTCCTCGTCGAGAGATATTGTTATGAATAATTTCCAAGTGAACGTTCGACTTTTTGTCAGAAATTTTGAAAATTTGATGTGTTGTGAATTAGTGAGTGTCTAAAAGCTGACATCTAGGCCCCACGTCATTCACTTTACACCAAGATCAGAAAGTGATGATGCAGATAAGTCAAAAGGAGAGAGAGGTCTTGCTGGAGAATTGCATGGAAAAAGAGAATGCTATAATTGATGGATGAAGTGTCTTTTGTTTTTTTCTTAGCCAAAAGCATAGTGATGCTTCACATATGTGTGTGGAAGAAGAATAATAAGAGGTGAAAGAAAATCTAGGTCATGAAAATGGAGTGAAAGAAGAGAAGGACTCATCACATTCATAAACTATGCACTTGATAGACTTCATATTATATCGACTGATTTCCCAATCTTAACCTACCCATGAATTTAAATATGCATGTAAATGGATTTTTCCCTTGTGTGTTTAGAATTGAGAAAAGTATGATAAGGTTTCAATATCGAATTACCTAAATTTGTGACATCGGCCACATATGAATTTATTTGATATATTTGTCCCGAGAACAAAAATAAAAATATATGTGTGTGTGTGTTTATAATATGTATATATAAAGTTATTGATATGGCCTTGGGTATCATTTTGCATCTCTCTCGCTCTCCAATCCTCGAATAGACATTGCTAATGTATGTAGAATGAAGTTATGCTTAGTAAACGAGGGTCGGTTGCGTGAAAGATGATGAAACGATTGATGTGAAGGTGGTTTACGAGGAAGAAGTGGGGAATGTGCTCGTGAATGGCAAGAAGTACAGCTTAAAGCAAATGCACTGGCACTCTCCCTCTGAGCACCTCATCGATGGAATCCAGTGAGCAACTCACTCTCTCTCCTCCCCTCTCTCTCTCTCTCTCTCTCTCTCTGTGAGAAGATACTGTTTGAAAACCAGTTTAGCAAGACAGTCAAAGTTCAGCCCATGATCTGTAATCGAATGGCTAAAAGATGGATAAGGGCTTCGCCACTAGGGTTTCCCCCAAGTTTCTTGGGCTCAGCAGAAGAGCTTTGATCCACAATCACCCCTCAAGAAACTGATGCCTGTAGCTTCCCCTCCATTAGGGTTTGGGAGCTTTGATCAATTGAAGCAAAATAACAAAAAGAGAAGAGGAGTGAAAGTTTGTCTTGCTTCACTATTGACTGCAGGTTCCCAGCTGAACTCCATCTAGTCCACAAGGCGAGCGACAGCGACTTCGCCGTGGTGGCGGTCCTCTACGCATTCGGTGACCCTGATCCCCTCATCTCCAAGGTTAATAAAAAAAAAAAAAAAGGCGAATGCATATGTTCGATGAATGTACACGAGCACTTACTTCCGTTCAATTCGAGTCTCGAGTCCTTCCGCGATTGAAAAGGAGTTACTAGTAGTACGTGTGGAACTCGGTTCTATTCCGTCGTCACTGATCATGTACCGCGGAAATGCAGATAAAGAACCAATTGGACGAGCTGGCCGAGGACGATTGCAGCGACGACGAGGAGTCTCACATCCCTCTGGGTATCTTCGACCCCAAGCAGATCAGGAGGAACACCCGCAAGTACTATCGGTACGCCGGGTCTCTCACGACTCCGCCGTGCACCGAGAATGTCTCCTGGAACGTCCTCGCCAAGGTATGCGACCTTAGTGCGCTCCGAATCGTATTTGCAAATTCACGCCGTACCCACCCGACCGATCTAGATCAACTGATGAGATTGAGTTGATTAAAAGGGCAATGGACAATTTTAATGTGCGTGCAGGTTAGGTCGATATCAAAGGCGCAGGTGGAAGCTCTCAAGGCCCCGCTGCCCAATGACGACAAAACCAACTGCAGGCCGGTTCAGCCGCTCAACGGCCGTCGCATTGAGCTCTACGACGAGCTCAGCAACTAGCGATCTGGTCATCTTTCGCATCGCCCAACCTGTTCGAGTTTAATCATTTTGAAAAACAGCGAGACAGAGAGACGTGGTCGATTGAGCTGTATCTGTCATGTACCGATGTTCTTTCTAGTCCAACTCGCTCGTAATCTAAATCCTTTTTTCGTGCATCCGACTGCTTCTTCTAATCTGATCCAGTCAGACCCTGTAAGTCGGAGTGTGGGAACTGAACTGGAACCCGAACAGAACCGGAACTATCTAAAGGGAACCAAATTTTCATGCGCTTTCAGTTTGGTTTGGATGCCGGTTTAAATAATGAAAAAATAACCATTTTTTATTCCGGTTTGGATAGTCTCGGTTTGTTTCGGTCAACCGAATTGAACTGAAAATGCCCAGTTAATATTACAATTCACACAATCTCTCTTCTTTTTCCACTAAACCTCTTTTTTATATTTCAAAAAAATATAACCAAAAAACCAAACCGATCCAAGTCTTTGGTTCTAGTTATTCGGTTTGCAGTGCACTTCAGTTCAAAATTAATGCACACCTTAGGAGTGTCAAAAAAACCCATGTGTGGCCCAACCCGACCCGACCCCATCATAAAATGTAGGGTATTCTAGGGCCGGACCTTAGTCTTCTTTGGGTTGGGATTTTTAGATGAAGATATTGTTAGGGTTGGGGTCAGGTCGAATCAGGCCTGGGCCCTGGGCCCAGCCAGCACAGGCTTTTTGACACCCCCAAAGCACAAATGAAACGAGGTTGAAACCTTTGATTTCAACCCAACTGATCAGGGCCGGCCCGACCCGACTTGACCCGCTCTCTTGGGTTATATGATATCCACATCAGGCCTCAAGAGGGTCAGATCGGGTTAATTGTGCCCCTATAGGTTTTCAGGTCAGGTCAGAGTATCACAAAAACTTGGCCCGACCTGACCCTTTCATACCCCCAACACACCCATATGGTTAGGTTCGGCACAGATTTCTAAAAATTCAAAGCGAACCAGACCATTGACATTCCTACCTATGATAAGTTGATAACACCATGATCGGTGCTGATTTCCTACACTTGATGGGTTGAAGTTGAATAGAGCTCGCAGAATCCAACCTAGGCGCCTAATGACCTCAAACCTCTCTGCTTTTGGACCACTATGACATAGAGCTGCGCTGACAGGGACACCACAGGTGAACGAAAGTCAATTTGCGCCCCTCAATTTGCGCCCTAATTTGAGTTAGGTGATTATTAGATAATAAAAAAATTGACAAATTGTAGAGCTATTTCGTGACTAATTTACGGAGGTCTATCATTAGTTCTTCAGGTTACCTGAAGATATTATAAAATCTGACTATAGTCATATTGGTTCTTATTATCCAAAATATATGAACTTTTTAAAATTATTTTTTGCATTTTCGCCTATGTAAGAGTACGCCCTTCTTTAAACAGACTCTTGTTAGGTTCCCAATCTTCGTTCGTGCAAAAGAAGATATAATTCGCAACTATTGCACATGCAAATTAAATCTCCAATTCCATCTTTATCTTAGGGTCATGAATATAATACAAATTTTCTCTATATAGGAGAGTATTGGAAATGACAACGGTTATACTACAAATCCACATAATGAAGAGTAGACTTGGAAAACAAAAAAATCTGAAAAATTTACTAAAAAACGAAAAAGTGCTAGAATTAGGTGCTGTGTTGACGGTTCAGTGGTTGCCCCTTCACGGCGGCCACCACCATATTAAATGGCGCCGTCGTCGTAGTCTCATAGCACCAAAAATTTCAAATGGAAAGATAGCTGATGTGAGACGGAGAAAGAAAGAAAGAGCGAGGGAGATGGATGACTCAGGTAACCACCACACAATGTTGTCGCGCTGCCTAGGGACCTCGTGGTGGTTTGTCAACGGACGGCGACTGTCATGAGAGGCCACATCGTCGTACACCGTACGGTGGTGGCCGGTAGCGCCGTGGAGGAGAGGTTGCAGAGTGAACGATGCTTGTCCAATTTGTAACCATGATATGTTTATCTTTTCAATATTATCGTTCATCCGATCCAAAGGGGATAAAAACTCATCCCATCCCCAAGCGCAAGATCGACTGTGCACTATAAGATTTCTATTCGTACTGATCTAGTAGACCTATCTGGTCCAATCTGTCTCCCCAAATCAACATCGGACATGAAGGTTGTTTCAACGATATTTGCTATTCCAACATATGCATCACCATCACCATCACCATCTTCAACGTTAAAGGTCGGTATCGAGCGAAATTTGATCCAACCCAAGTTTTCAGCCGAGAGAATAAGCCGGCCATCCAAGTCAACAATTTGACCCAGGATCACCCTGACGTGACAGCATCGATGCAGTCAAAATTGGCGAAATGAGCGACGGGGCATTTTGCGCACATAAAATAAACGAGAAAAATCGGAATTTGGGTTAATTCGCACACCCTTACGTCAAAGTCGAGAAAAAAACAAAGAATTCGATGACAGCGCTCCCATGTGGGATTTGATTTGAGGGGAAGTAGTCTTCGAATACCATCTTTGTTTTTAAATAAAAATATCTCGAGATCGCCACTTTGAAAGTTGTCAGATGGGATTTGAGACATCTTGAGTTAAAGAAAGAATCTCTCGCGATCTGCGAGTTGGGATCGACCAGATCCAACCGCCGGACCGGAAGCTCTCGCCGATGATGATCGGAAACGACACGGAACGGCGAATTTCGCGGGTTCTGTTCATGTTATTCAATCCATTCATTCATTTTCCCTTCCACCGCCCTCAACAAGAAAAACTAGCAAAGAAAAATAAAAATAAAAAAGGAGCAAAAATATCTGCTCTTGCGCCAAACCTCTCTATTTACAAAACCTTGAAGAAGCTACCACCGCCGGCGCCGCCGCCGCCGCTTACCCGTTTCCATTACACAGATCGAAAACCAGATTTTCGGCCCCACTCAAGGGAGAAAAGAAAAGAGAGAGAGAGAGAGAAAAGCAAACAAAAATTATGCTGAGCGGGGTAGTAGTTGTCCTTATTTACCTCGTCCCGAACAGTCAACGCGCCACGTCAGCCGAACGACGACCTTTCTCGCCCACCTGCCCAAAAAAATCCTCGCCGGCGGGCCCCCACACGGCAGGCAGCCAGCCAACCGAGACCCGGGGGGCAACATCGCGATCGATTTCTCCGTCCTCGGTGGGGCCCGACGTCCGGTCCGGCTGGCGTCGCCCCCTTTGACTGCGGAGGATCTCCGCTACGCCACGTCGCCGGCCCAGGCGTCGGACCTCCGACCCGACGCGAACCGCTTCATCCCGCCCAGGCCCAGGGCGTCGCCGTCCTCCGCCGCGCTCCGCCTGGGCAGCGACTCCGGGGAGAGCGCGTCCGCGTCGTTGGCCCAGGCGTCCGACCTCCGACCGGACGCGAACCGCCTCATCCCGCCCAGCCCCGGCGCGTCGCCGTCCGCGGCGCTCCGCCTGGGCAGCGACTCCGGGGAGAGCGCGCCCGCCTCGCGCGCCGGCAGGCGGTCCCTGATGTCGCGCGTGACGCTCCTGGCGGAGCTCCTCCGCGGGGGCGACTCCCCCTGGGGCGGCGCCGCCGCGCCGCGGCGCTCGAAGCTTCCGGCCCGCGACTTGCCGCCTCTGTGGAACATGGAGCGGAAGCTGGCGAAGAGGCCGGTCCTCTTCTTGGCGGCCGGCTTGGCCTTCGCCGGGGCCGCCGGTTCGACGGCACGGCTGCGGCTGCGCAACCTGCGGTTCCGGTCCTTCTTCGACCGGACCCTCCCCATGCACGAGACCTTGGGCGAGGACGGCTCGATCAGCGGCGGGTTCAATTTCCCGCCCGACGATCCGTTGCGCTTCGGGAACAGCCGCGTGCTCGCGGCCTTGGCGGCGGCCTTCCTGTTCTTCACGTCGACGAAGCAGGACTTCTGCGGCTTCGGGAGCCCGATGATGGAGGCCTTCGACTTCCGGTTGAGGGAGAAGCGCTGGGAGTTGGAGTTGGAGTTGAGCTCGGGTTGAGGTTCCCGGAGTTGGTGCTGGCCTTGGTGGACTCCTTGCGCTCGTAGAAGGCGTTGCGGTCGAACCAGTCGAACTCGGCGTCCTTGGAGAGCCAGAAGGACTCCGGCGGGAAATCGGGGGGGATCTCCGGCCGATCGGAGAGTTGGTCCAGGCCGCCCTCCGCCGCCTGCGCCGACGCTGGATCTTCGGCGCCGGCGATGGTCTCGCAGGCGATCTTGCGGTCGCAGGAGCCGCCGGCGCAAGCGGAGACGAGATCCACCTGCGGCATCCTATCCGTGCTGCGAACAGGCGAGGGTATATGCAGAGAGGTGGCGATGGTGGTGGCGGCGGCGGCGGCGATGGTGGTGGAGGACGACGGCGGCGGTTGCGTCTGCGCACCTGCTCCGATGAAAGGAAGAAGATGGAGTTGGTTTGGTATCGCTGCACTGACTGCGGCAATTTATCACGTTGAAAGCCCGTGGGATATAATGGGATCCCCAAGAATGCGACAAATCCTCTTTTTTTTCTTTTTCTTTTTCCTTGTTTTTATTTTTGTTTTTATCTTTTACTGTTTTCGTCGGGAGAACGCGAGAATACAAAATTAAATTGCGGGAGAAGTTAGGTCACGACATTTCCCCTTTTTTCGCTGATCTCTTTCTCTCTCTTAAAATCTCAATAGGATTTGACCCCAATAAAATAGAAGATTTCTCGATTGGAAAAATATCCTATAAAACTTTGTTGGACAATAATGTTAAAATATTTAGATAATAAACCATATCATTATTTAATAATTTTAAGCTTTTAGAATAATTAATAGTGATCTCAGATAATCTCACGATAATTACGCCATTTTTTTTTATCACCAAAACCTTACATCAATATAATTGAAATACCCTACATCTGCCTACCTTAATAACCTTGAAATTTGACACTTCGACATTGATATTGTAAACTTTTTTTTGAGTTATCAATCCCCAAAAAAAATTGTCCATAAAGGTCATTAAAAATCTAACATGACAGTTTGCATGGATGATGGCAATGCATGTGGGATGTAACTGTGGTAAAGGGGATTTTGGTAACGTAAAAAATAGAAAAATTCAAGACACTGGTGTCATATCGGATATGGTTAAGAGGTTTCGATGATGTTAAAAAAAATTAGAGTATTGGGTCATAATAGGCATGATTCAAGGTAATATTAATCATTTTAAGATACAATTTTTCTCGTAATTTGGAATAATAGGGCTTGGGATACTTATCTCCCTCCATAATATATATTATATTTTTGGTCGAGAAACTCGGTATATGACTTGCCAAGCTTTCATGGTCCAAATAAATTAAATCATCTATATTCTTTCATTCTCGTTTGGTAAGTAAATCATCTACATTCAACATCAAAAGGGCAAGTTTTAATTCCACGTCAGCACCTATGATCTAAAGATATTTTTGGAGACAATAAAATTTGCTCGCTCGTTTCAATTAAGGTTTGTGAAGTGGTAACCGCAGAAAAGTGGGGATGCTTTTGGTTACCAAACACATAATTCGTCTTAATTTAAGAATATTATGATCACATGAGTCATTGAGAAAATTAAAAAATCTATCGTATAAAAATTGATTTATCTATTATTGATGTAGACTTAAACTCCGTTGTTTTACGGAAAAAATAAATGATTCAGAGGATATCTTCCAAAAAATGATTGCTTGTGTCACTTGAAATAATTAGTTACTATAATTGTCAATATCAATTTATATCTAACTATCTTCATGAACGGTGAAATATTTTTCATTCATTTGTTTTGGATTTATTAACGTGGTCCATGAACTTTTAATACGTGTTTAATTTAGTCTATGAACTATATGGAAGTAATTGATGATATCATTCAATTGATTCAAGTTCAAAAATAAGATGGAACATTTTCATATAACCCAAGAACTAAATTAAATACGTACCAAAAGTTTATAGACCACATTGATCAAATAAAAAATCTAAAGACGATGTTGCACATTGGGGCAAAGTTTAAGGGCCCCATTTAATAAATTAAAAATTCGGAGATAACAGTACACATTAGTCAAAATTTAGAAATAATTTGTGTTGATTTAAAAAAAAATAGAAAATAGAAACAATTTGTCGCTGTGATGATGACTTAGCAACGAGTGCAAGTGTTTGTTGAAAAATCTCGACTAAGTTGCAAAAATATTCCTCCTGTCAACTTGTTACTCAAGTACCATGCAGAAACTATATTGTATTACATGACAACATATGCTTCTAGAAGGCGGACAATATCGGGGGGAAAGCACTAGGAATGCGAGAGATGGGAGCAAAGCATATAGGCATCTGACATAAGGAAAGGTGACAAAGGAAAGCACCATGGAAAGTTCAAATTCGCTCTTTTGCAGGCATAAGCAATCCAATGATGCATGGTGGGAGGCGTGAAAATCACACATTCGTTGAACAAGATTGGAGCTGAAGAAGACCCGATGCAAGAAGAAAAGTGTTCGTGGAAAAAGCAAATTGGCCATTAAAATCGAGAAATTTCGAAAATCTAGAGGCAAAGTTGGTGGAGATGAATATCACACTATGCGAGTAGATGAAACATCTTAGTTCCAGTTGCACCATTGCCCTGTACCTCCATTTTTACCATCGATTGATTGCTCACCACAATGCGTGTCATTGCCCCGTGAGGCTAATCTCTCTTTCCAACGTCTCTCACTAGCTATCTCTACTGACAAGGTCGAAGATATTATCTAATTTTTTTATCAATATTTTTCTTCAAATAAAAAAGAAAACTCAAAATGTAATCCTATTATTATTTTTGATATTGCTCATTGTACAATGAAATTAAAATTTTTTTTTCTCTTAAGTAACATCTAAAAAAAAATGGGGCTACAACACTAGGCTACTTGGGGTGTGCATGGTAACGCTTCTTGGCTAGGGAATGGTTTCTTTTCAAAAATAGTTCTTTTCTATTTCTATTCCGGGGAACAATTTCTAAATAAAATAAGGTGTTTGGTAACTACACAAAATTTCTACTCTTGAAATAAATAAATAAAAAAGAATAGAAATGTGTTTGGTAAGAAACAGAGGCGGACGAGCGGCCGATGGGCTGTGCGGCGGCGGCGATGGGAGGCGGCAGCCGGCGGTGACTTCGGGCGGTTGGAGGTGGCCACGGCAAGAAAGAGGAGCAAAAGAAAAATAAAAAAGAAAATTGGCTTATTTCTAGAAATTGTTTCCAGGAACAAGAAGCTATTTTTTTTTTGTTTTCGTTCCAAATCTATTCCCGGCTATTTTTCTATTCCGAAATAAAAAACAAGTTAGCGTTACCAAACGGATTTCTGTTCTTTTTTTGTTCCGAGAAACAGAAAAATAGAAATCGGGAAGAACGGAAATGTTACCATATAGGTCCTTGAATTCTAGATAGATTGGAGTCCTTTTGAAACAACAGAAGTAGATTACTATACAAAATAATCATTGGAGTACACGTTTCATATAACTTGTCCGTGGAGTCTGACAATAATTAGATAGTCAAATAGGCAATAAATGAACACTTCCGGATTAAGTTTCTCTTTCAATTGGAATTATCCATCAATTAGGGAATTAATGCTCCGATTGATTTTTTGGGGGCTAAATTTAGCTTTAGTACCATGCTTAAGATTTTCGCACAAATCTATAAAGTTTATCAGATGTACATAAATTAAAGAGGACCTCTTATTTTACGTTAAGGGATGCCGATTGTTTCTCTCTTTTCCAAATATCCTGAATTACTCATTTTACAAAAAATGTACACACATGGACAAATGCATAAGTTGATAATATACCATATTATCCTCGCATGTTTCAATACTAGAATCTGAATATACCCATCTGAAAACTACCTTCTCAATAAAGCTTTCAAATCTTGGACATTAATTTTCTTCCACATCTAATCTCTATTATTTTCCGAAGTATGTATTTTTATCAAAAATTTCTTTTAATTATTTAATGGTTCGGATACTTCATAATAAAGCAGCTTTGCTTAAATTTTGAATGTCAATTTCTTACATACACATAGAAGATGCGCGCATTTGCTAGCACATATGAAGTCCATAAGACAATTATAGACAAACGACTAGGGATGTACCTTAACAAATCCATAAATCATACTATACTTAGTTTTTTTTTTTTTTTTTTGGGGGGGGTCGAAATACTATACTCAGTTGATAAAGCCAAAACACATAAAAAAATTAATATCTTTTCTACAGAGTATAATTTTCCCATATAAGTTATGTGAGATTGAAGAAAATCTTGGGTCAATGGACTTTTCTGTAGTTCCATCCACGACACCTCACCGATTTTCTTCATCTTCCTCGAGTCCCCGAATTTTCAAAATCGAGCCACTTTTAAAAGCCCAACGACGACGTTTCTTTCAAATTATTTCAGCACTTCATTATTAAAATAATGGCCATATAATATATATATATATACACGACTAGACTCTGAATGGTCCACACCTATCAATTAATTCTTTATTTACATACTCCCTATTTCCTAGTGCCCATAAATTTTTAATTGGTTATTTTTTGTTGTTGTTCGGAATTTTTTTCAATTGATTAAAGTTTTATGTTTCCCTTTTTTTTTTTCTTTTTTTTAGGTGTTGTAGAGACCAAAGTTGGTGGCGTCGTCTTGGGCCCGCTCTACTTTTTATGATTAAAATTTTGATTCACATGCTCTGGTGTAAATAATGGTGGCTGAAAATATGAAAATGTTTTTGAAAAATCAAAAATTAAATAATAAAAAATATAAAAATATAATAAAGGTGGGATGTGTAGAAGTTGAAACGGCTTGTTTTGGTTGGGTGATGGCACAACGTTACGTCCGTGATAGATCTAATGATTGTGGATCGTTCAACTAGAATATATGATTGAGCCTCATAATCTAATTGAAGTTGGACGTACGAATAAAGTAGAAAAGGGTACAACGAAGGAACCAAAATCGAAATTTAGGACACGTTTTGGCTCTATTTATTTCACAAAATATAAATTATTGAAAAAATATTTTTTAAATAACTATCGTTTCTATCTCTTATGGATACAAATGAACCAAAAAAATTTTATTGTCCTCAAAAATATTTTCACTTAAGTTGCCATCATTAATAAAAATATTTCAATTAACTAATTATTTTAAGTTATATGAGCGATTATTTAAAAAAAAATCAAATTATATATTTTCTACGAAACAAACTGAGTATTTATGTTTCATGTGAACTGTTTAAGTTATATGACTTTGACTGAAGGACAACAACTACTCGAATCACCCAATATCACTTTACAAAAAAATTAGGAATGGTTGTGAAAATATCCTCCACTTTACTTTACATATCAAATACCCTCCTTACATTTCAAAACTTACATTTTGCATCTCCTCAACCCAAAAAGGCCCATTGTCCTCATACACATTCGAACCCCTCTCCTACTCTCGTCCCCTTGTCTTTTCTCTCTATCATACTTAGTAACAGCACGGCACAATGACAATCAAGAGCTACCCGCATCGCTCTCCCCGCATCTTGTCTTTGTTTGTGGCGAGATTGCTCGTAACAAGTGACAACGAGGCCACGCAAGCTTGGCCTAACCCATGGCTTGCAATTGCCGAGGTTGGGCAAGGTCGGCCTTGAGCTCACTAAGCCGTAGTAGGCCATGAGCATCTACAACAGCCTCACGAGCTAAGCAGGCTCTATAGTAGAGCTCGGCTGCGGCTACAATTCAACCTCAATTTGGCCTTGAGCTCGGGCACAACTACACTTAAAATCTACCGTAAAAAGTGAGAATGATAATTGTAACAGGAGGGTATTTGATATATGAAGTAATCTTTAAAATGGTTTTTATAACTTTTTTTTTTCACTAATTCATGTAAAATCCTAGTGAATGAGAAAAGCACACAATACCATCATGTATGTAAGAAATTGAGGGTTATCAAAATACAATGAAGTGAGAGTTTGAGGGTCTTTCCAATTGCAGCAAGGGCATCCGCACGTCGATTTGCCTTTGAGGGTCTCTCCATTTACATGTTGAATCTCCCCCCGTCGAAGCTCCCACTATCGCCCCTCCCGCTGCTATCTTCAAATAGGCTTTTAACAAATCGTTATTCTCTGCAAAACCACTTCACGAGGCATATCTACTGTTAATTTATCACATCTTTGACCAGGACTATCAAATGTTGACTTAATTTATATAGTCTGGTGTCCACAAGTGATGTAATTATTTTTTTTAAGGTAAGAACAAGAATGGGGGAAGAGGGGAGCACTCCAAGAGCGAGTTAGGTGCGACTCGTTGACGCCACGAGCGGAAGAAAAGTCTTCGGTTGTCACTGTGTCGCGACCAATGCCGTCTTCTTGTGCTTATCTCGATCGATTTCACCCATGTCAAGAGCCCTCCAAAGTCACTGATCGGCAGAACGAGACTAGTTAGGTCTCGCCCGGAGAAGAATCGCAACAATATCACATAAAGAAGAAAACGTAAGTACCTGCATATGTAATGTAACGAAACATGTTCCCTCGAATCGATCGAATTCTATCTTGTTTCACTCATTCAATTAGAGCTGGCACGATAAGGATGAGGATCATGACATATAAAGCCATAGATCGATCTTAGAGTACTTGTTTTACTCGGGTTCGAGATTCATTGTGCAAAAGGATGCAAGATGAGAACTTCAAACATCAATGGGGTTTCCAATCGGCACAACAAGGCCCATGTGATCGATGCGGCGACATATATTAAACAGAGGACATACATAAGAATAGTTTATTATTTTGAGCAATAATAGGCTTCTAAATTTTCAATTTCTCAAGATGATTTTTTGATTCGACGTGCCACAATCCAAATCCACTTGAGCTTAATTTTGTACACTATTAAAGATAAGCCTTGCCCATTAAATAGGTGATTCCTTTGGTCTATAAGAAATCGCCAATTTCGATGTCAAAAACAGTGCATGACCATGTGGGACAATGTGATGGGATTCCTCACCTCCTCTTAGGGCAAGCCCAGCGTGGGCACCGCCACTTGACGTTTGTGCTGACCCCTTGAAACCCTTGTCTTTGAATTTTTTTTGAATTTTTTTTGTAAACAAGACGTCTTCATCATACTTTATATATACCCACACAGAGAGAGAGACACAGAGAGAGAGAGAGAGAGAGAGGTCAATTTTGCACTCCAAAATTGAATGAGCGCAATTGACAAGGAAGCTTAGTTGGCACCTCCACTTTTGATTAAGGCACAATTTTGATGCTGGCATTAGAGCTTTACAATTTTTCTTAGGTATCAATTTATTGGAAAGGCCCATGTGATTTCTTGTCAGCCTCGCCCTGGATTTTTATCACCACTTCGCTATCTTATTTCCTTCTTTAGCAATTGTCAGATGCGTTGTCCTTCATTGGATACGGAATTTTCATGGAACGTACTCTCTCTCTCTCTCTCTCTCTCTGCCTAATACTTTTCGACTTTCAAGTTAGACATTTTAATTAGGATAGTAAGGCAGGAGGTTGCGAGTTTGAATACTTCGAAACCTCTTATTTGTCGCCCTTATAATCATTTTTCATGATCTATTCTTAGGCCTGAGTTCTAATCTATGTTCCGTTTCTCTTGCATTCCTTGTACATCGGTGATGGATTGTGGAAGTGTTGCCTCACGTCACTCAAATACAGGCTCGATCTCCATGCTCTTTATAACACATACGGTGCCTCTCCATCTTATAATTTAAGGTTTTACTTTGGATTTTCTAAGATGAATCTTATATGAACAATAATCAAGTTACCAAACAAATTGTCTAAGCGTAAGATGACTAAACTAATCCTGAAATGAGTTGGTATATGTGAACAGGGGATAAAAAGGAAACACGTTTGTCTTTCGGCCCCTCTTCTCTCTATCCCAGGGTCAACGGTAAACAGGTGTGGATCGCTTGGTTTCGCTACAGTGACAGAAACTTCCTCCGCTTTTGAAAGGCACATGGATATCAAGATGTTTGAGATGGAACAAAAGAAAAATAAGGTTTGCTTGATATTAAGCCCCAATGACCATTTTAAAAAAAAAAATTTATTTAGCAAACCAAACGAGTTTATCTAAATTGACTTTACTTTTCTAAATTTTACGATTCTCGCAACATCGACATCTATTATAATTTTTTAGAAATAAAAAAGAAAATCCCATAAGTTTCGACAAGAAAATGAAGAAAGGGTTCATTTTTTTAAAGTCAAAAGATTTACCACCTTTCCCTTTTCTTCTGCCCGTTGCTTTATGTTGTTGATCTTTTACTCGCCTCTTGGAAGTCTCCTCCTCATGTTAGAGCCGGTCAAATTCATGCAATTAAACAAGACATCGTTGGGGTTTTAAGAAGCGTTTAATCAAAAGGGAAGAAAAGTGTGGAGCAAACAAGTCAACCACGTTTTCAAAAGAGAAGGGATGAGGACATGAGAATTTGCTCCATTAGAGGCCCACCTCTCCAAGCAAAGCCGCCGCCAATGAAGATCTCGTCCCTCTTCTTTCTTTCGATTCCCACATTTTGTCTCTTCTTTTTGCTTTTTCCGTCCAATTGCAAAGATCATTTTGACTTTCTCGGCTCCAGTGGCATTCTAGAAAACCAATACCGAGTGCCGAGTGCCTTCATCATAACATGCGTTGCAATATTTAATACCTTTTGATAATGAGGTTTATATACTCTTCATATATATGTGGTCTCTTTTCACTTATTATCTTAAACTTTTAAAACAGTTTACAGTAATCCCATAATTTCTAACATAATAGCCGTGTTAGACTTTTTATGAGCAGGACTGAGGGAGGATACGTCACCCAATTAGACAATAAGAGGCCTTAATGATGAGCCTTCGAAAGCCAATTAGCAGCCTCGTTTGTGTTTGCTATTTGTGGACAAGAAGAGAGGTTAAGATTAGGAATAAGTGTCGCACGAAACTTATGATGCTTGTAATATTCTTTTCTTGAATTAGATCGACGACTACACTCCACAAACTTTGACACATGTAGAGAAAGCCTTCGACTTGCCAAAGTGGTTCCTCACCTTCAGTTAGAGATTAACTACGATTAAGGCATAACTCCAAGGGGTGCCAATCGTAGATGTGAGATGCAGTTGCATTAGCGATTCGAATCTTGATGTTTAGAGCTCAAAGCCTGACTGATGAAGAGGCAGGGCTGATTCAACAACAGTAGGAGGGTTAGGGCCATATGGACCATGTTCCAATCCATTTGACCTCTCGATCTGATTAAGCATCCGCACTTCTCCATTCTTAAATTTGTAATTAACCGCTACTTTCACACGTGTATCTAGATGTCCAATCGGCCCGATATTCCTTTATTCGATTCGCTTCATGATCGCTCTTTCACTTTCACCTCCTTGAACCGACGACTACTTCGATAATTCTAATTCATGAAGAAGCTAGAAGAATATTGTAAGCTCCATCAAGGTGAAAAAGGGCAGCCTATTTTGACAATAGAAATTGGAAAATGGCGTTTACTTGAAAGCATCATTCTTCTCCATATAAGTGGATGTTCATGAGGATAAGGATAAGTAGTCAAGTCTTGTCATGTTCAGTGAACATTATGTGGGTTAAGATGGAGCACATTGGAATTTGGGAGTATATAAAACCTTTCTAACTTAAAGGTTTCTAAAAGATCAGAAAGGAAATAATATGATAATATATCAAATGTATAAGTAATCTTTCTAAAATCAAAAGGTTTCTGGAGGGTCATAAAGAAGAGGGTATCTTCATAAATTGCTTTTCAAAGGAAACATGGTCCCTTTTGAAAAGATTCACGGAATCCCTAATCCCACAAACACTGCCAATTGATTGGGCCCCATCTCAACTTTTTTGTTTCTCAAATAAATTATGCCTTTTTTATTTTCACTTTCTGATGGGTTTGATATTGTCCAAAGGACTGACCTAATCAATGTTAGCATTATTGAAGTCCCACACCTAATACAGTAGAAGTACTAGTGAAAAGATGGATTAGGTGGACTTATGTTCAGCACGAGTCATCACATAATCAATCTAGGACAAAATAGTAGATGGGTTGATTCCAAGTGACACCTAACATACGATTCAGGAGACATGACACCTTTGTCTTTGTGGTTTTTGCCATCAAGCTCTCTACATTTTCCATTAATCTCCTAAGATGTAGGGTTGGCAATTTATGACACGTAAGACTTTCACAATATTAACAATTCATGTAGTAAAAGCATGTTCAAAAAAAGTCTAATTGCGTCCTTATCATAGTAGCATGTAATGCACTCATACAAGATAAATGTTACATGTGAATTGATGCCATTGATCCATTAAACACATTATGGCAAATTCTAAATGTATAGGACCACCAAAGCTGTCATTCGGTTTACTTAATCAACACATGCATCTTAGTTTCTTTTATATACCATGAATAAAGCATGTCAATATGATGATAAAAGTGGTAGGGATCTTCTTTAACATTATCTCCATAGTCACAATGATTATGTGTATGTTAAGTTTTTTGGTGGTGAAGATGCGGGCACTAGGTGATGGAGGAGAGAAAGCTAGTATTAGATAGAGTACCCAAGTAAGTGATGGATCTGGTTTAGAAGGGTAACTAGTGTGTGACTGGCTACGCACTTTTTTAATACCATCAAGGCCATGCCAAAAATCAAAAGTCCTCATTTCAAGAAGTTAGTGAAAGAGCAACTTAGGGTTAATATGTCTACAAATCAATACAAAAGGGTTAATTACAAAGTGATATGTACATTGATAAGCATATAGGGCAATGTAGTCTTCAGATCCCAATCAGTAGAGTTTATGTAGAGGTTGTCAAGAAGCCACTACTTGATTTGGGACTAAGTTTGATAGGATGTATTTCCGCTTTGATGCATGCAAAGGGGTTTCTTGGTTGGCTGTAGAAGATGATGTTTTTTGAAGAGTTCATATAAAGGGAAGGTATTGGTTACCATCAAAAGACATGGAAATAACCTGATGCTTTCACAAAGCTAAGCTATTGTGAAGGTGGAGAATAGAGACACTTGGTCTTAATTTTTGCAAAAATCCAATGGTTGAACTTGGTATAACCGATGAGTGAGGTCGAGCATTCATGAGTGACCACAAAAGGTAATGTTATTGTGAGATATTATGTTTGGAGTAGCAATCACCTATTGCTGCTTACAAATATTTATTGATTTGAATTTTTGTAGAGAGTTGATTCTGTAGTTGTTGAGTTGATGCAAATGCTGAGCATCAATGGCACATTTATGCAAACTAGGCCATGAAATATAGAGGTGATAAGCTACAGAAGTAATATTAGCTTATTGCTTGGAGCACCAACTTGGCAGATTTCAAAACTCACTTAAAAGCTCCATTAGCCATGACAGATGGAGGTTACCAAGCACTCTTCCACATTAAAACTAAGCATTGGTCTAGGGTCTTATTTAGTGAAGAATTCAAGTGTGATATTAGTGACAGCAATCTCCGTGGGGCATTCCATTGCAAAATTGTAGAAGCTAGATGCAAATCAATTATCAATATGTTTGAAAATATAAGAGTTATGGTCATGACTAAGTTACAAAATAGATGAATGTGCAGAGTAGACTAGATAGTGTGGCCTTAGGATTGTCATGAAATTGGATACGAACATGGCTGCTCGTAGATTCTGTCGTCTAGTGTGGCCATGAACAACAGTGAAAATTATGTTATCCAATTGGAGAAGAAAAGGTGTTCATGTCAAGCCTGATCAGTAACCGAGATACCCTATGTCCATTCTATTTATGCCATTTAGCATAAGCAACACAATCCTGAGGATGACTTAGAAGACCAGTACGAGACAAGCAAATATCATCCTCCATACCAATTAATGATGCAAAGAAGTAAATAATGTAAGCAAATCATCAAGCCCCTGACCTTTTGCCTCTGAAGAAGTACCTTGGCAGGACAAAAAGGAAAAGGAAATCCAAGGCAAATTATAAATTCTTGTGTCACGCTCTCGAATTCTAATTACTAACAATCGTAGTCTTTCTTTGCGGATATTCCGGAGAAATCCACGGCAAAGTTCAGGCGAATCTTGGGCATGTATGGATTGAATAAAATTGGAGAGGCATCAGACAAGGGGTCTAAACCCCTACAAATAAAATATCGTGTCGTCATAGCGCCAAAATGAGCTTAGAATTAAATAAGCATAGTAGTTGCTCTGCTGGATCAAAATTGAATTTTCATAAATAAGTAGATCGACGTAATGCTTAAAATTAGTCTTTGAAAAGTACAAAAAATGTCTTTGTAGCTGTCATTTTGCTGAAATAAATCTTTTGGTATTTTATAAAATCTCTAAGTCATAAGTCTGCCTATTTAAATATTTGCGCTGGCAACCCAGATTCCATGAAAGCCAGAGAACTAAGTGCGCCCTGGGATCATGAACCAAAACCTTTCGCATGTCCTGAAATTTTCAAACTATTTTTTTTTTTTATCAATCATATTATACTCCTACTCTAACTCTAACTTAAGACTTTTACCTTACCTCATTACAAGGCATGGGAGTCAAAATCCACATCTGAAACTAAATCGTCGTCATCCCCATCCTTGACAAGGTAGAGATTCGAACCCCCCACCTTCCATTTCCATGTGATTACTTTATTTTATCAACCTTTTAAAACCAATATCAAAGGACAATAATAACTTAACTAAGTTGGTCAAGTAAGAACATAACTTTGTCAATTTCCAAACTCGGCATGCATCATCAAATAAAATGTCATTTAGTCAACTGCATTGGTATACGCATCACAATTAGGACTCGAGCATGTACTTGCACGTCATTTGCATATTTTTAAAATACAACACGAGGCATCATGTTGGGGAGCAAAATGATGAAAAAAATTCTAAGAATACCTCTTTGGAAAAATCAACAAAATTGCATTTGATGTAAAATCTTGCAAGATCACTGCCAATTATCCTAAAAACTTAAGTTGTTAAATAAATGTATCTGGTCTTTTTTATTAGTACTAACCATGGAAATATGTAATTGTGGTTAAAAAAAAGGGATTTGGAATTATTTGAACTTAAAAGTTATTGCTTTGATATCATGTAAGATTTCGTGGAATCAATGTCAGCTATTATAAAAGCTTTACCTAATAGATGAAAGCGTGGTTTATTATTTAATTATACTATCATAGCATATTAGGAAATAATTTTGTTAGTCGCATTCAAGAGATTCAATTAAAAAATGTGGGATGAAAAAGGTATTGTGGGGACGCTAATCTCTCTTAACCCATTAGATAAATGTGTGGTGTATTATTTAATTATTCTATTACAACATAATAGGAAAATTACTTTGTCAGTTGCATTCAAGAGATTCAATTGAAAAATGCGGCATGAAAAAGGTGTTGCGGGATACTATTTCTTCCCTACGCATAATCGAATCCTCGGACCACAGTTTTGTTGGTTTTCGTAAATGACCAATACCTTCGCACATATATTTGTGTCCAATCGGCCTTATTTTTCTTTATTCGATCGCTTCATGATTTACTCTTTCATGTTCTCCTACCAAAACGAACGACTACTTTAATGATTCCAATCTCTTGAAGAAGCTAGAACCATGTTAGGAGTTTCATAAAAAATGGACAAACGCAGCCTATTTTGACAAGAGAAATTGGAAAATGGCGTTAAACTTGAAAGCATCATTTCTCTCCGTATAAGCGGATGTTCATGAGTGAAGGATAGTTAGTCCCGTCTTGTCATTTTCAATGAATATTATGCGCATACGTGCGTGCATGTGTGGATGTATCTGTGCGTGTGCGTGCCAAAGAAAAAGAGAGATAGACACAGAGTCATTCAATAAATAAAGATTAATACCTTGAAAAACCAAAATGTATACTTGTGACAAATATTTTTTTTTTACCATGAAAAATCTCAAACTAGTACATCTATGACAAATTTACCCCGATTGACCATAAAAAATCTTAAATTGGTACATTTATAACAAATTTATCCCAAACTAATTTATTCGACCGCAAAAAACCCTAAACTGATAAATTTGTGACAAATATACCTTTCCGTTTAATTGGATTAATACTACAAAAAAATCACAAAAATTGTAAACTGTGAGAAATGGAACATAAAATCCCAAATTGATATACCAGTTAATTGTCATGTGTCATTTAACTTAATAATTTGATAGTAAAATTTAATGAAAACTAACGGAAAGTAAATTTATCACAAATGTACAAGTTTAAGATAAATTTGTCAAATGTATATCAATTTGGGATTTTTAATAGTCAAAAAAATAGTTTGGGATAAATTTATCACAGATATACTAGTTTAGGGTTTTTCAAGGTATTAACTCATAAATAAATGATGGAGCATGTTGGAATGAGTAGCCGTATGTAATGTCTCTGAGATCAAAAGCTTTCTGGAAGGCCATAGAGAAAAGGGTATGTTCCATAAAATATTTTTCAAAGGAAACATAATCCCTTTTTGAAAAGGTTCGCGATACGGTACAGCCAAGAGATTGGACCCCATTTCTTTTTTCAGTATTTTTTTTTCCTCAAATGTAGCTTTTTGGCCTCTTTGATTATCACCCTTTGATGGGTTTGGACTGTTGAGGAAATGATATGGCAACTAGGACAAAATTGTCCAAACGACGGACCAATAATCGATGTCCCTTTCTCTTCAGATAACTAATCTACGTTAACATTATTGAAGTCCCACACCTCATTCAGGGCTCGGAAAAAGATGGATTAGATGAACTTTTTGTTCAGCAAAATGATAAATCTTGTACAACATAGTACATGGGTTTGATTGCAAATGACCCCTAATATACAGTTCAACTAAATAATTTCACCTTTTCCTTTTTGGTCTTTACTAATTAAGCCGCAGGGCCGGCAATTCATGACACAGTGCACTTTAAATGATGTCAATAATGTGTCAAAAGTATGTTCGATATAAGTTTTAATCTCGTCTATATCATAGAAACATAATGCAAATGATATCCATCGATAAATGATAGGTGTTCCGTGTGAAAGTCGTGCCCTTCATCCCATTAAACGCATTATGACAAGTTTTCAATTAGATAGGACCACCAAAGCTATAATTTGGTTTAACTAGTCAATACATGATTCCTAGCCTTTTTCATGTACCATGAATGAAGCATGTCAATATGTTGTACCTTTTTACTAAAGTCATTTTTTTTCCCTATTTCATATGTGGAATAATAACACAAATTATCTTTAAATGTTGGCCTAATGTGTAATGTGCTCCTTGAACATTTAATTTATTAAATATAATCTCAAAACTTTAACTCAACATATAATGTGGTCCCTAAATTTTTTATACATGTTCAATTTAGTCATTGAATTATATGAAATGTTCAAAGTTGTCTTTCCATTAATTCAAGTTCAAGGACAATGATGGCAAAATATTCCAACCGATCAGAGATGTTTTCATCCAAACACAAGTTAAATTTAAATTAAATTAGATTAAAAATTTAAAAACTAAAAAAGAAAAACACAGGCAAGGCCGTTGCCCCATCATCATTGGGGCGGTAACGAAGGCCGATAGGATCGCCAATGCCTGGGCAAAGGCCGACAAGCCTGCAGGAGGGCTAGCGACCCTTACCCAAGCCAAGGTGAGGGCAGGTGACCCTCACCCAGATCTGGAATAGGGTCACCGCCCTCTCACTTCTAGCGAAGGGCCTGCTAGCTCTCACCTCTAGTTGGTGAGGGTCATTGGTCCTCGCCTAAGCGCCGAGGACCCCGTTGGCCTTTGTTGCCACCCCATCGACGATGGGGCGGTGGCTATAGGTAGGAGGGTGCTCCCTCCTGCCTACATTTTCCTTTTTAAAAAAAAAAAGGAAAAAAATTAAAAATTTTAAAAGACTAAATTATCCTTCACAGCAGATGAGTTCAAACCCTTCTTTAAAATTGATAGGAACACTTTATTTTAAAAAAAAAAATAGAGCACTTCGGATCCTTATTTAAAATATGCCCTTATTTAAAAAAATGAGGGCACTTCATACTTTTATTTGGAATTTTTTCCAGTATTTTTAACCTTTTAAAACCAATATAATATGGCTGAAATGACAAAAATATCCTATCTACGTTGGTCAAATAATAATTTGGCTCTGTTAATTTGAAACTTTCATGCATCATCAAATATAATGTCATTTAGTGGATGGCACTAGTACACATCACAATGCATATTGCAATATACTTGGCGTCATTACACATCTTTTTAAAACGCAAAACATACACGGTACTTGAAGTCATGCCATGGTGTAAAATGATGGAGGAACTTTCAAGACTACGTCTCCAATCAAAGATTGCATCCACTATTTGATAAAGTTCACTTTAATAGTTGGATTAAAGAATCTAATTGTCAAAAATGTGGCGCCGAAACAACATTGTGGGGACTCCAATCCCTCCACACACACAACCCCCGGCCCACGGTTTCATGATTTTCGTAGGTGACCAGTACCTTCACACGTGATTTCTGTCCAATCAGCCTAGTTTTCCGTCCGACCCGCTTACTGATTACTCTCTCATGTTCTCCTACTAGAATGAACGACTACTTCGACAATTCTAATCCCTTGCAAAAGCTAGAACAATGTTGGAAGTTTCGTTAAGACGGGAGGAAAAAAACGCAGCCTACATTGACCATAGAAATTGGAAAGTGGCGTTTACTTAGAAAGCATCATCTTTCTATCTATAAGTAAAAGTTCATGACGGATAAGTACTCAAGTTTTGTCACTTTCAGTGAGTATTATATGCTGGCACGGGAGAGAGAGAGTAGTTCAGTAAATAAAAAGATGGAGCATATCGGAATTTGAGAGTATTTCTAAGATCAAAAAGGTTTCTAGAAGATGAGAAAGAAAAAGGATACGTTCATAAAATGTTTTTTCAAAGGAAATGCAATCTCCTTTTGGAGATTTATGGAATCCCTTGTTCCTTAACCACTGCCAAGAGATTGGACCGCATTTCTTTTCTTTTGTTTTTGATGGGTTTGGACTGTCGAAGAAAAGATATGGCAACTAAGACAATATGGTCCAAAAGACTGACCTCATCAAATGTCCCTTTCTTACCGAAACCTAATTAGTGTCAACATTATTGAATTCCCACGCCTAATACAGTTGCAATCCTCGTGAAAAGATGGATCAGAGGAACTCTTTCTTGTTCGCTAGAGGTCGTGGACATGATCGATCTCGGACGACATTGTACATGGGTTGATTACAAGTGACCCCATAATTGAGTTTTTTGACTAATTAATGTCACTTTTTGTTTTTTTAAGTTTATACTACCCATTCTCGACACGATGAGCTTTACACGATACTGACGATACATGTAGAGAAAGCGTGTTCAAAAGGAGTTCAATTGTGTCCATATCCTAATAACAAATTATAAATGAAATCTACTCATACAAGATAGGTGCTCCACGTGATAGTTGATGCCCGTGATCCATTAAACACGTAAGTGCTATCATCCCTTTTACTTAATCTACGCACAACATCCTAGTTTCTTTTATTCGATAAGTTGTACTTTTTAGTAAATTCAGATTTTTTTTCTCTTTATATGTTTATCTCCCTTTACTCAATTAATGAAGAAACTTGTGTGAAACCATGTAATCGGGTGTCATTGTTTATTGGAAGGTTGCCAATATGTAAAGTATATCGTTACAAAGTCCCGTTTAACACAATCACATGGACATTTTTCAAGAAGTATGTACATACCACTAATTAGTAATTTTTCAATGCTACAAGTAAGGGAGAAATAATTCATCAGGAATCATTAACTCGAATGTGTTTTTCTTCATTGTAAAGCATGAATTCGCAAGTATCCAAAATGATATGAGATTTTTCGCATTTATTAATGACCAGAATTAAGTATCTACCGATAGGCATCGAACAATTTTCTCCACATTTCGAATTCCTTTAAAAAGTGTAATTAGAAAAAGTTGCTACGAAGTCTCGTTTAACACAATCACATGGACATTTTTCCAATCGCTTTTGCATGATACGAGGAATTGTTTGCTTGAAAAGATCAGAGATTGGCGATGGACCTAACCATGGGCGCATAGATGATGGGCCAGGCCTAGAAAGGGAAAGCAGGCCCCAAGTATCAGCCCTGGGCCGACTGTTCGTATTGCTGATGGCTGTGCCTAAAATCCAACAAGGCTTTTCGGGGGGCCCAAATTTTAATCTCTGTTAATCTTTACATACACAAAATCTCTTTCTGATAAATATAAAAATAAGAGAGTGGGAGAGAGAGATGGAATTGAGGAGCACCAAAAAGAAAATCACAGAAATAGGGCGTACATGATTATGAGGAAAGAAAGAAAGAAGACAAACTTGAGTAAGGAATCCCAACGAACAAGCCTGCATGACAAGCCAACACAAAATTATGCCTCGAAGCGGAAAAGTCAGATCTGGATTGATTTTTACTAAGTTCTCACTTTTACAACATATGAATGCTACTGTCACGTAAATTCAGGTATAACTTTTTTGTAATATCTAAAAGTCGGATGAAATTTTAAAAGTGCCATTTGCTTTTGAAAAGTTAAAAACGGGCATGATTGTAGAAGTCCAAAATGACAAAGATTACACATAACCAAATAGCAAGTGGGTGTGACCAAGTACCGATGATCGCGAATAACAAGATAGCTACTGCCTAAATCATCAACCATTAATGCAGCCAAGTGATAGGGTTATCCACAAACGTATGTGGGCAAAAATGCAAATCCAAGGGAATGTTACTTCTTCCTACCTCATCCATCTTCAACAAAGATGAGCTCAAGAACATGTCAATTGCACTTCTGATGAATCCAAAACATAGCTATCTCTAATAGAAATTAAACCCTAGCATCAAGAGAAGGTAAACTATGTTTGCAATCGACTAAGGGGGCATCATACCACATGACTTAACAGTACCTAAAGCTTTCTACAATAAAGAGGTCACAACAGATAAAGCAGCCTCATCATTCATGCTTTTATCCCTCCAAGCATGCATGATATGGCAGAAACCTTTGAGCTTCACCTGCGGGGGATCTCATAGCACCTCAAAGAAATAGGTGTTGGTATTCGCCGTTTGCAAGTTGACAAAGTTTGTTGTAAGTAAAAGTGTCTGGCAAAGAATAAAAAAGTCATTCGAAACAAATAATGGAACTCGCATCAAAGTCTACAAAGACATGCAATGCAGCAAAAATGATTCATATGTTTTGGCATGGACATCAGTGACTGGTGAGCAGAATTTGCATGTACAAGTCCTCTGTCACTGGGAAGCAATAAGGGTGCTCCAGAAATTCAGAGATGCCCCAACAGCTAAGTATCAACTGAGCAATTTTTGTTTCAATCAATATGCAACTTAATGTTACCCAAAAACAGTTTGAACATTACATTTGCATTCTAAATGGACACCTACCTAACTCACTGACATTCGTAATGACCCCAAAGCTAAAAACATAAATCAACCAGCTGAGTCAGACAAAGTAAAAAACCTAAATATAGATGAAGACCAACTCAAGCACCTTTTACAGAAGACAGGAAGCACATGGCATTGTTTCTATTCTCAGTGAAAAATGGCTGCCAAAACAAGCATTGCTTATGCAATAGGATAGTAAAACTGTAAAATATCCTATGTTTGGGTTGCTGTTTTATTTTCTTAGCAAGGAACAATCAGCTTTATGCTAAGTGAAACTAAATGAGGGCCACATTTCGTGCTCTTAACAACTGAAAAAGTGGAGGAGCTCAAGTGCATTCATTTCCACGTAACCATTCAAAGTTTTGGACTCAAGGACATACATATCCCATCCCACAACAAAGCAGACCTTGGTGTTTAGATGCTATGGAGAGCTCAGTTGCAATTGTAAGTGTTACGCTACAAGGCTTCGAAAGGTTGGTCATAATGACTAGGACATTTGGAGAGGAATTGGTTGTATGGATTCTTTTATCCAACTTTTACCCAAGATAGCATTCAGAATTTCAGATAAAGTTGATATGAAGAAAGATCACGGCTACAAGCTCTCCAGTATTGCTAAAATTTTAACTTCACTAATGCATTGACCTTCCTTCTTAATGTAAAAGGGACTAATTGATCAAACAGAAACAACATGTTAGCGCAAAGAAAAAGACTAGGAAATCTTCCAGAGCTAGAAAGTATACCGAAATTATCGCCAAAATTGGTCCACTTATCAGCAGAGATGGAATTTTGACCTTCAGCAATCCCAATAACCTCAACAAAAGTTGTGAGTTGGGAGGGCGGCAAGCCCTTTACAATTATCTGCTTCTCATCAGTAGATTTTCCAATTACTGCTGAACCGTCATTTCGAATAACCTGAATTACTGCCCGAACCTTCCGTCCAACATACCTACCAAGCAACTCAGCATTCACAAAAACTGCTGGATTCGACGTATCCATGACTAGCTCTGCAACAGAACATGGAAAACGTATTTAGATGTTCTCCAGAGAGCTTCACCTGCTATTATATTTAGTATTGCAGAATGCATGATCATGACAGGCCTATCGATGTCCCTGTCAGTGTTTATTTACATAAAGTAGCAAAGCATAACAAGAAAGCCGTCCCGGAAACCCAAAAGTAGTCCTAGTTCAAATTTTTCACTTGGAACTGCTACAAGATTGCTCGACAAACCATAATTTCAGCTGTTCCGGCGTGTAATTTATTCAAATAAAAACCAGCAGCAATGAGAGAGAAAACAAGCTTGAAATTCCAATAGCAATTAAGCCGTAATATAACTGACGAAAGGTTATCTAATACGTGAAGCAAACAGCCGTCGGCTCTAACAAGCTAAGAGCTTAGGGCCGTAGAGAAGATTACAGATATAAGCATGGGGTTAACATATTTTATCACCGCAAACTCATTGTTTCTTTAACACCAACAACAGACTGGACCGACCCCATGAGCCTCCAGGATTGAGAATTAAAGACACGGACCCTAAGCTTCGGCGACTCGTCGAGGCGGAACCACAGATTGCACCCGCAGAAACCTCAATTTTACCGGCCTACATCAAAGCACGCCAAACACGACACGCTAAGCCATAGGACGGCCACAAGCTAAGCCGAGCGCATCTCATTTTTTTCCTTTCGATTTCGCATGCAGAAACCAGAAATCACACGAGAATCCCGGCTAACGCTGAAAAGATCGAAAACCCAGTTCGAAATCAAGCCCCTTCGCGTCCCCGCAAAGCCGATTCGTAGAGTCGAATCGAATTGGGGAAAGGGTTCGACAAATTGCCTGCGGAGTAGAGTTACCCCACGACGAACGATCGTTGGGGATCAGGGTTTTTACCTGAAGAACGACGGAGCAGCGGCGGCGGCGGCGGCGGCGGCGTGAGGTGTTGAAGCGACTCCGGAAGGACGAAGAGCGCGGCTCCTTAAATGGGCGCGAAATCAAATTGTAGAGAGAGAGAGAGAGAGAGGGAGGGAGGGAGAGTATCGATTTCGTTCCCGCGCAGAGCGCGAGAGTGGGGCTTACGCCTTTAGATGGCGGGCCCAAAGGAAAACGACCCAATAAACCTACAAATTTAGAGGTGGGGATTAAGCCTTGGGAGAAAATATTCGGTGGTATGAGCGCGCCACGTCATCCGCTTAGGATAAAATATTCGGTGGTATGAGCGCGCCACATGATGTGGCAAATGAGATACGAACATGTGCCTCGTGAGCGGGACCCGCTGAAAAATGGAAGGGCTGATTGTCGGCTGGCTCAGCTCAACTCCACTGCAGAAGAAAGGACGGGTCGGCAATACTCCCGCGCAAAATATTTCTCTTTCCTCACTTGAATTTTTTGGGTTCTCTCTCCTTGTTAACAAACGAGAGATGTCCAAGCGTCTTGATCACAGGCTCTCCAAGCATAAGAGATGGAGGATTGAGCTTATGGAAGATTTGAGCGAGATGGAAGGGAGAGACCATATGAAGACAAGTGAAGGCAATTGAAAAGTCAAATCCCAATTGCTCATCCAATAGGATGTCATTAATGACATGGAAATGCCACGTAGTCATTAACAGCCACTTTGGACGGAAAATTAATTAAATTTGGGATAATAGAAAAAGTTAAGGATTTTTTTATGAGGCAAAAAAAAGGTTATGGATAGAATTGGGACTAAATTTAGAGTTTCATTTTTTGGGGTATTGGGCCCTTCTTTTCTGGTTTCCATCCACGCTCTTTTGTTTAAAGCTTCCGAGGGCAAGAGAGAAAGAAGAGAGAAGGAGAGAGAGAAAATGACGTCCAATTCCCCTTGACCTTCTCTTCCGTAGAATTGCTTACGTTCGTCTTTTGTTCAAAATCCTTTGCAATCGCCTGACGAACACCAATTTCGCACTTCAACCCTAGAGTCTCACTTTCCACACCCTTGCCGGGATTTGGTGAGAGGGGACCTCGCCGATATTAAGCAAGGCTCGCCCTCACCTCGCCAAAGGCCAACAAGGGTTGGCCTCACCGAGGCTGAGGAGGTCGCCCCTCGCCAGATCTCAGTGTGGGTTGTGGGAGGTCGACCCTCGCCAACCATTTTTGAGGCTCGACAATCGACAGAGGAAGAAAGGAAAAAAAAAAAAAAATCAAAAAATTAATAAATTTTTATCAACATTGGCGTCGATCTTACCATGTAGAGCGGTCGATGTCCATGTTAGCGATTTTCAATCAAGATTGGTCAAATAACTTAATTGGTAAATTATTAAAAGGTTTAGAACTTCACCGACAAATTTGAATAGTTTAGCATTGAATTGTTAAAGATGTAATAGATTTATGATTTTTTGAATAATTTTCTCAATTATTTTGGTTAGACAATCCGACCAAAGTCAATTAAAAGGACGATTTAAAAAAAAAAACACTAAAAGCATTCATAGTCAATGTTGAAAATTCTTTGAAGTCTTTCCATTTCACTATTCAATTAGTGACGGTGACCCGCACTTTGCAAAGGCATATGTCAAAAATAATATACTTTTACATCTATTTATTCTCCTTTTCGCTATTAGCATGGTTAAACTTTCGTGTATCTTATTTGGGATTGCAACCCATGGATGTATCCTCTTAAATGCTGTTAGACTTGTTAAGACCTTACCGAATGAAGTTACACATACCACGGGCTCTCCAAGCTTCGATTTTCATTTTTATAAGCATGTAATGATTCTGGCTTGCCTTGCGGGAGTGTATCTTCAACAGACAAGCAAATGGCGTATGCACGTGGAAGAAAAGGTAAAATGATTTTGGAGGAAACTAAATGTTTGAGAGTCTAATTTGGTTTGAGAAAGAAATTTATATGATTGTGAGAGGAGATTAGGAGAGGTTTACAACTCTTTTTTTGGTCAAAAGAGGTTCACAACTTTAAATGAAATTTTAAATGCTCAGTTGGACAATTTTAAACGATGATAAGACAGGAGACACTTAATTCGAAATCAAATTCAGAAATTATTTAAAAACCATGATGAGTATATACAATATTTCCATTCCCTCACAACCTATTATCACCCTAAATAAGGCATGAAACGCTATGGGATTTTATTTTATTTTTTTAATTACAAGTCATATTTTAGCTGGCAATAAAATTTCGTTACATATTAAAACTTGATTGATTGGACCTTAACACATCTTTAAACCGTTTCATTTGTACTCTGAGGATATATTCTTTAAGTGAGAGAAAAAAAAACTTTATTCCCAATTGAGGATTGAAAAGCATGGATATTAACACGTTAAAAAAAAAAATACAGTCTTATTAGCCCATTGAGCAAATTTGCCAAATGAGGCAGCCTCAATGGAGTTTCCAAGCACCTGCTTCATGACTACCAAATGATCCACAATGCACAAAATTTGAAAAAAATATATTTAAAATTGGGACCAATATTGGAAACGTTCAGGAGTCAGCCGCCCGTTGTTTAAGACTATTCTTGTCCTGACTTTTCCTCTAGCGAAATTACGGTTATACCCCCAACAAACAGCTAATAGGAGAGAGAATGGTCTTAAACAACGTGCACTTAAGACTATTCTTTGGCTGTTGGACGTTTAAGAATAGTCATAAAAAGAATGAAAATTCGTTTGGTAATATCAATTAATTTTTATTTTCTAAAATAAAAAAGTAGTCAAAGAATATAGTTAAAATAGAAATAAAATGTAGAAAAAAAGTAACTTATTACTTTCAAGAATAATTTCTAAAAATAAGTTATTTTATTTATTTTCTCTTTTATCTTTTCTTCTTCTTCCTCGTCGTTGGTCGCCAATTGTTGTCGGCTGCCATTCGCTAGTCGCGTGGACATCATCGGTCATTGGACGCCATCATCTCCAATTGTCGAACGCCGATTGCCACTCGCCACTTGTCGTCGCTACCCACCGTCGTCGTCGTTCACCACCACAGAGGAGTAGCAAGAAGAAGAAGAGATAAATAATTTGTGATTGTACTCAACATATTCTTATTCTTTTTTTATTTTAAGAATAGAAATTTTGTTCTTTTATTTAAAAATATTATCAAACAGATATTGAAGATGTGTTTGACAACTAGCCAAATAATAATTGATTCCATTCTTTTATTCATGATAATAGAATTGAAAAAGAAATCCATTTAATAAATTTTTTGTTCCTAAGAATAGATTTGGAACAAAATTATTGGGTAAAAAAAAGTTACATATTCATTTTGGAAACAATTCCAAGATCAAACCAACTCAATTTTCCTTTCTCTTTTCTCCTTTTTCCTACCCTCTTCTTCTTCCACCGTTGCCAGCAACTGATTGGACGAAATTACGGTTATACCCTCAGCAGCCAACAGGAGGTGAAGAAAACGCTGTGCTTAGCGTGAACATGAGGCTTTAGGTTTTTGTCCCCCCGCTCTTCCCTCGCACGCCGTCGCCGATCTCTCCTTCCTCCTCTGGCCCGCTCGTAGCTTTTACTGATCGCCGCCATGTCGTCGGAAGCGGAAGCCCCGCCGCCGGAGCAACCCAAGGTGAGCAAGAAGGCCGCCAAGAAGGAGGAGGCCAAGCTGGAGAAGCTCCGCCGCCGCCAGGAGGCCTCGCCGGCCGCGGCGGCCGCGGCGGACGAGGAGGATCCCCTGACCGGGAACTACGGGGAGGTGCCGCTGCCGGAGCTGCAGTCGAAGGAGGAGGTGCGGGAGCCGTACACGGCGGTCGGGGCGCTGGCGGAGGAGATGAAGGACGAGACGGTGGTGGTGAGGGGGAGGGCGCAGACGATAAGGGCGGTGGGGAAGAAGATGGCTTTCGTGGTGGTGAGGGAGAAGGGGTTCACGGTGCAGTGCGTGGTGACGGAGAAGGAGGGGCTGGTCAGCCGGCAGATGGTGAAGTTCGTCGCCTCCTTGAACCGCGAGTCCATCGTCGACGTCCACGGGTCCCTCACCGTCCCTTCGTCGCCCATCAAGGGCGCGACCCAGCAGGTGGAGATTCAGGTCGGCAAGATCTACTGCGTCAACAAGGCATTGCCCACCCTCCCCATCAATCTCGAGGACGCTGCTCGCAGTGAGGCCGAAATCGAGAAGGCTCTTCAGGTATACTCTCTCTCTCTCTCTCTCTCTCATAATCGTTTCATCTCTCCACTTATAAAGTGAAGGCTAGAGTGTCCTGTTTATGTTCCGTTTTTGCAAAATTTGCAGGCTGGAGAGCAGCTCGTTCGTGTTAATCAGGACACGAGGCTAAATTTCAGAGTGCTCGACATACGCACGCCTGCTAATCAAGGAATCTTCCGTATCCAGAGTCAAGTTAGCAATGTGAGCTTCCCCATATCCCATTCCTGATGAAATTGGACAAACTCATTGCATTTCTTTTGTCCCCTCTTCCCAAACCATGCCTAAATCCACAACTAGTCCGTAGAAGGGAAGGAAATGACATTATTTTGACTTGCTTTTGTTTCAGTACGTGCCGTATATAACTGCAAGATGTTAGGAAATAGTTTACTTCCAATCGTTGAGGACTAAATGTTTCAAAACACAGTGGAGCTTTATTATGCTTGGTATGAAAGGATAGGATAGGAGAAATGGGGAAGTCCTTTTCCTTTGTTTGTGTGTGCTTCAAATGTTAATGGGTTGTTTTGGTAGTTTCCAATCTCCATATGACTGCTAGTGCCATTTCTTAAGGTAAGATGCTGATGCTCTGGCTGTCATGCATTCAGTGGCCAAGATTCTGCTGTTTATGCATGTATTGAGTACTGTGTTTTGAGTCCAACACCTGAACTTATATGATTCCACATTGTGCAGATATTTAGGCAGTTCTTGTTATCTGAAGACTTTATCGAAATCCATACACCGAAACTGATAGCTGGATCCAGTGAAGGAGGTTCTGCTGTTTTTAAACTGGACTATAAAGGGCGCCCTGCATGCCTGGCCCAGTCACCTCAGCTTCACAAGCAAATGGCCATTTGTGCTGATTTTGGGCGTGTTTTTGAGATTGGCCCTGTTTTCAGGGCAGAAGACTCTTTCACTCATAGGCATTTGTGTGAATTTACTGGCCTTGATGTTGAAATGGAGATCAAGAGACACTATTCTGAGGTGGGAGTGGATACCTTTTCATTTATTTTGTGCTTTAGTTCAGTTTAGTAAAGTAGACATTTCTGTGCAGGTAATGGACATTGTGGACCAGCTGTTTGTTACGATGTTCGACTCACTGAATGCAAGCTGCAAGAAAGAACTTGAAGCTGTTGGAAGACAATACCCCTTTGAACCTTTGAAGGTTATGATCCGATCTACTTTTTTTTTGGGCAATCCTCAGAACAGTAGGTGATGATTACAAAAAGAACTCACGGGCAGGAACTTTTAAATTGCAGTACTTGAGAAAAACCTTGCGGCTTACATTTCAAGAAGGGGTTCAAATGCTCAAGGTGAGGAAATTTTTTTCAGCAGCTAATCTAACTGCCAATATTAGAAAACAAATGAGCAGATAGAGTGGCAACATATGCGTTCATTGACACTTCTATAACATGGCTGTAAAAGTAGGAGCATAGTTCTCTTAAACTGATTTTTTGTTTGTTGCTTCTGAGTAAAACTGACTGTTTGTGTTGGAAGAGGGACCACGAAAAGTGAATGACAAGGATATGCCATGTATGTGTACATTGGGGGCTGATTGTTGGCTTGGTCAAGTAGATTTGGATAGTCAACTACTTAGAGCAACCGACTCGTTTCCTTGATATGTTAAGGTCCATCCTCCCACAATCATGGGCTCTCTCCAGTCCTTGATGTGCATCTAGGGGCTCAATGCGATGAGTCTATTTTTTAACATAGACATTCTGTTTTAAGGTCTATATGAAGTCGCAGGAGAAATATGAAGTTCTTTTACTCCAAAATTTAGCTTTGGAAAGGTGGTATTCTCAATGCAGGGTCTGACCTGCGTTGGTATTTTAACATTTTCAGAATGCAAATGGAAGGGAATCAATGGATTCTTTTAGTATTCCTGTTCTACCCCATATGCGGCCTTCATAATTCCAATTTTGCCCTCTATGACTCTACTTTCTGGAAACCAGCAATCCTGCCATCTTCCTTGGTGGTTTCCTTACAATTCTTCACAGCTATGTAGTTGGTGGCAGTGGGATTCAATGGCAAGGTTTTCAGTTGCCCTCAATGATATATCTGCCTTCCTTGAATTTCAACAGAACCGCCACATCTCTCTCTCTCTGTCTCCCTTTCCCCAGCACACTCACTCACAAAAGCCTAGAGTAAAGTGCGCCAATCTGGACCCATTTTGTCTTGTCCTCGGTCAAAGAAGACCAGTAAGCAGCAACCTGGCCAACCCAATTCGGACATGATATTGGTGTTGCTCTTCGATCTCCATTGTATTCTTTTTTCTTTATTAATTGATCTTTTAGTTAATTAATTTATCACATAACACCCAGTTATCTTTAAACCTATCAAAGCAATACCAACCTTGAGATGATTCTTAAGTTGGTAATTGTCTGTTAATAAGAATGATAAAAAATCTTTTTAAGTATAGTTTTCACCAAACAAAAGTTTCTTTCAAATGGGATTGGAAAATACTATCTACTAAACACTGAATTACTTTGAGTGGATACACATTAAGTCAAAGCCCCTTCTTTAAAGGAGCTTTCCAAATGTCAACACACTCCTAAACTCACCCTTATTCCCTAGCTTGATGCATGCTGGTAAATAAATAATTGGGTTTGAATCTTACGGATGCAGTTTATATTTTTGAGTTCCAGCATTTATTTTGGGCCAATTTTCAGCATGGATTTTCTAGTTGATGGGTTTTTTGCTGGAATTTCGCTTTTAGTGAATTTTACTGTAGATTGTGTAGGGAAAATCATGTCCTTTCAGCAGGAAGCTGTTAACATTAGCTAATTCTATGGGTTGGTTGTTGTTTGATTTCTTGTCTCCCTTAGAATGAGTGCATTGAGTTTCTGGAGTCATTTCATTGTCAATAGCATGTATAGATCGCATCAACTTATGGATTGAAGTGAGCAGCATCCTGACATTAATTGCTTTTGGTCCAAAATCCTTGAGGTTGCTTTTTCCATTAAATGTTGGTTACATTCCTGTATAGTTTTGTAACGGTTACTGGTTTGCAGATAAGCGTTCTTAATGTATTAGTCTGGTTCTGAATGTACATGCCCTCATATGTGCTAATATTTTTACCTTGCTGCTCTGACATTACTATGCTTGTACAGGATGCTGGCATTGAGATTGATCCTTTTGGTGACTTGAGCACAGAAGTAGAGAGAAAATTGGGACAGCTGGTTCTAGAAAAGTAATAAGTTAATTAATCTTTGATGTGCCTGAATTTCTAAGTTAGGTTTGTGATTGTTATTGCAATTACTTTTGGCTATGATTAACTTACCAAGCTTTCTTTTATTCTTAGGTATGGCACCGAGTTCTATATACTTCACCGATATCCTTTGGCTGTTAGGCCATTCTATACCATGCCATGCTATGATGATCCTGCCTACAGTAATTCATTTGATGTGTTTATTAGAGGTGAATTTTTCGGCCATCCTATACCTTCAGCAAATTTTCTCTGATTGATAATTTGGGAGTTATGCCTTGGTATGATATTTGGCCTTACAGTCTGTTAGAAATGGTTATGCATGTTCAAATTGTTCAAAAAGAAACATAGGGAGGGAATTGGTGGGAAGGGAAGGCTTGGACTCTCTGGAGAACCATGGGTTCCATTGATTCTTTATAGACCATGAAGTCCTTAAATAGAGACAGTATCTTCTGTAACTCTTGATGGTTTAGAACTTCTTCCATAGATTCTTGGGCTTCTCCTTTTTCTTTTGAATGGCCTCTATTATAAAGTTGCATATCGAGGTCCTTTACTAACATCCAGTAAATCTTATGTCTCCTCCCACGATTGGGCTATAGATGTGAGAGTTGCCCATATGAGTCTCTTTTAACCTATAAGCCTTGCATTCAATGCATCTTCAATTGCAAACTTCTGATATGTGTCATTTTGTCCTAGGCGAGGAGATCATATCAGGAGCTCAGCGTGTCCATGTTCCTGAACTTCTTACCAAGCGTGCAGAGGCACTTGGAATTGATGTGAAGACCATTGAAACATACATCGACTCTTTCAGGTAATCCAGTTTGATCATCTTTGTTCTTCTAGAAACAGTCGCATTCTTTTGCTATCATTGATGCAATGGTTGAGTCAGTGCATCACAGCTTTGATGATCCATGTTCAGTGCTTAGTCATCTAGTTGATCAAGCTGAACGTTATTATTCCTCCGTTATGATGGGACATTACGATGGTGATTTTGGTGGTGCAGGTATGGAGCACCTCCACATGGGGGCTTTGGAGTGGGACTGGAGCGGGTAGTCATGCTCTTCTGCGGTCTCAACAATATTAGGAAAACCTCTCTTTTCCCTCGTGATCCACTTAGAATCTCCCCTTGAGAACAGATTCGGTGGTGCTATTCTGATGGGTCATCCTCGGACGTTTATACATTGGGGCTCGGCTTGAGTTTTGACTATCTGGTGCATATGAACTACGCAGATTACAGCGCCCTCGGATTTCGAATGACCATCTTGCTAATAGGAAATAGTATAAAAGCTAGTCTTGATTTGTTTATGATCAAGAGAGGGTCTGGCAATGAATTTCTGATTAGATTACGTCTTGTCCCATACATCGTACATGTTTTTCCTTTCCTTCTTGTCATCGATTATACAAGGTTTGAAGTTCTACTCTGTTGGTGGGTTTTTTTTTTTCCAATCTTCCGATACTCAATAATCTCGACGACGAGGGACGTTCTTGCCCGACGTATGTTGGTAGAATTTAAAATGAATGGAGTATATGTCGAAATTTTTGATGAAATTTGCATGCGCAATTTAATTAGACAAAGATCATGTCACGGCAACTTACCGCTGCCTTCTATGATTTTTCATTAATGAATGTTGTAAAATTAAGCATATATAGATTTGCGCTAAATCCTTGTCGGGTTGAGCTTCAAAATCGGGTTTGAAATTAAAAAATGCATGAACTTGGCGTAATTTTTTTTTTCTAGGTAACTAGATGGGTCCTATTGTTTAATTACAGCTTAATTAATGTTGCAATTTCTAACCTTTTGAGTTAATATCCTGAAAACCCAACATTGGTACATGTGTGATAAATTTACAACAAAGTAATTTTTTTACCATGAAAAATCTCAAATTGATACACATGTGATAAATTTATTCCAATTGATCATAAAAAATTCTAAATTGATACATTTGTAATAAATTTATTTAAAACTAATTTGTTCGACTGTAAAAAATCCGAAATTGATTTGACAAATACACCCTCGTTAAATTGAATTAATATCACAAAAAACTACAAAAATTGTATAATCGTGACAAACATAAAGTAAAATCATAAACTGGTATACCAGCCAATTGTCACGTGTCATTCAAATTAATAATTTAACAGTAAAATTTAATGAAAACTAACTGAAAGTAAATTTGTTACAAGTGTATTAGTTTGGGGGTAAATGTGTCAAAATTGTATCGCTTAAGGATTTTTGGTGGTCAAAAAATTAGTTTTGGGCAAATTTATCGTAGGTGTACCAATTTAGGGTTTTTCAGGGTATAAATCCTAACTTTTTTTGGGCAAAAACATTTTCTTTAACTTTTTTTTTTATTTATTAGTAAAGAATGTTATATATTGTTAACGTCAAGTGCGTGCTTTTTTTAACCCTGGCAAGGACGGCGCAATTGTCTCTAGACAATATGATCTTTCTCAAGAGCTTAAATATCAATATCTTTCTCTTGAACCAAAATCAAAGTCGGCCTTTCTCCGGAAAGAAAGGGAGAAGCCCCACATGGCACATACCGCCTCTTGAATGATGGAAATAGTAGATAAGCCCTTCATATAAATCATTTAAGCGAAGGTTGAAACGATTGATGAATTACAGACAATATGATAGTGGAAAACGAAACACTCGAGAACTTAAATATTAATATCTTTCCCATTGAACGGAAATAGCCGGATGTTGGCGAGGAGGGATTCAAACCTCCGACACCATGGTTCATAGCCACCTACGGAATCTAGAACAAATTTTAGATAAGCACTTTCCAACCCTTGGTTAGAAACCATTGAAACCGAGGTTGAAACAATTGATGAATTACCCGCAGTTATCTCGGTTTCATTTCTGCTAATGGCTTACATATGGGTAAGGAAGAGACGGGCCAATCGCTGTAAAAAGAGAGAAATTAGCGGAATAATACTTAAATTGATCTCTCTCCTTGGGTGGCTCCTTTTTGGATATTGAACTCCGCCTTCTTACTTATATATGACAACAGTTAACTTATGAAAAATATTGCCTTACTCAAAAGATGTAATTTATACGACTCACCCATTATGATAGGTTCATAAATTTTTGATGAACTAATACCCTGTATTTAGTGAGAACTCGACCCCGAATTCAATTACAATTTTTTAATCTAATTCCACAATAACTTTTTGATAACCCCACTCTTGACTCAATTAGGGCCTTTAAAAATGGAGGTAGATCGTTGATTTCACGGGTGCTCTCTTCAGTATATTAATAAATCTCAACTAATGATTGACGAAAATGAAAATTTATCGATTGTTGAAATTTGTCGAAATATCTAGGGACCTCAGAAGTGACCTGAAGTTTTGCTTTGAGAGACGTGCAGATTCTAACACATCTAGCGGAACCCTTCAACCCAAGCCTGCAGTAATGACATTCATAGAAGATCCTTGGCTCCCTCGTTTGACAAATGGATCGCATTAGGTCGATTTTGAAGTGTTCAAGAATTATATTGAACAATGATGAAAAGTTGAAATAATTCCTATGTTGATAATAGCCCTTCTATTTATGAAAGGGGGCCCCTACTTTTACATTTCCAAACTCCTTTTAGAAGATTCATTAGCATTAATCTTGATCTAACGACCTGTTTCACTTGTACACATATTTTCCCAATCTAATTATAAGATGATGAATTAATTGAAAGCACATCGAAATTACTAAATTGCACAACTTAAATGGTTGCAAAAATAAACTACACGAACAATTGTTGAATTACATTAATTTTATCACCAATTAAGTTAATTTTTTTAGTAACGTTTTGTTGTTGTTTTTTCCTCTAACTAATGTGAATAAAACATGGGATATAACTTTTGGGCGATGTGATTGAATCGCAGAATTTCATTTTACCTAATTATTTATAAGTGAACAGTAAATTATGAAGAATTATACGTGTATTGGCACCCAAGAAAGCCAAAATAGATATTGGTCATGTGAACAGAAAAATCAACTATATGAGTATCGACTATATTAAGGGCAATATCAATTTTATTATCATAAGATGCACAATCAATTATGTTAATCAAATCATGAATAGCACGAGTTTGGCAAGACATAGAGTCGCGGTGAGTGACACCAACGTGCAACATGTTAGGCTACGACCCCAGAATCTCAGGAGGTTGGCATCAAAGCCATTTAATTGGCGGGTGTGCTCTCTATTTTGGCTCCTAAGAAAGCCAATATTGATATTGGCCATACGAATAGAGATATCGATTATATGAGGTATTGACTATATTAAGGGTGATAGTGGTTTTATAATCGTAAGATGCATAGTCGATTATGTTAATTAAATCATGAATGTGTGAGTTTGGCGAGCGGTAGAGTCACAGCGCGTGATGCTAGCATGTTAGGCTACGACCCTAGAATCTCCGGAGGTCAGTATCATGGCCATTCAATTGGCAAGCATGATCTCTATTTTGGCACCTAAGAAATCCAAAATAGATATTGGCCGTACAAACAGAGATATCGACTATATGAGGTATTGACTATATTAAGGGCGAAATCAATTTTATAGTCGTAAGATGTACAATCGATTATGTTAATCAAATCGTGAATAGCACGAGTTTGGTGAGGCGGTAGAGTCGTGGTGCACGACACCAGTGTGTTAGGCTACGACCCTAGAATCTCGGGAGGTCGGTATCATGGCCATTTAATTGGTGGGCATGCTCTCTATTTTGGCACCTAAGAAAGCCAAAATAAATATTGGCCGTACGAACAGAGATATCGACTATATGAGGTATTGACTATATTAATGGCGATATCAATTTTATAATCGTAAGATGTACGGTCGGTTATGTTAATCAAATCGTGAATAGCACGAGTTTTGCGAGCGGTAGAGTCGTGGCGCACGACACCGGTGTGTTAGGCTTCAACCATAGAATCCCGGGAGGTCGGTATCATGGCCATTTAATTGGTGGGCATGCTTTCTTAGGCTCTTTCACCCCCCGACATTGTCTAGTCTAGGACACGATAAAGCGACATTGGCTGGTATTTTCTGTGCTTTCATTTGACCAAAAGCATCGAAATACATGTGAGCAAGCATTAAAGAAAACAAAAGAGAGCTCTCAACAGTCTCAAGAAGATGTAGATGGTGATAACGTGTCGGGGGATGTACGTCCTGCGTAGCCAATTGCAAGTTGATGCTGATCGCTAGCCCTGCTCAATTTTCTGTCCACGCCCGACGTTGATGTCCGAGTCACATCAGCTACTTCGTGTTCAAGCCCCTCCATGTGATGAAGTCGTTGGGCCGGCCAAGAAAAGTGTCGCGATTACTCAGATATGTTCGATTCGGCGATGGTATTGGCTGGATCTAATGAAAATTATCACATCAACATACGTAATGAACTCTAGGCTGAATATTTAAATCATCTACTAATTCTAGAACTACGACTTTATAACCTGGACTTGGGATGATTCTGAGTTTATTTAAAACACAATGGTTTCTATTTTCCGAAAAAAATACCCCGCCCTTTTCATCGATAAAGGCAATGGTGGCGCTTGGGATTGGCGGAGGTCAGTTGCCAGCTTAAGAGTAAGGTTTGAGATATCAGGATGATTGAGGAGGGATTAGGGTTTTCAGCATCCTTGTGTTACATAAGCTTCTATTATCTTAAAAATTAGCTCAAAAGGCGAGACTTTCCGCCTTTCTCCTTATAAACCGATCATTAATCCATTCTACAATCGATGCGAAACAACCTCCATTGAGCCTAGATTAGAGCGGTATCAACCTAACTCTACTATGTGACTATGATATCAATGTTTGTTAGGTGGTCTTGGGTTTCTTTTACCTCAAAAATTAGTTTAAAGGATGAGACTTTTCATCACACTTATAAACCGATTACTAGCCCATTCCACAATCAATATGGGACAAACTCAACATCCTCAGATACATTGGGACCCGGCTCGAGTTTTGACAATCCAGTGCATATGAAGTTGGCAGATTATAGTGCCCTTGGATTTCTAACGACCATTTTGCTAATAGAATATAGTATAAAAGCTAGTCTTGATTTGTTTATGATCGAGAGTGGGCTTGGCAATTGCCAGAATTTATGATCAAATTACGGGTTGTGCCATACATTATACAGGTTTTTCCTCTTCTTTTTGTCATCGATTATACAAGGTTTGAATTGCTAGGTTTTTATTTTTTTTTTTAATCTTACGATACTTAGAAATCTTGACAACGAGGGACAAATTGGTAGGATTTAAATGAATCGAGGATTCGATGAAATTGTCGATGAAATTTGCATGCGTATTGTTTAGCCGAAGGTCATGCCACGGCAACTTCCAGCTGTCTTCTATAATTTTTCATTAATGAATGTCGAAAAATTTAATACGTACAGATTTATGCTTATTCCTTATCGGGTTGAGCTTGAAAATCGTGTTCGAAATTAAAAAATACATGAACTTGGCATAATTTTTTTTTTCTGGTAACTAGATGGGTCCTATCCTTTGATTACAACCTAACTAATGTTGCAATTTTTAACCTTTTTTTGGGAAAAACATTTTTTAACCTTTTTTATATTAGTAAGAATGTTATATATTGTCAACGGCAAGTGCATGCTCTTTTTAAACCCTGGCAACGACCGCGCAACTGCCTCTAGACAATACGATCATGGAGAAGGAATCACTCGAGAACTTAAATATCAATATTTCACTTGAATTAAAATCAAGATTGACCTTCCCACGGAAAGAAAGGGAAACACTGCCAAAATAATAGAATCACCTTCCAAGAATCACTGCAACTTCCTCTCCAAGGAAGATCACCCAAGAGATATCTCAGAATCACCGCAACTTCCTCTCCAAGGAAGATTACCCAAGATATATCTCTCTTGAATCTTCACAGTGATTAATGGAATCAATCTAGGATTAGAATTGATAAACCTAAATTAGGAAAATATACTCTTTCTTTTTATTAATCATTCTTTGTATTATATATTGGTTCCTTTGTACAAAGATTTTATGCAGCTCTCAATATAATAAAACTTTCCTCAAGGCAATATTCTACCAAAATCCATCTCTCGTGAATTTTCACAACCATTTGGGTGAAAGTCGAAATGATTGATGAATTACCTATAGACAATATGTTCGTGGAAAACAAAACGCCTGAGAGCTTAAAAATTAATATCTTTCTATTGAACCAAAATCAAAGGAAATAGCTGGTTGTGGGTGAGGGGGGATTCAAACCCCTACACCATGGTTCATAGCCACCTATCGACTCTAGAACAAATTGTTGATAATCACTTTCCAACCCTTGGTTAGAAACCATTGAAATCAAGGTCGAAACAATCGATGAAATTACCCATAGTTATGTCGGTTTCAGTTCTGCTAACTGCTTGTATATGGGTAAGGAAGAGATGTGCCAATCGCCATAGAAAGAGAGAAACTAGTGGAATAATACTTAAATAGGGCTGTCTCCTTGGGCGGCTCCTTTGTAGGTATTGAACTCTGCCTTCTTACTTATGAAAAAGAAAAAAAAACTACAGTTAGCTAATGAAATGTATTGCCTTATTCAAAGGATGTGACTAATACGACTACCCAATTCAATAGATTCATAATTTTTTTATGAACTAATGCTTTGCATGTAGTGAGGGTTCCATTCAACTTTGAAATCATTTAAAATAATTTAATCTAATTCAACGATAACTTTTCGACAATCCCACTCTCGACTCAATCAGGGCCTTTAAAAATGAATATAGATTTTTTTATCTTATGGGGTGCTCTCTTTGGTACATTAATAAATCTCAACTATCAATTGACGAAAATGAAATTTTATCAATAGTTGAAATTTGTCGAAATATAAGGGAAGCATTATGCCAAGCAAAGAATCTTCACCTCTTAAAAGTGACCTAAAGTTTCGTTTTGAGACAAGTGCATATTCTAACACATCTAGCAGAACCCTTCAACCCAAGCCTGCGGTGATGACATTTATAGAAGGTCCTTGAACTCTTATATTTTACTTAATTTGGGCCAAAAGTTCTTTCAATCTTATCTCCTAACTTTCGAAGTTGAATTGATCTGATCCTTCCATCATAATAAAGCTAACACCAACTAGTTGATGTGTCCATTGATTATTTAAATTGTCCATGCTAGCATTCACATGAAGCTAACTTGACTTATGAACACGAACAACAACGACGGCAAGTAGTGCGGAAAAGCAGCATTGTACTCAGTCGATCTTAAGAAGTTAAAAAATTATATTGAAAAAGAAAAATTCAAGAATCATATTGAACAATGATGAAAAGTTGAAGTAATTCCTATATTAATAATAGCCCTTTTATTTAAGAAAGGGCTCCTACTTTTGCATTTTCCAAACTCCTTTTATAAGATTCACTAGCATTAATCTTGATCTAACGACCTACTTCATTTGTACAGCGAATTTTTCCGATCTAATTATAGGATGATGGATTAATTGAAAGGACATCGAAATTACTAAATTGCACAACTTGATGGTTGCCAAAAGTAAACTACACGAACCATTGTTGAAATACATTAATGTTATCACAAATTAAGTTAATTGTTTTAGTGACTTTTTTTTGTTGTTGTTTTTTCCTCTAACTAATGTGAAAAAAATATGGGATATAAGTTTTGGGCGATGTAAGTGAATTGCAGAATTTCATTTTACCTAATTATTTATAAGTGTACAGTGATTTGTGATGAATCATAAGAGTATTGGCACCTAAGAAAGCTAAAATAGATATTGGCCATACGAACAAAGATAGTGACTTTGCGAGGTATCAAATATATTAAAGGCAACCCACTGATGGGCAGCGCAGTTGGTTGGGCTTTACTATATCATCGCCGAGGGAACGAATTCAAATCTCTACGTCGTCAACATGTCTTAAGTGGAGGGCCATGGTGGTGGGGTCTTGTGCTAGCTTCCTCCGAGATTTACGTCTAAATAGCGGCTTGCGGCGAGGCCCTACGGTGCTACTGAGCACCAGAGGGTCGTGCGTATCCTGATTAGCGTAAGCGAAAGGTGATCTCCGGCGGTTCCTCGATATAAAAAAAAAAAAAACTATATTAAAGGCAATATCAACTTTGTAATCGCAAGATGTACCATTAATTATATCAATTAAATCATAAATAGCACCGGTTTGGCGAATAATAGAGTCACGGTGCGCGACACCGGCGTGTTAGGTCACGATCCTAGAATCTCGAGACGTCAGTATCATGGCCATTTAATTGGCGAGCATGCTTTCTTAGGGTGCGTTTGGCACCAGCTTTGCCAAGTACCTTTGGGTGTCTAAAGCCCATTTGCCCAAATATTGGGTGTTTGGGAAAAAATTTTAAACCTACCTTGAAGAAATGCTAGCCTTCCAAAGGCTGAAAGCCCAAGGCAGGTCCTAAGCTGCCTTGGGCTTTCAGCATTTTTGAAAGGCTCGATGCACTGTTCATCTTTCTCTTTGTCGGATTCTCGGATGGCGGCCGGCGAGGTGGCGATGGGTCAGTGACGGGTTGGAGAAAGGTCCGCGACTGTCACGGCACCCCGGTGACCGTCGTGGCACCCCGGCGATCGTCGCCAACCAGTCGCGCGACCTAGATCTGGGTCGCGTCGGTTGCCTAGGTCGCGGCGAGGTCAATCGCCGCGACTCCGGCGACCCACGACCTCACCACGACCCGGATCCGGGTCGCGGCGACCCGGGACCTCGCCGCGACCCGGATCCGGGTCACGGGCGCAACCTCGCGGCTACCTCCGTGGCGCGGCGAGGGTCGCGTGACGGCGTGGCGAGGGTCGCCGCGACCCTCACCGGATTGCCTACCCTTCGCCGGCACGAAGCCTTGCCCGGCGATAACCGGCGAAGCTTGGCTAGCCAACTTTCCTTTTTTCCCCTTTTTTTTAATAATAAAAGTCTTTTGCAAATTTAATTCACCAAAACACTATTTTGCACAAGAATACTTCACAATGGACTTCCACAAATAAATTTACTAAACACACTTTGTATTTTGAAAAATATCCTTAATTCAAAGACTTTTACATTTTTTCAAGGACTTTTTTCATAAAAGTCTTTCCAAACGCAGCCTTAGGCTCTCTCCCCAAAAACATCGTCTAGTCTAGGACACGATAAAGTGGCATTGGCTGGAATTTTCTGTACTTTCATTTGACTAGAAACATCGAAATACCTATCAGCAAGCATTAAAGAAAACAAAAGGGAGCTCTCAAGAAGATGGAGGATGGCAATAATTTGTACGGGGATGTACGTCCTGCGTACCCGGTTGCACGTCGACGCTGAGCGCTAGCCATGCTCAATTTTCCATCCACAACCGACGTTGATGTCCGAGTCACATCGAGCTCCTTCGTCTTCAAGCCCTCTATGTGATGAAATCATAGGGCCGGCCAAGAAAAAAATGCAAGTGTCGCAATTACTCGGATAAATTCAAATCGGCGACGGTGTTGGCTGGATCTAATGAAAATTATCACATCAACATACGTAATGAACCCTGGGCTGAACATCAAAATCATCTACTAACTACGACTTTATAACCTGGACTTGGTATGATTATGAGTTTATTAAAAAAAAAAATCTTAAGGAAATGGTTGGAGGCAACATGGTGATGCTTGGGTGTTGGAGTTTTTGTTTGTTAAAATAAAATAAGTGTTTTTTTCATTGTCCCACATAGGAAAGGTGGAAGGAAGTAAATCAATTTAAAAGTGTGGGATTTCATTTGTGTAGTTAAAGGAATGATTGGGTGGGGCTAGACCCCACCATACCCGCGTCTTGGTCTTGCGATTATTTGGCGCACTTAGCACGCCTGCGCGCCCGCGGTTTAATTAGCACTAATCCCTATATTATTTATTTTATTTTCTTATGTTATTAATTTCAATCAAAGGTTTTTTTTTTTTGTTTTTGAGAATTTTTGGAAATAAAATAAAATGAAAATTCGAAATTTTATTTTATTAAAAAAATTAATTATTATTCCGAATTTTGTTTGTGTTTTTTCAAGACAACTTTTCCCGAAGGGTTGCGTTTGTTCGGTTTTCGACTTCTTTAGAAAGGACGCATTTGTTTATCTGAACAATTTTCGAAAAGACACGTTTGTTCATGTTTTGCAATTTTCACGGAGAGTTGCATGTGTTTTAAGACTATTTTATACTTGTCAATTTTCAGAATAACAAAAGTGATCATTTTTTCGAGTTTTCATTCCGAAAAAAAGGCAGCCATTCTTTCGATTGTTTTCTAGAGAGATCCCGGAGAAATACTAGAATTGCTATCTAGTATTCTCAATTTTGAGACTTTGTTGTATCTTTGAGGATTTTTGCCGGCGACCATTAGCAACGTTGTGGGGCAAATAAATCCTTAAAGAAAGTGATATCACGTCTCAAATTCCGACTCGAGTGCTCTAAAGATCCGTCTTCATTGTTCTACCCTATTCGAAGCCAAATTTTCCAACATTGGGATCGGCGAAGGTCAGTAGCCAGCTTGAGGATAAGGCTTGAGATATCAGGATGATCGAGGGATTAGGGTTTTCGGCATCCATCTATTACGGAAGCCTCTCTTAACCTCAAAAGCTAGCTCAAAGAATGAGACTTTCTGTCTTTCCCTCACACTTGGGTCTTTTTCCACAATCGGTATGGGACAGACCTCCGTTCACTCCATCAGGTCTAGTTCAAAGGCATAATAACCTGTAACTCTCCCGTGTCATTATGATAGTAGCGTTGGGTGGTCTTGGACTTCTTTTATGCTAAAAGTTAACTCAAAAAGCGAGACTTCTCTCACACTTATAAACCGTCGGCCAACCTCTTCCACAATCAATGTGAGATAGCCTCAACAATTCTAGTCATTGTAGTTGCGTAGATTAGGGCCACTAATATAAAATAATACTAGAAAATCTAAAAGATAAACAATTTTTCCTCCACTCCTAATTTATACTTCTCCTTGCTTGGGTGGCTGAGCTTTGGTCGTATCCCTCCCCCCCCACCTTCCGCAACCTCGCTTTGTCGTCTTCTTCTTCTTCGCGTACGTTCGTCCCACTTCTTCAACTATTCTCTCTCTCTCTCTCTCTCTCTCTCTCTCTCTCTCGCTACAGTGCCGGCCTTCTCGAATTATGATGGTCAGAGAGGCTCTTTCTCTTCGTTCTCAACACGTCATGGACACCGGGGGAGTTGGTGTTTCGACGATTCTTCATCAACTGAAAAAACCGAGTCTCAATCGTGCGTCAGCAACTTTTTGCAATTTAACAAGTTTCTTCATTGCTGCAGTGAAGATATTGATTGGTCATAGTCGGCGCACACCCGCCGTGACCAACCGCCATTCGCAAAGTTTGGTCCAGCCGAAGACAAGTTTCTAAACGAATATTTTAGAAAATTAGATACAGTTTAGAATTTTTATTTTTGGGGGGGGGGGGGGGGGGGGGGGGAGGGGAGGGGAGGTAAGATGTTTCTTTTTTTTCCCAGTTGAAAATATCACTCGATTGACATGTCACGTAAATCTATTGCAATATTACGATTATAAGCAGTACCTTACAGGAAGGCACGAGAACTTTTACTGATGGGATGATCGAGTTACCACCTGAAAAAAATATTGCCTTACTCAAGAATGTGATTAATATGAAGTACCTAATCTGGATTGAGTAAATTCATAATTTTCTTGGATGAATAATGCCCAAATTTGGTGAGAGACCTAATTTTACTCTGAAATCAGTCGCAATTTTTTAGTCAAATACCACAATGACTTCCATAAACCAATTCGGACTCAATCAAGGCCTTAAAAAATGGATGTAAATCATTTATCTCGTATGGTGCTTGGCTTGGCACGTCAACAAATCTTAACAATCGATTGACGGAGATAAGGATTTATCGACAATTCTCAATAATTTTTTAGTTTGATACCACAAGGTAGGCGAGGGCCATGACACCCTTGCCAGATTTGGGCTCATTTGCCTATGCCAGCAACTTGCCGGCGATCGCCAATGCCTTGGTAAAATGTAGAGGGGAAATTAAGAAAATTAGAAAAGATCAGAAAATTTTAAAAAAAATTGAGAAAATCTTTCATGTTAGGGCTAACTATATCACATATGGTGACCATTGCTAACTAAACCATCACATTAGTGATTTCTAGCTAAACTTGAATGAAATGATTACATAGGAAAACCATCTAAAGGTTTGAGACCAAATTTGCCAAACTGAAAAGTTTATCAATGAATTAACCACTATACAATAAGTTCATGACTTTTTGAAGAATTTTCTCGAATTTCATTTTACCTACTTATTTTTAAGTGTATAGTAAATTAGAACGAATTATACTAGTGTTAACAACCCGTATCTCACCCATGTTATTATTGGGTCCAAATTTGTTAGCAATTTGAACTTTGACACTAGCATAGACTGATTTTAAACTTTTCTCATCCCAAAAGTAAGTTCAAAGAGTCAAACTTTCTCTTACATTTTATATATGATAAATTGACGCTTTCACAATTGATATGAGATAATCCCAAAAAAGCATTGGCTTGCTCGGCCACAATTCTAAAATCTCAGGATGTCAGTACCATGGTGATAGATATAGGAAGGACACACTAAACGACGTTTGCTCTTTCATTTGACTACACATCCATATACATGTCAGCAGACAATAAAGAAAACAAAAGAGAGCTCTCAAGAAAGATGTAGGATGGCGATAATGTGTCCGTGGACGTGGCGATGTACGTCCTCTGTACGGTACCTAATCGCACGTCGATGCCGATCTTTAGCCTGCTCAATTTTCTCTCCGCGCCTGACGTTGATGTCCGAGTCACATCAGCTGCTTCGTCTTCAAGCCCTCTACGTGACGGAGACGATTAGGACTCGGTGCGAGGTTTGGGCACTCCATACATGTCCACCCCGGCAGGGTGATAAGATTAGATTGGTCAAGACAAGATAATGATGTCACGTGGTTCCTTCGGTCAGCTCGATTCGACGATGGTGCTTACCGGATCTAATGAAATTCTCACATCAACATACGTAAATGAACTCTAGGGAGAATTTTGAAATTACTTCTATTTTCAAAGATGCATTTGGTAATCATTTTGTTCTTGCGAACAATTTATACTTAGAAATGATTCTTTTTTATTCTATTCTTAAAACAAGTTTATGAGCATTTAAAAACGTTTAATAACTATCTAAAATTTCCATTTTCGGGATAGAAATGCATTTTGGTAAAATCTCAAATTCTTTTATGAATTAAAATTTATTTTAATTTTTAATACTTTTATTATATTTTTTCTCTTTTTTCCAATCCTTCTCCTTGTTCTCTAGTCTATCGCTAGCCATAGTGGCCGACAACCAATTGGGCGAGGTCTGGTGACCTCACTAAAGCCTCCCAAGGCCAGAGCAAGGTCCGACGAGGCTCACTGGAGCCTCACCTATGGGGGAGCTCGCCTGGTCACTAGTGAGGCTCGACCTCGCCCAGTTGGCACTAGGATGGCCTCGCCCTGGCTTGGCGAGGCCAAGTCTCATGGTGGCTAGTAGTGATGCCTGGCAAGGCTGGCTAGATTTAGGCGAGGTCAAGCCTAGCCAACGGAAGGCCGACCCTTGCCAGCTTAGAGCGAGGTCCGGCCTCGCAAGTGGTTAGGCAAGCTTGTCTAGCCGGTCATCGGCCATCACTGTGACCGGCAACCTACAACAAGGAAGAAGAAGAGAAAATAAAAGGAAAGGAAAAGAAGAAAAAGAAAAGAAAAAGAAAATTTTGCTTGATTTTGAAATTATTCCCGAGAACAAAAAAAAAAACATTTTTCTATTTCTTGATTTTGTTTCAAATTTATTTCTAGGAATAAATTTGTCCGATGAACAAAAAAGTTACAAAACGGATTTTTATTCTTTTTTTGTTGCAAAAAAATAAAATAAAAATAGGATCGGTCACTATTTGGTTGGTTATGTTTAATAACACTCCAAATAGTATTTGATTCTATTATTTTGTTGTCTAGAATTAAAAAAAAATATTTCGGTAAATTTTTTATTCTCGGGAACAAAAATCGAGTTTTTTTGTCCCTGATAATAGATTTGGAACATAATTAAGAAGTAGAAAAGAGTTACTTTTTGTTCTCAGGAATAATTTCAGAATCAAGCCTAACTTTTTCTTTTTTTTCTTCTCTTTTCTTCTTCCTCCCAACCAATCACCGGCCACGGCCACGGCCGTCAATGGTGGCTGGCAATTGACCGGGCGAGATTCGACAAGCTTGCTAGAGGCTCACCTGGCCACTGCGAACTTCGGCCTCGTAGATCTAGGCGAGCCTCGCCAATGGCTAGGCAAGGCTCTCCTTACCAGTCGGTGCGAGGTTGAGCCTCAATAGGCCAAGGCGAGGCCAACCTCACGTCGCTTGGGCGAGGTCGAGCCTCGCTAGAGGCCAAGCGAGGCTCAGCCTCCCCCAAATCTGCGAGACCGAGGCTCATGGTGGCCAGGCGAGCTCACTAGACCTCACCAAACCGGTTGCCGACCACAAAGAAGGAGGAAGGAGGAAGAAGAAGAGAAAAGGAAAAAGAAAAAGAAAAATAAGAGAGAAAAATAAGAACAATATAACAAAAGTATTAAAAATTAAAAGAAACAAAAAAAAAATTAAAAGTCCTATCAAATACATTTCTATTTCGGAGATAAAAATTTTGGGAAGTTACCATGCGCCTTCAAAAACTCAGAAAATTGTTCCCGTGAATATAATTAAAAAAATCATTTCTAAGTAATAATTGTTTCCGAGAACAAATTGGTTATCAAACGCACTATTAACATATAGTGTTGGAGTTTTGTTTGTTAAAACAAAAGGAAAGTGCTATTTACCTTGTCCCACATGGGAAAGGTGGGAAGAAGTAAACTAATTTAAAAGTGTGGGATTTTCTTTGTATATTTAAAGGAATGATTAGGTGGGGCTAGACCCCACCATACCCGCGTGCGGGTGCGCGATTATTTGGCGCACTTAGCACTTTGCGCGTCCGCGATTTAATTAGCACTAATCCTTTTGTCTTTTTAAATTTTTTTATTTCGTACGGTTGTCTTATTAAGTTTAATTAATTCAAAGGTTGTTTTTTATTATTGAGAATTTTCGGAAATTAATTAATTAATAAAAATACCTATTCAATTTGCGACCTTTCCCGAATGGTTGTATTTGTTCGGTTTTAACTTCTTATGAATGGACATCTTTGTTCATTTGAGCAAATTTTCGAAAGAATGTGTTTGTCCATTTCGCAACTTTTCACGAAGAGTTGTCTTCGTTTTTTTTTTAAGACTATTTTATATATACTTGTCAGATTGAGAAAGAATTAAAGTGATCATTTTTTCATCTTTTCGAGTCTTCTTTCTGAGGAAAAAAAAACTACAGCCTTCCTTTCAATTGTTTCCTAGAGAGACCCTGGAAAATACTAGAATTGCTATCTAGTATTCTCGATTTTGAGACTTTGTTGTATCCTGGAGGATTTTTGCCGGTGACCATTAGCAACTTTGTGGGGCAAATAAATCCTTAAAGAAAGTGATATCACGCCTCAAAGTCCGACTCGAGTACTCTAAAGATCCGTCTTCATTGTTCTACCCAATTCGAAGCATATTTTCCCAACATATAGGACCTAAATCTACAACTTTGTAGTCTCGTTTATACATCTACTTACAAGATGACCGCTTCTCTTTCCAGAAAAATCCTGCCCTTTTTTCTCACCCTCATCTCAAATATTATTTGAGTATTTAAATATTAAACCAAGTCTTTCTCTTATAGGTTAAACTTTAATAACTATTGGAAGAACTCTCTAGAAACTTTTTTGTGGTATCTGAGCTCGAGGCTATGTGTTCAAATCTCAACAAATCATTTATTGGCCCTTCCAATTATATATTTTCACTCATAGATTTAGGTCAAAGTCTAGTTTACACAAGAGAGGAAGTGCTAGAATTTTGAATATTAAACAACGCACTTATCTGATAGCTTAAATTTTTAGAATAATTGATAATGATTTCACAGAGTTTTTTCAAAATGGCCCTCAACTCACATAACCATACCACTAGCCCCAATCTAACACCACGGCAACTCCTCATGGTCATCGTTTTTGTTGCCTTTAAATCTTTCAAAAATGACCTTTGACTCACATAACCCTAAACACTAGCCCTATCAGACCCCACAGCACCTCCTCCTCCTCGTCATCGCCTTTGCCCCCGACCAATGTCTCCCCACCCCATTTCCGGGATTCATGATCATGTAATGAAGCTGTGACAAGTGACAACCATGACGGCTTTGTCGAGCTTGGGCGTGCGCGCTCGCATACACTCACAACCATGCTGCCAAAGGCTGCGGCTCGAGGCAATGCGGCGGTGCTTGGGAGCGTCCAAGTTTAGTAGCAAGCTTAGAATAAGTTTTAGAATTTAGGGTTCGGGGTTTTGAACGTCATTCTGTTAAGGAAGGTGTTTTAGTCATTTTAATCGTGTAGATTAGGGTCGCAGATATAACATAATACTAGTAGAGTTGAAGATCAAACGATGCAAAGTGAAGAGGGCAGAATTACTTCTTCCTCGCCTTTTCATTTATATTTTCCTTTTCTTGGGTGACCAAGTTTCGCTTTGGTCGTATCCCCCTCTGTCCACGCCACCTAATGGCTTCTTCTCCAACCTCACCTTGTCTTCTTTTTCCTGTACGTTCGTCCCCCTTCTTACAACTATACTCTCTCTCTCTCTCTCTCTCTCTCTACAGTGCCGACCTTCTCGAATTATTAAGGAGAGAGATGCTCTTTCTCTTCGTTCCTAACACGTTGCGGACTCTTAGGGAGCTGGGGGTGTTGACGATTCTTCATCAACTGGAAACTGAGTCTAAATGATGCGTCAGCACTTTTTTGCAGGCTAAAATGTTTCTTAATTGTTGCAGATATCGATGGAATATGATAAGCGCACACCCACCGTGACCAAACCATTCAAATTTTTTTGTCCAGCCCGAGGCATTTTCGTCGTGTATTAACTATATGGTTTAGAAAATTAGACCCAGTTGCAGCTCTAGGTTTAGGAATATTCTTCTGGTGAGACCCAGAGATGTGATATTCTTTTTGACCGTATCAACTTGGGCAGAAAATTTCAGTAGCAGCCTGTATTATTTTGACAAATTTGATTCCCAAACCGAAGTCCCCGTAACGATTTCAGCGCGAATTTCGTAATTTGTATGTAAATGCAAAATAAAATTATTGATTAAGAGCAGTAAATTAACATATGGCACTTAGAGGTCAGCACCAATTCAGGGTAAATTTTGGAAGTGGACTAGACCGGCCCTAACCAACCTGACCGTTTTTGGTCTGATTCAAATTTTTGGAACCAGCTATAACTGGTTCGGTGCCCAAATTTGAGTGCTGAACTGGACTAAACTGGAGAACTAGACCAATGATCCCTAATTCTGTCCTTTTAGTTTTACCTTGCATCATGTATCCCTGCTATTGCCGCCTCTGCCTTTCGTTCCTCTTTCTCACTCTCTGCTTTGCTTCGCCCACTTTTTCATAGTTCCTCGATGTAAATTTCTTGCTTGAACTTTCGTTTTGCTTGACTATGAGCTGAGTTGGACACTTCTTAATTGTTTTCATAGTTCCTCGTTGTTTTGTTATTCTACTATTTTGTTGTAATTGTCATTTGTATGAACTATAAATAGGAGGATAAAGTCTGTCCTCTCAAGAAATAAGAAAAAAAAAGAAAAAGAAAAAAGAAAAGGGAATTGGCCAGACCGAACCAACAGGATCGGTTCCAAGATCTGCTACAAGATAGGTTCTAAGTTCCAAAAATTGAGAACCAATGGTAGGTTTCAAGTACTAAGTCAAGAACCTTCCCACTTTGGAATTACTCACCCTTATGTGACTCGGAGAGCAAGTTCTATAGCCATTTTGTCAATCAATGGCGTGCTTTTGATGTTGAGGGTGTCAAGAGCTGCTTCAACGGCGTGGAGGAGCAAAACTCGGTTCAATTGTCTAGGGGGGAGATAGAATTGGCCGACCATGGGCGTTGGTGTTCAGGGCGATGCTGTCACATGAAGATGAGACAAGCAAAACTCAGCTCGGGCAAAACCCTACTATCAATTGAGGATTGTGTGGCACACGATACTATGCGGACAAGATTAGGAACTAGATCACCACTATTAACGAATAAATTCGAGTTTGCATGGACTCTAAGATCATTAGTATCGGCTCTCATACCCATAAAGTTCATCCCAAAAGTTTTAGCCATTAAAAGACATGCGAATGTGGTCTTAACAACAATTTGTCTATTCTGTTACATTAAATAACTACAACACATCTTTAAAAAAAAATTAATCATAGCGCCGATCGGATCTTCGTTTACCCTTACAAGTTACAACGGTAGGACGCATTCAAAGCTCGAGAGAGAACTTCGAGGCCTACCAACATAGCATCATCGCACAATAATGCGGTATAAACAAACCCCCTTGTTTTCTGATTTCTTGCCCCCCGTCACTATCATCATCTATTATATTTTTTGATGTCAATTGTAACATTTTTTTTTAATGCTCTCAATCCTATATAATAATCCAAATCAGGACAACCTAATAAAAACAAAGAAAACCGATTGATCTTCCATCCCTAAAGAATCAAGCATACGTTCCGTACCATTTTAAAGTGAAAAAGGCCGAAATCAAAACTCATCTCATCATTAATTTCAAAGATATTCCCTCATCATGCAAGAACATATCCTACAAATCCTCCCCAAACCACCTTTTGTGCCCCTCCAAGCAATCCACTGAAAGTCACCAATGTAGCATTGATCTTCCTGGCTTCTAATTTCTCTCCATCTTCATCTTTCTCATCTCCAATTCCTCTCGAACATTAGAAATCAAGCACATCATGGGGAAGAAGATAGTTTCGCACATCATGGGAAAGAAGATAGTTTCTTTGAAGAAGCTAGCGAAGAAGGCGAAGGAGAGAGCCCTATCAGCTGATCAGGACCACCCGTCGCAAGAGGTGTGCTTGCTTAGGGAGCGCTACGGCAAGGAATGCTTGCCATCCTCCCCATCGTTGACGACCCCGACGGGGTGCTTCGCAGTCTACGTCGGGGAAGAGAGGCAACGGTTCCTCGTGCCGACCGGGTTCCTGTGTCACCCGCTCTTCAAGATGCTGCTCGAGAAGGCGCGCAATGAGTTCGGGTTCGAGCATAGGAACGGCCTCACGGTACCGTGCAGCGTGCCGGCTTTCCAGGAGGTGTTGAACGCCGTGGAGTGCTGCAATGGGAAATTTGAGTTTGGTGAGTTGGTAGAGGTGTTTGTCTAGGTGATCTTGTTAGGATTGATTGTAGCAAAAGGGAAGATGTTTTGTTGGCCTTCTGTAGCTCATCTCCTATCCCGTAAATTTACTTATTAAAGCATTGTAACATTGTAGCTTCTTGACCAACTGCAATGGCAAATGGCTAATGACTTGGGTGAGGTACTAATGCCTAATCTAATTTTTCTCCTCTCTTGTTGCTGAAATTAATACCGTCATTCATATCTTTAAGCCAATCTCCAATTCATTCTAATTAATTATATTGAAAGGAGAAGAAAACGTACTTTGACAAGTAATTCGTTTATTATTTAGTGTTCTTAGTTTTAGTCCATTTCGATTTCGATATGCACGATGTTAATGCACTTGGGAGGACCAGCTGTGAAATGCTCACTACCTCTTCTACCCGGACACGTCGTGCTTGTTTCCTCTCTCTCTCTCTCTCTCTCTCTCTCTCTCTCTCTCTCTCAATCACCTACATGTGCTTCTTTGACATCGTTCGAAAGGTCGTGTCATTGTAAGGTTTTGTTATTTTGTCTTGGATGCAAAAAGTTGGGCTTCTGTCAGATTTCACCAATGATTTAATGCATCGTTAGTTGCTATGTCATTTAGAAAGGAAATTTTGGTAAGAATTCTTAGGAAACATGGCATTCTCTTGCAGCCAAATGCTAAATGTGCAAATAATGACCAGGAAAAAAATATCCATACCGGGCTTTTCGGTGCACTGAAATGAGTTATTTTGATTGAAATAATGTTATCGGCGATCCCTCTACTTTTGACAGAAAATCAAATTCGTCCTACCTGTTTTTTACAAAAAAAAAAATCCCCTACTTTTTAAAAAGTGTTGTCGTTAGTGATTCAATTATGCCTCTTCTTTTGTAGGTAAATTTGTACTGACATGAATGTTAGAATACATGTATCGCGCTGTGACTGTCCATCACCGCTACCATGGCCGCAAGCTCAAGCCCTAAGCTCACGGGAACTAGGCCATTGGAACTTGAGCTTGTGGCTTCCATGGCTAAATTTGGAGCTTGATAATGTCGAGTTCGTGGTCGCGGTTCAAGTCATTAGAGTTCAGGGCTCGCAGCCATAGACATGAGATATGGAGCACGCGCCCATGAACACTTGAACTTTGAGCTCGTCATGGCCATGGCTACCGATTCTCAAGCTCATAGCTATAGTGGCTGCTCAAGCTCGAGCCTGGGGTTCACAGTCACTGTATCCACTTTATAAATATGGGATTTCGATCTGCGCGATTTTGGCGCACTTAGCACGCCTGTTCGCGCGCCCGCGGTTTAATTAGCACTAATCCCTTTGTTATTTATTTATTTTTTATGTTATTAATTTTTAATCAATTCTTTTTGGAAATAAAAATTCGAAAATTTATTAAAAAAAAATTATTCCAAATTTTGATGCTCAAGACAACCTGATCATGGCCACTTTTCGAGTCATAAAGAGCTTTGTTTATCACTAAAGGATGTGTTTGTTCATGGCCATGGTGGTCATGAGTGCACAAAAAAAAAAAAAAAAAAGCTATGTCGGAAATCGCTCGTATTGTTTTTGAAATAATTAATCAAAAAAAAGTGATATCACGCCTCAAAGAAAATATTTCATTATTGGTAGCAATTTATATTTAAAATTAATGGAAAATATTTCATTATTGGTAGCAATTTATATTTAAAAAATTTCGTGAACGATAAAAATATTTTTCATTCATTCATTTTTTGAAGTGATTCAAGTGATTATTTTTTGAAAAATGTTTTTTAAATCATTCGTTTTTGCAAAAATAGATGTATCTTTTGTTACTGGACCAATCTAGGGAAAACCAGGTGGCACTATTTTTGAAAAGTTGAAGAACTCCTTTGAATAAAAATAAAAGAGGGATAATTTTAGTTGTCGAATAAAGAGCATTGAGATCAATGAACCTTTTGGATGAATTGTCCATGCATCCGCAATTAGGCGTGATCATCTTGTCCAAGTTCGCCTAAAACCTAATCCCATGGTCATCTTTAGTGAACCATAAGCATTTGAGTTAGACTCAATCGAGTCCTAAGCCTTCGTAAAAAAGTGCAACGAGTCGTTTCCATAAACGGTACCTAAAATTGTCCTTGCGGCGCACAATTTGGGTATGACATCCTTAAGTTTAGGACTTTGGTAGCATTTTTTATGGAATGCTTGAGACTCAATTGCAGAAGTTCAATGGTTTAGAACCCGATTTACACTTTTCAGTAAAGGTTCAATATGAATTTAGATCAATCAAAAGGTTTAGGTCTTTTAATTTTATTTAAGTCTAGCCTATCGGTTCAGTGGCAGTGCCATAAGGCATACTAGTATTGTAATGGGCCTTTCACCCATCTTCACTCACCTCAAGTGCGAGAGGCTACTATACTTGCCTATCCGGCGGTAGCTAGACTTTCGTCTGACGTGGTGTCTACCTTCAGGCCCCCTAATTCATATATTTCTCTTCCTGACAGAGAGGGAATACGGGGGTAACATTGCGGGGTCTCCCATCCCTGGGCGGTTCTCCCACATGTTTCTTCCCCTTGAGCCTTTTAAGGACATGCTTAGGTTCAAGTCTTTTAATTATTTAAGTGAGCATTGATACATTTTTCATTAAATCTCATGATTATGGATGATTGGTTTTCGGTCTGGTCCGGTTCCAAAGTGGAACAGGGAACCAAGGATTGAACCAGACCGTTGGTTCTGGTTCGATCTAATGAAACCGGCAATTTTTTTTTTTTCCCACTAAAGGGTCGTAAATAACAAGAGAGAGAGACAAATCTTAAGGTATTAACGAAAATAACGATTGGTGAAGAATTATTATGTTGTAGTTTGTGGTATTATTGGACGAGATAGTATTCAATTCACATTTTACTAATTTTTTTAAAGAAATAATAAAAAAAGTATTTGTAGTCGATCCGGTTTAGTTTCCTCTTGGAACCAGGAATTGAACCACTCAGACACTAGTTCCAATTTTAGGAACCAAGAACCGGACTGACTCTCCCAAGAACCGGACCAAACCGGACCAAACCAGCTAGTCCAGTTCGGTCTGGTCCGGGTGGTTACTGATTTGGGCGGTTTGTTTTGTACACTCTACCCACGGTCAGGCCGGGCTTTATAGCAGCTTGGTACAGGCCCGACCCGAATTAAAAGGGCCTAGTAAAAGGAGTCAAGCCCGCACATTTAAACGGATGGGCTAGGCTGGCCCGTCAAACGGCTAAGCCTATTATTTTATCGTAGACATCTCCACAAATTGTGGAGTAACTGATAACTGTAGATTACAAATTTACATATCGAAACAATAAATAGAGATGAATTTACAATTAGTTAAAGTGATTTTGTTATTCATAATTTGATTAACCCGATTTCTTCTTCTTTTTTACAATTGATTTTGCAAGTTAGATTACGAATCAAATATATTAATGAGGGATAATCTCTAAAATAAGCAATGCATTTTTTTTTTTTCATGAATGTTGAATTTCATGCTGGAACTTTAGCAAACGTGTGGCGAAAGAAAATGAGCAGATACTTAAGGAGGCTGATGGAGTAGGGAGATATTGAAGATCCGATGTCATTTATGTCTTTCTACGGTTTGATTTAAAGGTAATTCTAAAAATAAAAAATAAAAAAGTGAGGAGAAAACGACGCATTTTTATTGAATATGTATAAGTAGATAGATAGGGCCAACTCAAAGAAATAATGAAATCATGTTCCATTCTAAAAGTATAAGGACCAACTTAAATAATTAAAATTCGAGCATGAAATTAAACATTGACTAGAAGCATAGAGGCCATTGAGGCATTATCCCAATTATAAACTATCAAACCAGTAGTGAATGATAACAAACCAATTATGAATGTAAAATGATTATATCAATAATGGGTATTCAATAAAACAAATTAACTTATCATAGAGTCGACATGATTGTGAATGTTCATGCTAGAGATAATTGCAGTAGGTTATTGTTAATATAATATAATAATATATACCAAATGTAAAAAATTAATAAAAATTCGTTTGAAATTCTTAAGATTTTTTACGAATAGCATTTACTATGACTGTACTGTGATCCAACTATTGTTTTAAGATTTAAATAGATGGAAGTGTGTCATAAATTCTATGTTGAATTCATCTTAATCATTGCTCCTCATTCATTCCCAATTATTATTTCTTTACCTGCGGACAAGAAAGAATACCCGTTCCACTTCATTCTACTGATTTTCCAATGAAGGCATTTAAGGGTGAGAATGATAATCATGTTATTTTTTAACATAAATTATAACTAGAAATAGATTATTATATTTATTCCTTGAATGGATTTTTAAGTAAAAATACACATTTGATAACGATGCAAAATTTATGTTTTTATAAAAGAAATAAAATTTCTCCCTCTCAAGTGACGAGTGGCAAAAGGCAAAGGATTGTGGGTGGCGGAGATTAGCGATTGTGTGGTGGGTAGGCGGTTAGCTAGTAGTGAGGACAAGTAATGAGAAAAGTTTATATTTCTCATTTCTGTTTTAAAAATAAAAAGAAAAAAAAAAGTTATTTTTAAACTTATTTTCAAACTAAAAATTTGTGCTAGAATTAGAAAAATGAAATCATATTATCAAATGGATTTCTATTCCGAATCAATTTATAGGAACATAAAAATAGATCTGGTCAGAGAGAATAGTTATCATGCATGCCCAAAAATTTCGAAATTTTTTAAAAAATTGCAACTTTTAAGACAAGAACCTTAAATTAAAAAAAAAAAAAAAAAAAAAGAAAAAGAAAGAAGAAGAAGCGGCTAATTGAAAAACAACAAAGGCACAACGCACATGACGATACACGACTCGCTCGAGGGCCGCAGAGAGGAGCCTCTCAATTCTCGTCAAACGCGACGCGGGCCGTCCGATCAAGCCGCATCGGCCGTTGGATGAAACCCACAGGGGGCGAGCGAGGCGCCTTTCAAAATTCAAAAACCGACCCCGTCCCGCTCCTCCCCCCTCGCATTTCACTCCCGAAAACAAGCACAAACTCTCTCTCCCTCACTGCGTCTGCGTCTCGCGTATCTGCCCGCGTCGAAGAGAGAGAGAGAGAGAGAGTAGAGAGAGAGTAGAGAGAGAAAGTCTTCTGTGCAGATCCGGAGAGGTTGAAGACGACCGCGGGGAGCAGCAGCAACCATAGGTTCGTTCGATTCCCCCTCGCGCGTCCGCTTCAAGATGTCCGGCCGCCACGAGAAGGAGAAGGGCGTCAACGTCCAGGTCCTCCTCCGCTGCAGGTACGCCCCCGGGGTTTCCCGTCCCGAGATCCGGATTCTGTCGGGGCTCCGTTTTCGGTTCGCTTCGCTTTTTCGATCGCGCTGAGCCTTCTTCTTTTTGTTGTTTTGCGTGCTCTGTTGTTTTTAGGCCCTTCAGCGATGACGAGTTGCGGAACAACGCGCCCCAGGTGGTGACTTGCAATGAGTACCAGAGAGAGGTCGCCGTCTCGCAGAGCATCGCCGGCAAGCACATCGATCGGGTCTTCACCTTCGACAAGACATAGGTTCCTTCTTTCCTTAATTAGCTATGTCGTTGTGACATCGGGTTGTTTGGTCTCGTGGATGTAGTGTTAGTTTATGAAGTTTTCCCCTTCTAGGCTTGATTTTCCCGCAGTCAGGCTAATTTGACTGTTTATCCGATCTAATTTGAAGACTATAGTATTTGGTACGGAAAGGTCTTTTTCATGAGTGGATTATTATCGAATTTTTAAGTGAGTCCTAACTATTAGCTATTTCCTGGTTGTTCATAAATGTGTGGAAGAAGTGGCATCATCCTTTGTCCTTTTCCTTCCAGAAACTGGGGTTTTAAAAAAAAAAAAAACAAATATTGGTTTATTCTCTGTTGACCGATTGCTGTGAAGATCACATTTAACAGATAGTACATTAGATTTCGCTTCGTATGAATCGAAGTCTCAAGAAAATGGTGCTAGAGTTTCATCATTTTCTGCATCTTCTGAAAACTCCGGTTTTAGTTCATCTTTGATAATTTTCAGTTCAAGTATCTTTTCGTTCCCTACTTGTGTGGAACAGGTATATCGGTAGGTAGTGTCTTTTACTTGATGGTCACATGCTTCATCTTGCTTCTTGCATGCAGGTTTTTGGTCCATCTGCACAGCAGAGAGATCTTTATGACCAAGCAGTAGTTCCAATTGTAAATGAAGTTCTTGAAGGCTTCAACTGTACCATTTTTGCATATGGCCAAACGGGTACTGGAAAAACATACACAATGGAGGGTGAATGCAAGAGAGCGAAGGTATTATGCCTTTGTGTTTTCCACTGCCACCTTTATTATGAGTTTTCTGCTTTCTGCAAACATTGGAATCCTAATCTGTCTCTATGGTGAAACATGGCAGAGTGGACCCAATGGAGAATTACCTCCAGAAGCAGGAGTCATACCTAGAGCAGTGAAGCAAATTTTTGATACTCTGGAGAGCCAAAATGCTGAATACAGTGTGAAGGTGACATTTATAGAGTTGTACAATGAAGAAATAACTGATCTTCTAGCACCTGAGGAACTTTCCAGAGTCGCTTTGGATGATAAGCAGAAAAAGCAGCTGCCCTTGATGGAGGATGGAAAAGGGGGTGTTCTTGTTAGAGGTATAGAGGAGGAAATTGTGACAAGTGCTACCGAGATCTTTACTTTACTTGAAAGGGGATCCTCAAAGCGTCGTACCGCTGAAACACTGCTTAATAAACAATCAAGGTAAAAATAAAATTCTTTTCTCTGACTATGTTGTCTTGGTTCTTCAATTATACAATAAAACGTTGATTTTGATTTTGATGTAGTCGGTCACACTCTTTGTTTTCCATCACAATACACATCAAAGAAGCAACACCAGAAGGAGAAGAGCTTATTAAATGTGGCAAACTGAACTTGGTTGATCTGGCTGGATCTGAAAACATATCCCGTTCTGGTGCTAGGGAGGTAATGCTCCATACATCTTGCACATGATTTGACTGACGTGCAATATTTGTCGTATGACTCATCTGTTAAAATATTGTGCATCATTTGATAGGGTCGTGCCAGAGAAGCTGGAGAAATTAACAAAAGTTTGCTTACGTTGGGAAGAGTCATTAATGCTCTTGTGGAGCATCTCGGTCATATTCCATATAGGTACAAAGTGATTTAAAAATAATATAAAATCTGACATGTTACACTTGTTCCTGTCAAATGTGGCTGACTGAGATTACCTTTTCTCAGGGATAGTAAACTCACTAGGTTACTTCGGGATTCTCTTGGAGGAAGAACTAAGACCTGTATTATTGCAACAGTTTCACCTGCAGTCCACTGTTTGGAGGAGACCCTGAGTACCCTAGATTACGCACACAGGGCAAAGAACATTAAAAATAAGCCTGAGGTCTGTTTACTGTCACCCTTATTTCATGATTAGAAAATTTTTCTCTCTGGTCAAATTTTTTTTTTGTTCTTTTCATAGTCTACCTTTGAGTTTCTTGGATGATTCATGCTGACCCTTTCCCCCATTTTTGCTGTTGTTGAGTCAGCTTCTTGATGAAATCAACATAATTGCACCTAGCTTCTCCTCATTTTAGCTGTTTTTCGTTCTGGTTTGTCTCCCTTTAGTCTATAGACATGATATTCTAGCCTGCAATATTCCTATTGTTTGAGCAAGTATGAGCTTCTATTGCACCGGTGTTCTTGATTTGTTGAATAAGGAGCACCTCATGTAGTTTTGAGGAGTTTGAACACTGAAGATGGTTTGCATGTGTATAGGCACAATAGCTTGAACTTGATGAATATTTAATTTGAATAGGATGCATGTCCGCTATTCTTGCTTGGCATTTTCAAACCTTTACCAAAAACTTTATTGAAACAACCACAAGAATAATTCATGTTTTTTTTTTTTTTTTTTTTTTTTTACCTCCCTATTGTCAAAAGGCAATTATACACATTGTGATGCTTGATTTGAAGGTTCTATTTCCAAGTTGCTAGTCATGCTTGCACTGAGGATGACCAATTGTGCTGTGTAGGTAAACCAAAAGATGATGAAATCCACTCTTATTAAGGATCTCTACGGTGAAATTGATCGACTTAAGGCTGGTGAGAATCTTTCCCAGATCCATTCATGCTGGCATTTGTCTTGGGATGCAAGTTGTTGAGCAAGTTGTTGATTACAGCAAGAGCATATTGTGAGTTGAGTTAGTGTTGGTTGATGAGATGCTTATATCTTGTAGAGGTTTATGCTGCACGAGAGAAAAATGGTGTTTATATTCCTAAGGAGAGGTATTATCAGGAGGAGAGTGAAAGAAAGGTATTTTTTTCCTTCCTTATCTTGACTTTTTCATGCTTGGATTTCAGAATATTTTATTCAGTGATGCTATGCAAGCTAAATTTCTATCCCTTTTTCATAGAATATTCATTTCAAGAGCACTGTTGTAATTTTCATGTTGGCTTGGTTCAGGCTATGGCTGAACAGATCGAACAAATGGGGGTTACTGTAGAGAACCGTCAAAAGGTTAGTAATTTCTTGATAATAGTTTGACCTGTCATCTTGTGTGATGTTATCCTCATTCACCATCTATTGTGACAGCAATTTGAGGAATTGCAAGAGAAATATGATTCTCAGGTTCAACAATGTTTTGAGTTGAGTAGCAAGCTCAATGCAACTGAGGTTAGTGATGTTTAAGAGTTATGGTTATGGATAGTGTTCGAACCTTGTGCTTGTATTCTCATTCAGCTGATCAAATATTGCAGAAAGATTTGGACCATACAAGTAAAGTGCTGGCTAACACCAAAGAGGAACTTAAGAAATGTCAGTATTCTATAAAGGAGAGGGATTTCGTAATTTTAGAACAAAGAAAAGCAGGTATGCTTCAATTTTTAAGTGGGTCTTGTATTCAAAGAGCATTATCTTACCAACTTGATGATTTAACAGAAAATGCTCTGGCTCATCAAGCATGTGTTTTGAGAGCTGATTTGGAGAAATCTCTACAAGAAAATGCTCTATTATTTTCTAAAATCGGTAAGCACTCTTTTAATTGAATAGAGTTTTTTGAATTTGAAAGGCTACATATGTGTTGCATTGACCTGATGCTTCTGGACATGAACTTGTAGATAGAGAAGATAAACTCAATGCGGATAACAAATCTGTTGTAAACAACTTTCTAACCGAATTGGCGAGACAAGTTGCTTCACTTCGCACTGTGGTGGATGGATCACTTTCTCAGCAAAATGATCACCTTGATCGTGTGGAGAAATTCTGCCATTCATTTGAACAGGCACATGAAAGGGTAGGGAATTTTTTTTTTTTTTTTTCAACTGCTTCATCTGTTTTATAGTCGGGTTCTATATGTGGGCAAGACTAGTAATGAATCCCAGGCTTCTTTTTGTTAAAAGTGCTTTGCTTCTCACAAAAGTACTTTTTGTAGGCGGTTTTGAATATGAAGAATAAAGTTACAGCTTCAAGGGCTATGTACATCTCTCACATTGAGGCGCTACAAAATGTTGTACGTTTACACAAGGCTAGCTGTAATGCAGGATTGGACAATATCTTATCCTTGGCTTCTTCCAGTGTGCAATCTACAGAAGAGGTTTGCAGTGAAGTTTGAATGTCCCCACCCTATTTTGGTTTTATGCTGTCTATAATTCTACTGGTACTTCATCAAGCTTGTGGATCTCTCAATGTTCTGCAACGTACTAAACTGTTTCTCATGCTTGTACCAGTTTCTGACATCAAAAGATGTAGAAGCAAAAGCTCTATTTGATGATCTCCAAAGCACTCTCGCAGCACATGCAGGAGAAATGGCACACTTTACCAGGGAATTGCGGCAGGTGTGTGCCTTTAGATTTGTCTGCTCTGTTTCTGCTTTGGTGTATCAAATGGAAACTGTGCATTCCCCTTAAACTTATCAAATTGAGGTGATCCATTGAATCCTGCTCCTTTGTGTTTAATTCATCAGAGATTTAATGTCAGCATCGAGCACACCAAGGACATTTCTGAGTACACTAGTGGATTTCTTGGGAAGCTTGTTGAAGAGTCTAAAAACCTTGAGGGCCATGCAAAACATATTGAGGAAATTCAAATGAAAAGTATTGCTGAGTTTCAGAAGGCTTATGAGGTAAGGGAACTGCTACGCCTGTGAATGGTAAGGCACTATTGAATAAATCATTGACTGAATTGTCCAATCATTATTATGCAGGTACAGTCGAAATCTGAAGAAGAAAAGCTTCTAGCAGATATGACAAATTTAGTTTGTAATCACTTCCGTCGTCAGAAAGAAATGGTTTGTCTAAGGAATTGCTTTATATCTGAATAAATTATTTCTCTGGCGCTCCCAATCAAGGTGGATTGATAGTTAAAAATTGTAGGTGGATACAAGACTTGTTAGCCTTAGGGAAACTGCTGCTCAGAACAAGACATTTTTGGATGGGCATGTTTCTTCACTGGAGGGTATTACTACAGACGCCAAAAGAAAGTGGCAGGAATTTTCTTCTCAAGCAGAAAATGATGCTAAGGATAGTGCTGATTATTCTGCTGCCAAACATTGCCGTATGGAGTTACTTTTACAGCAATGGTAATGTGCTTGCTATGCATGTACCCTCTTAATATCAGTACCTCATTCGGTCTTTGACTTTATTTCGATATGGTTAGTGTAAGCACTGCAGAATCAGCTTCTAAACATTGGGACGGCACACGTGAGGGCATATGCGAGATGGGTAATAATCATGTTTCCTCGATGAGTTCACTCATGAGGTTAGTTTAGGTGCTTGTTAGCTCCTTGTTTTGTGAAGAGCTTTTACGTGTTTCCTTTGTAACCAGTCTAAGACATTTGTAAAATTGCCTTGGCAGGGATGTTTCTGATAGTAATGAGCAACATGATGTAGAGATTGGTGTTGCGAGGGATACAGCTCAGCAAGATGTGGTGAAGTGTAGTGAAGATTTCATTAAGCATGTTGATGGTGAGTATAAGTTTGCTATATATTAGTAATCTGGGACACAGAGTCTTCCCATTTTATCTGTTTGTTAAATTTCTCATTTGCCACCAATCTTGAAATTACAACTGCATTTGTGATTTGATTCTCTTACATGTCTGAATTAAATTTTGATAAATCACCAAAAGCTGGTAATTGCTGCAAACATTTGTATGCAAGATAAGTTTAGCAGGTTTTAAAGGGGAAATTATAAGTTAATGGAATTTTCTCGAAATTTCTCTTTAGTTGATTGAATTTGGTTTCTAATGACATTGATTCAACCCTCAAGTTTATGTAAAATGTGGATTGCTGTGGCATAGTTGCACGTTTGAGGATGATGACTGAATGCAATCCATCCAAAAGTGCAGTTATGGCTACAATTATTACAGTTTTATTTAAACGTTTTTGTTATGATTATCACAGGAGTGTCAGAGCAGGAGCGAGAATCTATATCAGGTATTCTAGAAACGGTCCAGGCACACATACAGTTGTTGGAAAGTTTCCATGAGGACCACTCTAGCAAAGCTTCAAGTGTCAGGGAGAAAGCAGAAGAAACTTTTCAACATCGCTATATGGTAATATTGCCTCTCTATCCTTGATATGACTGTCAGTTTGCCATCACTTTCTGTGATAACATGAACACTTTAGCTTAAGGTAAGATACATAAATTGGTTACTATACCTGAAGTTGTTCTCAAACATGGGGTCTAATTGGTAATGTATAGCATTCCATAACCAGACAATTTATTCATTATGGTTATGCAAGTTTAAGTTTTCCTCATGGGATAAACCTGGCAAATCCATTAACTGTGTAGCAAGTTTTTGCACCTGGAAAAATCAGGTTTAATACAATAATGACTCATCAAGTTTAATTCTGAAAATAAAGTAGTGGTGTGAGTGTGTTGACCTAGTACGGATTATGAGAGCTCTTATTTGTCGTGGTCGCACTCTTGCATTTTAATTGGTAAATTTTATTGTCAATATAAGCCTGCACTACCAATCCATTTCTTGGTTTGGCAATCAAGCCTTGTACGAAGCTTAGTTCCCCAACCTGGACTGCATATGATGGATAATGATTCAGTTTATGCATTTCATATACAGGACTATGAGCCAAGTGGGACAACGCCAATTAGATGTGATCAAGAAGTTCCACCAAAAGGAACTATTGAGTCTCTTCGGGCCATGCCGATGGAATCTCTTGTTGAGGAGTTTCGTGAAAACAATTCATATGAATCATTTGATGGGAAAGACTTGAAGCCATCTCTAATACCACGCTCACCCTTGACACAGATCAATTGAACGTGTGATCTTCTCATCTCATTTTTACGGAAAGTAGTTGGCAGCCACATGAGGATCTGTACCGCTGGTGTATATTAAATATCTGTCACTTGAGGATTGTAAGGATGCGAGATAGGTCACTGGAGCAGAATGTTAATGCAGAGGGGCTATGAATAATTACATTATAAGGATATAGAATCTTGTCTCTTCATGAAGTAATCTGGCAGTTTCAAGTGTAGGCTTCTCGCTTATGCTTAAACAATTTATATGTAAAGCTCCTCTAGAGTCGTATATTCCTTCTCTGTAATGTAACATTTTTTTGGCTAGTGAAACTGGAGGTGCATAAAAACTCTGTCGTGAGTTGCTTCAACTCAATTAATGTCATTTAAATGAATTTCTCCACCAGTGGAAGAAGTATGGGAATATGGTTTCATGTTGGAAACCAGAAGTGAATTTTGTTTTGGGGCCTGAGAGATTGTCTTATCATTAGATAACACTTTTCTCTGACCTGGAGTTAAGTACTTGACATCATTGTAATAATATGTCCATGAGTTTTAAGTTATTTCTTTATGTCCTCACATGATAGAGTTGATGCCAGACTTCATAAAAGTATCCTCATTTATTCTGTCTCTACCCTACTAGAAATCTGGAGAGCATGAAGAAGCATTTTAGCTTAAATTGCATCCCAATTATGCCAGTGATCAAGACACTGATTTCTGTTCAGTTGCTTCACATCGAGTTACTTAAGAAACAGACAGGTAACAAAAGACCATGTTCTTAGAAGTTCTTTCATAACATCTCAAATGTAACCTGACCATTTCTGTGACATGATAATCAAACAGCCAAGTGGAAACCGTGATTGTCATCTTGTGTAGTAGCATGTCTTGACTTGGTTCACTACTTAAATTAATCGCTTAGCTTCTTTGACCTCCTCAACGATACTATATTTGTATCCTCTTCAGTAGAAGAATGACGAGACTGCATTTTTGATGAAACACATTAGGATTGATCAACTCAATGACTTCTATAGACACCTCAAATTTGAATATAAAGATGTCTTGAGAAGATTTTTAGTTTTCGTTAAGTACCATGTAGACAAACTACCAGTCCAAAAGAAATTAACCATCGATGCCAACAATCCTTACTAATAATATCTTTCTTTTCACTCACTGACTCTAATATAGTGAGTTAAAAGTGAGAGCCTGTAAAGATTCTTTCGTGCAATTGTAGAGAATGGGGTAATTAATATTCCAAAATATCATGCGACGATCCTTTTCTAATAACGTAGAAAAAATGCTCGAGAGGTGTGGAGAAACCTGCCTCTTGATAAGGTGATATACTTGCCTATTGATGTCTAGGCAAGTGGTATCTGGGTCCTGTGGAGAGATGGTTCGATTGCCATAAACCTCCTTGCTCAAACCGAACACAAAATCCACTCGAGGGTTCAAATACGCGTTGATAAAACCTGTCTTAGATAGCTGGGGGAAAATGGGTGGTATGGGATAGAGATATTCATAGAGCCAGCTGGTGCTTTCGAGGATTATATGAAATATTGCTTGGTATTAATATGAGCTTCATCAAATCACAATTTTCTTTGGTCCAGCCTCCAAGACTACAGAGCCATCAGTGCTTGGTGCAACCACAAGCGGAGAGTCAGCTTTGCTTGAAGCACTCTTTTTCCACTTTACTAGCATCCGCCCGGATCACCTTCCTATTTTGCTGAACTTGAAACCTGGTGCTACCAAGTCATTGCCCAGGACTGTTCTGTTCTGAACCTATGAGACTTGATGAGAGTGGTGGGAATTCGAAGAGCCATGAAGACTAGCCCGAAGAATGTCCTGATAAATCTTGAGAGGGAACTTAGAGAAAAATATCAATTTATCTTGGAGCAGGAAGAAGTTCTGTGGGACATGAAATCCAAGACCTATGGGTCGTGGATGGTGACGATAATACGAACTACTACCATCATTTTATGGATAATAACCGGAACACGAAGCTTAGAGAACTTGAGAATACCCCCACAGTTCCGAGAGAAGGATATGAAGAGGTACACAGAATGCAGCACACCAGTTTGGATACAGTCCTCAGCTAAATGCTACCATACTTTTCAGGCGCTTGACATGTGAATAGCTGCAACTAGCACTGAAAACAACAGCAATTGGGTGCAAAAATATTCCAGTTAGCTGAGAGCAACTGTCTCTAAGAATGCGTTTTGAATCTTAATCGTCTCCAAGAAGTTTCTGACAATGAAATGAATTAAGGATTATGGGACCTTAAGCCTCTTAAGAACCCCAGAATGCTGTCTTTTCAAAAACAATGGAATGTGGCTGTAAATCCGGTCTGATAGGCTAGGGAGATATTTGTTCGCATAAGCCTCCTTAGTGATTCCCTCTTCGTTCTAATCCCTAAATGCAGGAGTGTGAAATTCTTACACCAGCTTAGCCTTATATGCTTGTGCATTCACCTTTTTTCTAATTAAGTTCCTGCACTTTCAATTTTTCTGCAAAAGTCCTTTTACTTACACAAATTGCCTAATAAGATCCCTCCGGACGCTATGGGTGTGTTTGGTAACAATTTTGTTCCCGGAAACAGGTTTTGATCAGAAATGATTCCTTTTGATTTTGTTCCCAAGAATAATTTTTAAGCATTTTAAGCCGTTTGGTAATTGTCTAAAATTTCCGATTTTTGAATAGAATTGAGTTTGGTACCATGCTCATCGATTCTATTCCAAATCAATTTCTTTTAATTTCTAAATAATTTTTTACTTTTTTTTTCTTTTCTTTATTTTCTTTTTTCTCCTATTCTTCTTATTCTTCTTGTGGCCGGTCGCCGGACCGGCGATTGTCCAGACGAGGGTCGGCGACCTCAATGGAGCGTTGCCCGGCCCTCGTCGCGGTTAGGGCAAGGTTCGGCCTCGCCGAGGCTGGGCAAGGCTCGCTTAGCCACCGGTGAGGCTCGTCGAACCGGTTGCTGGCGACCGGCGGCGAACGGCAGCGGACAGCAACCACGGAATGACGGTCGATGAAGAAGAAGAAAAGAGAAGAAGAAGAAGAAGAGAAAAGGGAAGAAGAAGAGTTGGTTTTGATTATTAGATTTGTTCCCGGAACAAGAATCAACTTTTTTTTTTTTTTATTCTTGATTCTGTTCCAAATTTACTTCCAAGAACAAAAAATTCGAAATTTGTTCCCCGGAACAAAATTTTTACCAAACGCGATTCTGTTCCCAAACTACTCCCGGGAACAAAAAATTAGAATCAGTTACTATTGGGATGATTACCAAACATGGCCTATATTTGACCAAATTTAATTGACTCGGTAGTTTGTAATGCCTAAGTGTGACGTAGACAACATTTTGCTGACATGAACACTACCGTTAGAAAATTAATAAAAGAAAAATGTTGCTCTTCCACGCCCACATAGACTCTGTTTTTCAGCACGCTTACAAAATATTATGCGTGTTGCAATCTAATGTCGTCCAATAGCCTCGTCAGCTTAATTTGGCCAATATGGCAATAGAAGGATTTGATTAGACAATTTGTGCAAGTGAAAGGACTTGATTAGAGTAGTAAGAAGTATAGAGTTTTGACGAGAAAATGTGTTAAAGTTAAGGGATGCAAAGTAAAATTTCTCCATAAAATTAGCATAGAACGTTTTGTTAGGAGACCAGAACACAATGGATGGTTTGATCAGGCTTCAGCCAGTTTTAGTCAGGAATGCCTGATGCGGTCATCCTCACCAGAGAAATTTTGCATTGCATGAAGAATAACAAAGAGCGCAAGGTGTTCTTCGTGATAGAAGTATATTTAGAAAAAAAAAAAAATTACGACACATTCAGATGTGATTTTCAATTAAGGGTCCTTGGACTGTTTGGTTTTCCTCGATTCCAGTTTGATCTCATCTTGAATTGTATTAGTATTTAAATGCTTTCATCATTTAAAGATGGAAATATACTCGGAGCCTTCAAACCATTGCAGCGAAACAAGGAGACCCCTTCCGCCTTTTCAGACTCTGCACGAAAGCTTTAGAGATTTCGACCTTATAGCTAAAAAATAAGAGTGATCCGTCATGGGTTTCGGACCAAATCTAGTGAAGGAAACTTCCTAGCCATGAGTGCAGACTGAGGACTTCCCTATGAAATCTTGGGAAGCAGGACATGAATTAGATGAACTCGGGCGATACGTACTCTGCTTAGTGTCTATCCTTTGGGGAAGGAAACAGGTTCACTGGTCAGAGAAGAGGGACAACGACAGTGGGGAAGTCGGGAAATTGATGAGGGCTGCTTCCGAGGGAAACCATGTACAATCCAAGTATTGCAGATTTTTGTAATGTTTGCTAAAATTATGTGCATACATCAATTCAGATTAGAGTAGCGACGGCAGATGTTCGACGTACTTCTCAAAAGCTACTGTCCGAAGGCTTGACCCGCTTCTTAAGTTTCATCCACTGTTGTTATTCAGATCTGGCTTTCTGCTATTTTTATTGAGAGATTTTTTTTTAATCGATTTATTGAGAAATGTTAACCGAGTGCAAAAAGCAAGTTCCTTTTCTTTTTTGCCGAGAAGAGCGGGTATCCACTCTTTATCTCGGGGATTCAAACAAGGGAGAATCACTTTCTACCATTACAAAGGTAAAAGACAGTATCATCTGCGAAGCCCCAAAAGGGAAATGGCAAAAACATGCCCAAATGAATTCTTCCCGGTCGAAACAATGAAAGGAGTCATCTAGTCATCAATAAAAGCACGCTTCAATGTAAAAACAAATGCTCTGCAACAGTAAGGACTAAGTAACCACCTAAAGTTTACTTGATCTTCTTCTTAGGCCTCAGCTGCAAGACAAAAAGTTTTGATCAAATTCATGGTGGAAATGTGAAATTCAATAATGGAAAGAAAGCATACATGACAAGAAACAAGGAAATATGATGTTTAGCCCAATGGGGAGAGAGAAGAAAAGACCAAAATCCCTTTAGAGAAACAAGCTAACCTGATTGCTGTGACCACATTTCTTCTTGCGGCAGTTGACAGCTCTTGGATGCAGTCGAGCATAACATCTGGCGATTTATAAGACGTAAATGTCGCAGGAAATAAATCAGTAAGCATAACATCTGGCGATTTATAAGACGTAAATGTCGCAGGAAATAAATCAGTAATAGCAGCAGACGGCATTACATAATAATTTTACTAAAAAAGGGTACAGATGTACAGAAATTAACGCAAGACATTTTAACAACACAGACAGAAGACAGATAAAGCAGCTATCACCTTGAGGCATCCATGGGATTGCAATTACCCTCAAATTGATAGTGAAGGACAAGTATGTGAATGGTATTTAACATGGTTAACTAAATAAAATGAGCATACACATAATCATGTGGGCTTCACAGGAATTGATATTAATGTCCTAAAATTGCAGATAGGTGTAACAACAGGCAGCAAAGAAAGGATGGGATATTTCAGCATTTTGTCACATGTCCATCCAACCGAAATCCAGATCGCAGAGGTCAAATTTGACACAAGTTTTTATGACTATCAGTGAATATGCATACCCTCAATGACAAATAAAATTGTCGAATGCTGTTAGCTACACAGTAGCAAACTCCCCAAACCTCAGATGGATATGTCTACTATGAAGCCCACACAAATGAGATTTCCCATCTCTATCTAATCTGTCCATCTTGATCTTCCTCCTCTCTAACATGTCCTCTAGCTTCAGAAACAGGCCTAGGACAGGTTTCTCTCTTAAAAAATGTGTTTCCATGATAAAATAGATGTATCATTTCATGACATGAGTATTTTGAAGAAGCAAAAGACAAGACTTCATTAACGATTGAACTACAAATGTACCATCAATGAAAATCAACTGAATATAGTCAAAGCCCAGCTGACAAAGATCAAATGGAAATCGCTTTTGGGAACTAGGATGCCCTCCATTGCACTTAAACAGCAAGTGAGGGTTCAACTGATAGTCCCATATAAGGTGGCAGAAAATTCGAAACTGACAGCAGCAAAGCAGCATCAAATGTCACAAATCCAAGATTTGACGAAGATCCGATCATCAACCTTTAGAATGCAGAATAGGAGAAGGAAGGAAGTTCTAAAAGCAGTTCTGCGGAAAAGATCTAGCAGATACAATAGTAGAATGAATTTTGACTATAATAATAGCAAACAGACCATAGTAGAAGGAAAAAAGGCATGTAAGAAGTTCGGTAAGCAGAATTGTCGACGGAGATGAACAACAACCGGCCAGTTAACTTCTCGGCTATTGGATCTGGCTACAGCCACTTTGGCAAATTCAAGATCGAGGGCACTGATTAAATCAATCACACGCCCTCACCTTGGTACATGTAGCCTCAGATCTCAGATAAACCAAAGCAATAGCATTTCAAAGGAACAAAACCCTTTCTTTTATGGAAACATCAGAATAAGTCAAAATAATTGAGAGAGAAAAAGGAATAGAAGAAGGTCTAAAAGCAGTTCCGTGGAAAAGCTCTAGCAGATACGGCAGTAGAGAGTTTGATAGAGCGTCCTGATGACTAACAAGAAATCTAGTCTAACAACATCATACAGGCCAAACAATAATCCACCATTAAGATTTACAAAAAAAAATAGAACAGCCAACCGACTCAATGATAAACCATACAAAGGACTGACAATTAAAATTGTCGACCAGAAAGAGAAAAAATTCACCTCCGGAGAAAATCATCTGGAACTGATCGAAACCAGACAAGAAAGCACTAAAGATCGACAATTATTATTGGAAACTAGCACAACCTTTTCTGCACTAGTTCCAGCTTAGACGCTAAGTATAGTCCCGTCGTCATGCTCAAAGCTCATCATCCAATACATCAGCTCACCTCTATTTCAACATTTCTAGCGTTTCAATGATTCAATTCCACTACGAACAACCTCAGATGACATCGGGCATCAGAAAGCAAAAGAGCGAACAACTCACTTGCGGCAGATCATCTTGTCCTGATTATACTTGCGAGCCAAAGCCATCAGAGAAGGCTCGATGATCCCTCCGCGGAGCCTCAGGACGAGATGGAGCGTGGACTCTGAATCAACAACAACAAGCAGAAACACATTAACGCCTCCATCTCGGCGATTCGCTTCGTACGAAGCCCAGCAGAGGAAAGCGAAGCAGAGCACCTTTCTGGATGTTGTAGTCCGCCAGAGTCCGGCCATCCTCGAGCTGCTTCCCGGCGAAGATCAGCCGCTGCTGGTCCGGCGGGATTCCTGCACAAACAAACAAAAAAGCAGACGCATCAAGACGCGGAACCTCGGCGCGAAACCAAAGCCGATCAGAGGCGAAAGGAAGCGGAAGCTCCGGTGGAGGAGGGCGGGCGACGGACCTTCCTTGTCTTGGATCTTGGCCTTGACGTTGTCGATGGTGTCGCTGCTCTCGACCTCGAGGGTGATGGTCTTGCCGGTTAGGGTTTTCACGAAGATCTGCATCTTCGCTCTCTCTCGATTCTCTCTCTGCGCGTCTCGGCGGTGCGAAGAGGGGGAGACGGAGAGAGTGAAGAGAACTCTGAGGCTTTTATAGGGCTTCTGCTCTGCTAGGGTTTTGACTCTGGAGTTCCTCCGTCCTTGGGCTTGTTGGGCTGACCGGGCCCCATATTGCAATTTCTCTATTCTTGCGTATTTTCACTTATGGCCCCGAAAACTTGCTCTGAAAAAATGATTTTTCATTTTGGCCCCTTGACTATCAGATTTCATCGGATCGCCACGCATGCCATTCCCTTCGGGCAGTTGTAAAAGCATCGAGGCATTAAGATTTTTTGTTATATGGAAATTAATTTAAGACAAATATATCATAAATATATTAATTCAAAATTTTCTGTAATACGAAAATTAGTTTGAGATACATAGAATATTAGTATTCCTAGTTGGGAATTTTTTATTGTATACATAAAGTGTTCGTTTAGTAAAAAATAAGTGATTTGAAAGATTTTTTTGAAAAATAATTACTAATATCATTTGGAAAAATTAATCCATGAAAATATTTTTGCCATTGGTAATAATCTATGCCTAACTATTTTTATAAAAAAAAGGAAAAAAATTTCCGTTCATTTTTTTCTCTAGACAACATAAGCGATCATTTCCAAATCGCTCATTTTCTAAGAAACTAATCCATCCTAAGTAAAAAAAAAAAAAAAAAAAAAAAAAAAAAAAAAAACTGCAACATCATTAAGAGCAATCACCATAAGACCTGCCATTGAGAATAAATGAAAATATAAGCATTCGCCGAATCCAAAAATACCCGATTATTTGAATCAAAGAAAGGTCAATGAACCTGAACTGCGTCTGCTACATGAAAAGAGGATAAATCAGGCACGCTATCTACCGCGCCGAGATAACGTCAGGACAGATTTTATTCGTATCGAAGCAGAGCTTCCCAATTTCAATAGTTACAGGCAAGAATGAAAAGCCACTAGCTCGGCGCCGGCAGGCAGGCACCTCGGAAATCAGAATTCCGGTAGGGCAAGGCTAGATGGACATGAACTTTGGAGCCACAATCTCGAGAAGTCCCTTCGGATTGTCCACATGAACCCAGTGGCCAGAATTAGGAAGAACATGAACCGAAACCTTCCCTTCGGATCGGTCCCTTCCCAAACTAGGAAGTCTTTCGAGCCGTTGTATCACGTCCAGGTCCCATCGGTCGCTCTTCTCTGCACGTACAATTGCTATTTCCGTGGCTTTCGGCGGTTCCTCCAACAAAGACCAATAGGATGTCTCCCTGTACGAATCGAACATCTGAATGGCACCCTCCAGATTAAAAGCCCACGTTTCATGATCTCCAGATTTCTTGAGGTTGCTGCCTATCCACTCTGCTAAGGACTTTGAGAAACCCAGTTCTAGCACGTGGTTCACCAGCCACCTGAGAACAAGAACATCCAACACAAAGTTCTTAGCAACCCTTACATAGTGTGTCAGACTCTGCATCTTCAGATGCACACTGTGATAAGAGAAATCCTGCGTGATGATTGGGATTATACCCAAACAGAAGTTATAACGACTCAGACAATTTGAGACAGACTATCAACTTAGAGTCCCGATGAGAAGCGTTCAGGTATGTCTCTTCTTCAAATGGAGCAGCCCTTTGGGGTTAAATTCTGCAATATACTGCTTACACGTCTAATACCGGACTATCCAACATAAATGACAGTAAGGAAGATGCACATGTCCCTTCTCAAGATGTTGTGGACTTAGAAAACGCCTTTCTAAGGGGTATTGAAGTACTCAGAACAACTTCCTAAACACTTCTTGCTGCAGAATGTCTTCATTTGCATTATTAATTTGCATGACTAACAAAGAGAGAAAAATGTTGAGACATGAAAGCTGTGGCTATAACATGCTAGTAAAGGACGAAGGATAATCCTACTTTCTTGATGGGATTGTTGAAGGTAAACTCTGCAATGTTTTCAAAACTTTTTCTACTTCTCCGTCACTATTATCCGGCTTTACTTCTCCCGGGACAGAATCGAGCACCCCCAGCTGCTCTGCATCAGGAAATAGAAATAACTAAAGAGCTTTCCCAGCACATTAGCTGCCATAACATGCAGAGACACGTATATCATAATTAGGATCGCTCAAACAAAAATTTCCAGTGGTATTTACATCACATAATAACCTGATTGGAAAAAGTTAATTACCAATATGGCTTGAATTTCAATAGTGCATCATGTTCATAATATAGGACAGCATGGCCAGCATAACAAATCATGCAAGAGCAGAAAACAGAAAAGGAACAAAATAAAATGCCACAGGCCTGTCCACTATATTAATTTCACTCCCAGGTGTTAAACAGACAATTTAAAAGCTTAGGCTAATTGGAAACGAATATACCATGCATATCAAGCATACCTCTTAACATTTTTCACTGGGTAAAAGCTAGACCTTACACATGAAGCACAGGATGTGGATGCGACAGCGTCAAATAGAGCATCAGAGACACCTAAAACAAGAAGATTATACCAGGGAAACTTGCACGAGGGAGTGCTAGGATTTAAATTTTTGCAGCAGCTCAAGACAAACAAATTCTCCCATCAACTTAAGTATCAGAAAGTTGAACCCTAGCTTATCAAGCATATCTTTTCATTCCAGACATCCTGTAAAGCATCATATATACTCTCTCTCATGTTCAATTGCTAGAACTACTTTGAAAATGAAACAGGTACAAGCAGTACCACCTTGGCACCGTTTCAAAGAAAAAAAGTCTCAAACTCTGTAAACTCTACCCAACAGCATGACTGAAAGAATAAGACCCGGGGGAAGATTCACCTCATTTGTGGCCATGGAGCCAATGGTGCATGCTTTGGGGGTGACGAAACATATTCTATCCATGTTGTCAAGCAAACAACAGTGAATTCCATATTGCAAAAAAAAAAATTGTAGGATGGAGCTAAACCATGCTTTGACTTCCACAATGAGGTAAGCAATTCCTAGACAAAACCCATGGAATGGCACACTTGGAAGCAAGTATCGGATTAATGGAAGAACCTCCACTACCATTCACCATCAAGTGCATAGGTACATAATGTATTCTGCTCACTTATGAATGAAAGTCAAGGATTCCAGCTTAAGAAACATATCACCAGAGTTTGGACACATCAAAGACAAATACAAGCAAGACCGGGAAAGGATTGACAGAGCCTTGTGTCGAAGCTAAGTTTAGTACCACATCAAGAAATGGCAAGTGCTCTGCAACATGAACTTCGACAGGAATTTAATTCATTGACTTGTCAAGTTGCACTTTTGGACCCTCATTACTCAAGATATCATTTTTGCTTCTTTAAGTATAATGGGTTTCCTGCCCTCAATGAATCACATCGTACAGCAATTAAGCATTATCAGCAGAAAATGACCGGCAATATGCTCAAGAATCTAAGGGACTAAACTAACCAGTAATCAAGCACGTCCAATAAATCATCGCTCGCTAAAGGGCAAATTACTAAGCTGCCGCGCTAGACAATCACGATATTTCGAGAAACGACGAGGAAACACGCCTACCAGTCTGGGACACGCGGCGGATTCACCGTAGTCCCCGCGAGCACAGCTCTGCGCGAACTGCAAGGCCACCTTGCCGCCCATGGAGTGGCCGATCACGGCGTCCGGCCAAGCCCAGCCTCGAGACTTCACCAGATCGGCCAGATCCTTGGCGGCGCTGACCATGTCGTGAGGCGGGCCGAAGCCTCCCAGCTCGGCCGATCTCCCGTGGTTCCTCAAATCCACCAGGACCATCCTCCAATCTGCAAGCACCCCCCAAGAGCATTGGAAAAAAAAAAAAAAGAAGAAGAAGAAAAGAAAGACTCCAGTCCTCCACGAAACATTCACAGAAGGGGAGAGAGAAAGGGTACCGGAGGGAGGGGAGGCGGCGGAGAGAGCGGAGGCCAAGGAGCGAGAGAAAGACCTCCAGTTCCTGCCGGAGCCCAGGAGGCCGTGGAGCACGAAAGCCGTCGGGGCGGCGGGATCGTCGCCGGAGGGAGGAGGAGGAACCTCTTCGTAAGCTAGGGTTTGCAGGGATCGGGCGGAGGAGGAGGAGGAGCTGGTTAGCAGGGAACGGTGGCGACTCGGTGAGTCGAGGAACCGAGTCAGGAGGCGGAGGGGCCGTTTGTTTCCGAGACTTCTGGCCATGGATGATGATCCCCCTCCCTTCGTGCTCGAGGCCAGAGGCTTCAGACTTGATTAGAGCTGTTGTATATTTATGAATTGTAATTTAATTAAAGGGAAAGAAAATTGCCCAGCTAGGCTGCTGAGAAAGAAATTCAACAAATTCAAAGAGACCACCTCAGCAGGTGATGTGGCGTGTATTTCTTTTACTTACTTCCACTTGCAAATTGACAAATGTCATAATGCCGTATCATTAGTTGATATGGGTTCAAATGAAAAAAAATTTCAAAAACTCAATTCTCTCTGCTCACGCATGGCTAGCCAGCTAAGACGAGCTGTGGTCGCTGGATTTAAGGATGAGCGCACCTTGCGAGTCATTGACAAGCAAGGCTCACTGCTGTCAAAGAGGCCAAATTTGGACAAGCAATGATGGGATTGAAATGTTTCCATGGATGTTGTGGGAAGTTTGTAGAAGAAGTAAAGAAGCTTCTCTTTTTGATTTTTTCGAGAGGTCCCAAGTTTAGGATGAAGCAAAGTGATTGTTTAAAAACCTCATGTGATATTTCGAAATTAACAAAACCATTTATCTATATCAAATGTTAGATAAATTGGTCTTATCTTAGGTTACACAAATGCAAGGACTCCATCACCACTGATAGATCATGAAGTATGGAGTGAAAGACTAAATAAGAGTAGAAGAACCTTAATGGAGTTGAACAAGTCAAAGAATGAGAAGTTCATTAAGATTTGGAGGCACCATGACCAGGTAAATAGCTCATGTGGTTGTGATCATACTTATGAAGATAAAGTGGAAGGAGGTATGTAAGCCAACTATTGGCAATAAGCTTTGGTAGACCGACATGTCCCTGATAAAAGTGGTTCGCTTGAGCAATTTGGTTTAGTTAGAGTGATTGTAATTTCTTTTGAGAAGTGTATGAGTGTTGTAGTAGTGCTTATGATTAGTAGTGTGATCTTTTGGCTTTAGGTAGAAGTAGCACGGGTTACATTGTAACCTCTCAAATAATTATTAGTGAAATATAGCCCGTTGGTGCCTATTAGTCTAGGAGAATGGAATAGATTTGGTCTCAGCCAAATAACTATTAGACTTGCGTGCAAGTTTTCTTTCTCTCTCTATTTATTTCCAAATTTACTTGATAAGGGCATGCTATACTTGATATCATTTGTTTACTCTCACATATATGAAACTACTCTTATATACATTAAACTTGATTTTAAATAATTCCAAAATTTTTTTAAGTTTAGTTTATCAATCTATTCACTTCATACTAGGTTGCATATTTAGCTATAAGAGAGGCTTCCATGGATGAACTGTCATCTGTGGGTGGCGCCTTGCTTGTTCATGGCGCCAAATTTGGCATGGGAGCCATCTACACTCGTGGCCATTACTCCAAATCTAGCCAAGATGATGACCCAACATGACATTGCAACATTAGGGGGAGGTGCGAAGGTTGGTTCCGTTGAAACACAGACAAAATCGTTGAAATGTCATCTGAAAATGTTACATCATGGACAAACAAGACTGATGATGGCCACGGACGAGCCACGAGCAGATCTTTCTGGGCAACGAAGCAAAGATGCTCCAGATTTCTTGGAGAGAATTTTCATTTTTTATTTATTTAATTTTCAAGTCAATTCACATGTGTCAATCATGATGGGATGTAAGTGAAAAGTACACACTTTGTTAGTCGCTCATGTGGCTTTGAAACCACTCGATAGTTTTTTAGTAAGTACTATCGTCAAGATTAACTAGTTGGAAAGCTCCACAATACCTATATATTTATATCTAAGTCTGTGGATTTGTAACTATAAGAGCATGAGTATAATTTGTTTTGTGAAAAATTTACTATCTCAAAACATTTTTCTTATTTTTCGACATTCTAAGGCAAGCGGGTCAAATGGAGAATTTTTTTACATAGCCAGCAGAAAATTTTTGCTTAAATTTAGGAAATTTGTTTTCTCTTTTAAAAAAAATCAAAAAACACTTTTCAAAATGTGATTAGACTTGATGCTAGAGTATGGCAACTCACGCCCATGCTAAGGCCCACCGAGGTTGCGCCTAGTGTCTCAGTGCTCGTGCTCAAGTCCTTGGCAACTGAGTCCACTGAGGTTGGGCCCAAGTCCTTATTCTCGTGCTTGAGTTCCCAAAAGTTCGGCTCGAGAAATCCCTACTACCTTGCTCAAAACCTTGATGGCCAACTGTGGGCTTAGTCTCTAGCGCTCGAGCCGGGGTCCTCGGCACTTGGACCTTGGACCTGGTGGTTGGGCTTAGGCCCCTTGAGATTAGACCAAAGACTTCGGCCCTGTTCTTGGGTCTTTAGCAATCGTGCTAGATATAACATGTGTAAAATTCAATGATGTAGCATTTCTTTTCCCTTTTCAACATATTAATGATTGGTGAATTTCTTACCTATTTTCAAATGGTTTGGTAACTTTTTATTGCAAATGCGCAACTAAATTTGGCATGTTTAGCTTCTCTTATGGAACACATATAAGATGAAGCAATTCAAGTATGTTTCTCTTGTGTACAATGTGAAGAATTTGCTATTAATATGTAATTTCTCCCTCTATTAGTATTTCTCAAGCAAATTATCAATTAAGTCCTAAAAATATTGTATATATTTCAATTGTTTCAATGAAATATTAATTCTTTATTTGAAATTTTAATGTATTTTTTTCGGCCAATCATATTAAAGCTCAGTACTTAGAGGATCACAAAGTGAGGAGGGAGGGAGGGTTAGTTCCCAGTGTCCCTTTGCTAAATACGTTTTTGAACTTCTAACAAACAAGAGGGAGAGGGGAAGGGAGAGGGAGAGGGGGAGAGGGAGAGAGAGAAAGTGGCCGGGCTTGAAGGCATTCTATGATGGGCTCCCCCTTCATTCTTCATTGGCCGAATCCTCTAAGTCAATTAATCTGGGCCTCTCCATTTTATAAGATTGGGCTGGTGGGCTTAGGCTTCCAAGGCCAGAAGAGCCAATTGGACATGATTTTTTGGACGGGCTTCATAAGCTGGACTTCAATGGATTTGATTGGGTCAAATGTAATGGATCTGATGCTGGGAGTGAGTTGGTGGGTTTCATAGAATTGAATCGGGCCAAAAGGCTTAGGCGATGAGATCGAACTAGGCCTAATTGGACTCTCTCTCTCTCTCTCTCTCTCTCTCTCTCTCTCTCATTATTATTTTATTCTTTTTACTTTTTTTTTCTTGACAAGATTACATTCTTGCCTTGTTGACGAACATTTAGATGTCAACATTCCTGTCCCCTATATGAAAGTAGTTATGAAAATTGAACTTCTACTAAAGTTGAGCACACCCTAGTCGAGTTGCCAAAGTTGAGAGCCATGAGATGGTGCAGCTTAGCTTGCCGCAATTTAAGTTAGTTTCTTCCACGATTTTATCAAGGTCATGTGAGCAAGATGTGTCAACTTTCTGATCACGTGTTTCTTCACCGCTCGTCTGAAATCCATTTGCTTCAGTCGCAGACTTTAGAAAGAAGTGTTGAAATATATTTGTGGATTTTAGTCGGTAGTTGTAGGTGATCATAAATAATGAAATTAGGATTTGGCCAGCATCTCTCATATTCTATAAATAGAACATCTTTATACAATTTTATAAAATATATCAAGTAAAGATGTAGCCTTTTAACTATTTTCTCTATCAAAGACCTTAAAATATTTATGATCACCTATATTGAGCCGATGACAAGCTCATTATTCAGCCTTCCCCTTTATGGAATTGGCTGTCGTCAACTAGAATTAGATTTCTAAATTTTTAATGAGCATTGATTGACACCTTCAACATTCATGAGCGAGGGGGCATTTTCTGTTAAATATGAAGAGAACAGGCTAGTGATGATCCTCTGATGTTAGCTTGTCTTCTTCTTGTGTCGTTTGTCGTTTGTTTGTGCTCTCCAATCATGTATTGTTCTTTGGAATTGACAAACAAGAGCAACCATTTTCAGTTTCGATCTTTCCTTTTGCTTCCTTTCTCGATTTATCATATGTTCTGCGCCGCGCCCTCATGCTGGCACATCAGGGGCATCTCCATCTAGTGTGTGCATGAGTAGTTTGTTCCGAATTTCATAATCTAGCGATTCCAAAGTTCTTGGACTTGTTTATGGAGCCTAGAAATATACATCAAGATGTCTTTCAGAATGAATTTTGTAGCCTAGAATCTATGAGCTGCTGTCAAATGGGAGCACAACTATATTAACAGCGAAAACTTTACATATTGATTGAGAGACCGTTTGTTTTGGAGACTTGTGGCCATGGATGATCCCCTTTGTGTTGGAGTCCGGTGGCTTCAGACTAAATTAGAGTCGTATCTGTGTGTGGCAACTGCATCTTCCTCATCTGGAGCTGTTGGTTTATTGAGGATTTGAACTGCTTCCCTGTCTCCTATTTGAAAGGGGTTATGATTACCAAACTTTTGCTGGAGTCCTCACTGAGCCGCCAAAGTTGAGCGCTGTGGGATGGTGTAGTTTAACTTGTCCCAATTCAAGTTAGTTTCCACATGGTTTATCAAGGTTACGTGAGAAAGATGTGCCAACTTTGTGATCATGTGTTTCTTAAGCCCTTGTCTGAAGTCTGGTTTGATGTTGCCTGTTATAAAGAGGCTTAGGGATTGCGGACTTTGGAAGAAATTGCACATGTTATATTTAAGCTACTTCAGCTTGAGGAGAGTGTTGATATATGTTTATGGATAGTAATTGATAATTAGTAGATGGTCATGAGCGTAGAAATTATGATTTAGTTAGTGTCTCTCATATTATGTGAATGAAACCATAAATGTACTCTTTTGTCAAGTTACTGAGTTAAGATATAAGCTTTAACTATTTTGTTTCTATCAAGGATGTTAAAATATTTACAATCACCATCATAGAGCAAGCGACGATCCCATTATTCTGCCATCCGCCCTGATTTCTTTCTTTGATATAATCGACTATTGTAAGCTAGGCTGCTAAATTTTTTCTGTTCAACGAGCATCGATTGATGCCTTCAACATTCATGAGCAAGGGGGCATTTTCTGTTAATTGTGAAGAGAACAATAGGCTAATGATGATCCTCTGATGTTACTCGTCTTCTTCTTGTGTCATTTGTTATTTGTTTGTGCTCTCAAATCATGTATTGTTCTTCGGAATTGACAATCAAGAACAACCATTTTCAATTTCGATCGTTTCTTTGATTTCCTTTCCTCAATTTAGAGTTTTTCTGTTCAACGAGCATTGATTGATGCCTTCAACGTTCATGAGCGAGGGGGCGTTTTCTGTTAATTGTGAAGAGAATAATAGGCTAATGATGATCCTCTGATGTTAGCTTGTCTTCTTCTCGTGTCATTTGTTGTTTGTTTGCGCTCTCAAATCATGTATTGTTTTTCGGAATTGACAATCAAGAACAACCATATATAGTTTCGGTCGTTTCTTTTGTTTCCCTTCCTCACATTGTCATGGATTCCGTGCCGTCATGCCGGCACATCGGAGGCATCTACATACATCTACTGTATGTACAAAAATATTTTGTGCTGAACATCTTAATCTTGCATTTCCAAAGTTCTTGGACCTGTCCATGGAGCTTAAAATGATAGCACTCTCACCTCTAACCTCTTGTTCCAGTTTCTCGTTTCCATTTTGCTCTTCTCCTCATTCCTCTCTCTGCTTTCTTTGATAATTCTGATACCATGTTTTTTTTTTTGGTCGAAAGATATTACTTCCATTACTAACCCACTAAATGGGTGCCATTAGTTGGTAAGTCTAAACATAAAATTGAACAAAGAGAGCGGGGAGGATTAGCAATCCAATTACTAGGAAGTGAGTTGGTTCGATGGGATTTGGCGACCCAATCCCCGGCTTTATTTGTGTCTTGTGGCTCATAGATGATTGACACTCCATTAACTTGGGCCAAGATTTCCCTGCAGTCTGCAACAATGGGCTTGGCTGGCCAAGGTGGTTCTTCTAGGCCTGCTAGGCTGTTCACAAGTGATAAGTTATCAGAAGAAATGAGCACATGCAGATCATCTTCTTTTAGTTCCAAGTCTTCCCCTGTTCGTGTGAAGCTTCTGCTTTGTGCCCAAAGTACCGCCTCTCTCAAAGCTAGGGCTTCGGTGACCCATACGGACGAGGCAGCGATTGACTTCGCGAAGCCATGGAGGAGGACGCCAGCTTCGTTTCTACAAACTCCAGCGGTCGATCCGGCCAGAGACGATTCACACCAGAAGCAGTCCACGTTTAGTTTCATCTTGTTTGCTTTGGGTGGGTTCCATTTCAGCACTATCTCTGGATCTTCGACTGATTCTCTTCCTCCGTTTTGCCCCGTAGGTGCCAATTCTTGAAAAGTGTCGCTGTGATGTTCGTTTCTTCTTGAGCTGCGAGTGGATCGGGCTTTCGCCCTTGAAAAACCAGAGCATTTCTGCATTTCCAAATCTGCCATAGAGCAACAACAAACATGGCTTTCGAAGTTGGATCCGTTCATGAGGTAAGATTTTTGGAAACCCACTTATCTATCCGGGTAATTCTTTCAGGAGATGTTTCGGCATGAAAGTTAGGTCGTGACCATAAGTTTTTGGTCCAATCACAGAGAATGAAGAGGTGTTCTGCTGATTCCGGGCTTGGCCACATATCTAACATGTAGGATCGAGTAACAGTCTCCTTTTATACAAGTTTTCCTTTGTGGGGAGTGTATTGCTGCAAATACTCCATAGTAAGAAGCGAATTTTCGAAAAAAGTCTGAATCTTCCAGATTTCATTCCATAGCGACTTAGGAGTTTGGTAGGATGAGGACGGGATATTTGTAGCAGGGGAATCGGCCTTGTTGTGTAGTCTGTTGTAGCCACTTTTCACAGTATAGGAGCTCGATCTGTTTGCTTTCCACACTAGTTTACCTGGCTGGGGCAATAAGCTTATGGGGATGGCTAAAATCTCTTTAGCTACTTCCTCCTCAAACAGGTTGTTTACTTGTTGAATATCCCATTCATGTGACTCATGATCAATTAAATCAGCCACCACTCGTGGTTCATCCCGATTTGCAAGGCCAAATATCTTTCCTGACGGTAGCCAAGTGTCTTGTCTGATTCTTATGTGTTGTCCATCCCCCACTGCCCACCTAGAGTCAGGTTCAATCGTTTCTCTCCCCATTAATTAGGGGTGAGCGGTTCCAGGTTCCGGTTCGGTTCCGTCTGGAACCTGGAACTTACCCTCGGGTACAGGTTCCTCATTTTTTGGAACCTGGAACCTACCCCCCGAACACGGAACCTATTCCAGGTTCCGGTCGGTTCCAGGTTCCAACAGTTTTTTTTTTTTTTTTTCATATTTGAACTATGACGTACGCGCAAAAAAAAAAAAGCTTTACAAAAAAAAAAATATAACGTACGCGCATACTCTACGGTAACTTCCCACATCTTAGCAAATATATCAATGCCGACTGCCAAGAATTTGGACATACATAATCAAAACTAATAAGAAGTTTCCAGAGAGGAACTGAGATGCTTGATTAACTATAATTATTGTGCCCACATATGTCAATATATGTGCACTAAAGCTTAAATCGTCACATTTGCCATATGTCATATGCCTTATCAGCTGAGGCAAATGAAAATGATAAAACAAAATATACTAAGGAGATGAAATTTCAGAAGTGCCAACAAGATCTCAAATTTTCATCTACTCCATAGTGTGAACTCGCAACCTTTCCCCGTGATTCCTTTGGCACAGCAAAACCTTGCAAAGACATGAATGAAAATTAGTCAAAATCCTAAGTAAAGACACAGAAAAAAAAAATCAATATCGATAATACTCCATGAAGCGTGCCATTTTGCCCATCTAAAGGCTCATAAATTCTTTGACAACATAGTTCAAAAATTCAATGTACATAAGAGGAGTCTGCATTAAGATTACGACAAACAAAGTTGCTCATCAATCAACTTCTGCACAGTTAAAGCAGCACAAAGCCAACAAAAAACCTTGCTTGACTTCTCAACCGTTGGATCCATTGCGATATGCGACACCACCAACTCTATTTATCGACGATAATCTCCGCATTAAGACCAACCATATCTGAAAAAAAGAGGAAGAGATTAAATAAAATATTCACTTATCAAATATACAAAAAGAATTACAATATATAAAAATATAAACATTACTTACCCAACTCAAATTGTTCTGCATTCTCAATACACTCTTCAACATCAAGCGGTACACGAACGGCTCTCAACCAATCTTGAGTGCAAATCAAAGCTTCCACTACTTTTGGAGTTAAAGAACTCCGAAAGCCATCAAGCACACGACCCGATGTACTAAAAGTTGATTATGAAGCAACGGTAGTTACAGGAATTGACAAAATATCTCGAGCCATCAAGGAAAGGATCTTATATTTTGAGCTATTAGTCTTTCACCAAATCAAAATGTCAAGACCAAGATCCTTTTCATTTTTTTCTTGAAGATACTCATCAAGCTCGGACTTGTTGTCATCACGCCCTTGTTCATTCGAGTATAAAAACATTTTCTTCCAATCTTGGGCGTTATGCTTATCTATTCCTCCACTAATACCACCCGTATCGGTATTGGAATTGGAACTACCACTACTTGCACCCAAATTATGGCCATCGAGATCTTGATCACTTGAAATAAGAGAAGATTGCTCATAAAATTCATACAAACGCTCCAATGTATCATTCACCTTGTAATGCATCTCTTTAATTTTCGATTCATCATCATAAATTTTTCCATACAAGAAACTTTCATAATTTAACTTGGCTCTAGGATCTAACACAACCGCAATCAACACCATCATATTCACTTTATCCAAGCCTCCATAATATTTGTCAAATTTTTCTTTCATTTTCACACCCATAGCTTGAAGCTTAGGATCCGAAGCATTGATCGCATCTTTCAAATTTCTATACAAAAGAGCTATCCCTTCAAAATAATCATTTGAAGTAACATATGAAGTCCGGACATCTGATTGGTGGTCTTATAGAATACTTTGAGAAAATCCGAAAGAATAATAGCATTGTCCCAATCATCTTCACTAGGAGTTTCATGATTAAGCTCACTTACAAAAGATGGATCGTGATCTTTCATCCTTTCGAAAGCTTTTCTGAACTTTATGGCGGTGTCTAACATGAGGTAAGTGGAGTTCCATCTAGTGGCGACGTCAAGAACTACCGAACCCTTATAAGTGATATTTTCTTTCTTAATGCAAGATTGAAATCCTTGGGCTCTTGTGGGAGAACTCCTTACATACCTAACCACATTTCGGATACGTACAATGGAGTCACGTACCATAGTCAAGCCATCTCTCACAATCAAATTTAATATATGAGTTGTATACCTCATGTGCAAAACACTACCATCTAATATCAACGACTTTTGTTTCGAAAGTTTTTCCCTCAAATAGCCGACTGCAACATCATTCGAGCTAGCATTATCCACGGTAATTGTGGACACCTTTTTTTCTATTCCCCACTCCTCAATGCATTCCTCCACCATTTTCCCAATCTCCCTACCCCTGTGACTATGCATCACCACAAAGTTGATGATTCTTTTATGCAACTTCCAATTTTCATCAATAAAATGTGCAGTGAGACATAAGTAATTCAGATTTTGATTGGAAGTCCATGTATCCGTCGTGAGTGCAATCCTAGAATTAATCTTTCCAAAATAATTCTTCAAAGAACTTTTTTCACATAAAAACAACTTCATGCAATCTTTTGCCACCGTGAAACGTGATACATGTTTGAAGAGAGGTTGTAACTCAGTAACATATTCACGAAATCCAACACGCTCAACCAAGGAAAAAGTTGCTCATCAAGGATGATGAATCGAGCAAGCATGAGCCTACAACGTTCTTGATTAAATGCCCATGTCGATAAGACGCTACTAGTACTAGAATCTCCTCCCCGCCTTGCCAGCCATGTTGACATTACGTGGTACAAAGAATTTCCGCCTCTTATCTAGATTACGGGAAAACCTCTTGCATGTGGTCAAGTGCTTCCTCATTGCGAAGTACCGTTAGCAACACGATACTTAAGCATTGACCCACAATGAATACACTTCACTTGATATATTTTTCCATCCTTATCACTAATTTTCGAATAATGATTCCAGCATTCGGATGTGTATTTCTTATCATGGGGAAGATGAAAATCGAGTACCTTATTTGTGGCACTCGAGGTAGGGGGTGCCTCTTCTTCAATTTCATCGTCGGAAAACTCCGATTCCGTAATCGGAGTGATCTCCTCACATCCCTCCACCTCCATTGATGTGTTATCTTGATACATTAACTTTGCACTACACAACAATAATAGAATATAATTAGAAATTTCAAAACAGAATGTAAATTGAGTTATAGAATAATGTGCAGGCGGTTGCTAAAAAATAAATCAATACACAACTTTCCCCTCAAATAAAACCCACTATACATCCCTCTTCTTCTAGAACTTGCCGATTAAAAGAAACGTTCTTTAATTGCAGCTCCATGAATTCGTATGTTGCTTTAACCGTCAAGATAGTCCTCTTGTAGAAGAAACAAAAAAAACCAGACTAATTCGAGACAAACCATTCGACCAATGGACAAACATAAAAACAATAACTTCTGTCCAAAAACCGACCTATGCCGCAGTTCATATGCGGGTTTATCGTGTCATGTGGAAGGGATCGGTAATTACCTTAATTGATGCTTATATGTCTTAATAAGAATGACAAACAATATCTTGATCTTGGCAAATTGATTTGGTCCATCAAGATGTTGCTATTAAGGTCTATGGTGTGAACGAATATAGTGAAAACACTTTACAGACTACAAGAAAGAGGTACACTTGAAGTTGTTACTTTTAACTACATTCGAACATGCTTGTCAATGATCATTTTTGGCTCTCCCTTGCTGTTATTCAGATCGAAATAATGAAGAGATTGAGACATCCAAATGTTCTACTATTCATGGGAGCAGTCTACTCTAAGGAATGACCAGCCATTGTACTACTCTTTTATGGGGTGAACAAGGTTGGTGCTGATTTTGTCAACAAGAATGGGTTTGTTGCAGTTGGTGCGGGTATCTCACTACAGTCTCATTGTGCCTTCTGGACGTCAGATGTTTGGAATGAAGAGGGAGAAAGAATTAGATCGTTTGAGCGATGAATGACCTCTCATACAGCTGTAGTATCTTAACAACTTGAGAGTCGTACGTTGGAGTTGATGTTATATTTATGAAATGATATAGGTGTGAAATGGTTTACTCAAATGTGCCAATCGATTAATTTTGAATTGTTTCTTATATTCTTGTGTCTTCATTGGTGCATATAAGTTGTGTGGGAAAAGAAGATTCACAGTTACATGCACAATTGATTTCTAATCAATTAATTGACGCTTCTTCACTTCATAAAACAAGACAAACTAAGGGACCGTTCCAGCTTGACCTTTTTGGGCTGGCAACAAAACATTAAAGAATATACATTCAAAAAGTAGGAAATGACTTGAACCTTTACATTAGGGGTGAAAACCCATTACAAGAAAAAGCTGGAACTAAATATGGTCAACTTACTCTGATTTTACCGTGAAAAACCGAGCAGTACTCCTTTATCCTGGCTAACAAAATACCTATAATTGATTTCAAGTAGCTGCTCCCTATCAACAATTTTTAATATGAGAAAAATAGCAACGGCATTGTGCCAGACAAAAATTCCCAAATTACCATCCTTCTGAGCAATTATCAATCTGATGACTAGTTTTAAGCGATTCTACTAGTCCTAAAGCAGTGGACACACAAGGCACACACTTACAAGCATGCAAGCATGAACATGATAATGAAATTGAGTTAAGATCCTTGTGCCTCGTTTTAAGGCGGCATTAACATTAGCTACCTAGGCTTTCTCAGAAAGAGAGAAGAACATAAGATAGAAGTCACAGAACAGCGTACGGTTGATGCAAGAAGACTGCATCAAAAGTCTACGAAGACTTGGACTACCAACAGTCCATGATGAACCAACTTTGCTCCAAGAAGGAATCACGCCCATGATTCATTCATTTGGTAACTTTGTCCCTCAAAGTCATACTTCCATAAACATAGGGATTTTATCAAAATGAAGGAAAAAAAAAAAACAAGGCAGAAATGCATACGCTTTTGACAACAGCAGCAGCGTCGTCGGAGCAGAGGGGGAGACAACAGCAGCAGCGACGTGGCAACTGCTGGCGTTGGGTCGTCGGAGCAGAGGCGGAGACAACAGCAGCGGCGTCGTGGCCCGTGGGTCGAATCGGCTTCGGCGTCGGTTGCGCGGCGGTGGAGCGAGGAGGACCCAGCAGCAGGGCATCGGGGCTTCGGCGCGACCGCGAGGCGGTGGGTCGCGAGCGGAGACGAGCTCGCTCAGATCTGCCTGCGTCGGCTAGTCGGCGACGGCGTCGAGTGGCGTCCGACGGCAATGGCCGGCGCTGAGCCGCGACGTTGGTCACTCGGGCCGCCGGGTCTTCGGGCAACGGCGTCGGTGTCGCGACCGCCGGCGCGTCGGGTCGTCGGAGCAGAGGTGGAGACAGCAGCAGCGGCGTCGTCGTGGGTCGAATCGAGACCCGCAGTTACGATCGGACGGCCGAGGACGGAATCGCGGCAGAACGGTGGCTTCGGCGTTTGGTTGCGCGGCGGTGGAGCGAGAGGAGGACCCAAGCCAGGGGCGTCGGGTGTCGCGAATGCGGTGTCGAGCAACGTCGACAACCGGCGTCCCAAGGCGGCCGGCGGCGGCGGCCGAGGGCGGCGGCCGGCGGCGGCGGCCTTGAGGGTGAGCGGCGTCTGGCGTGACTCAAAGCGGCGTCCGGCGACTGTGTCACAAGAAAGTCTGAAAGTGAAACTGTGAAAGGGTCAGGGAGAGCAGAGCACCGAGCGGGGGAGGGGGTTCCTTTTGGAACCCTAACCGGTTCCGCGACCGGTTCAGGTTCCGGTTCCGCTTGGAAAAATGGAACCGGAACCGAGGTTCGGTTCCCGGTTCTACCCGGGAACCGCGCTCAGGCCTACCATTAATAGGCTCTGTCATCCCCACGAAGATCGAAAACCTTTGTTTGCTGACCAGAAGTCACCTCTAGGAAAGTAAATACTTTTCAAACTTTACACCATAGTGCGTCTAGTGTTTGGATGAATCTCCAAGCTTGCTTCCCTAGCATTGCTTTATTAAAATCCACTAAATCTTTAAAACCAAGGCCACCATAGTCTTTCTTGCTTTTCAAATCTTCCCACTTTTTCCAGTGTATTCCTCTTCTAGCCGCATTATGTTTCCACCAAAAGGAGGCTACTCGCTCCTCAATAGTGTGGCAAAAGGAGATTGGGATTTTAAAGATAGCCATAGCATATTGAGGTAATGCTTGACTAACTATCTTGATTAGAACTTCCTTCCCTGCCTTTGAAATCAACCTCTCTTTCTACCTTCTAGTTTCCGTTCAACTCTAGTAAGGATCCACGCAAGCATTTGCTTTTTAGTTTGACCCCAATCAAAGGGAATTCCCAGGCATTTACCTGTTTTACTATGAGTGGAACTCTTAGTTCAGCAGCTAGATTATGTTTAAGGTTCTGTGGGCAATCTCTCCCAGTGAAGAGCCCTGATTTGTTGAGATTTATGGCTTGTCCCGACACATAGCAGTACTGGTTCAGCACATTAGCCACATTCTGAGCTTCTCTTATCGTTCCATTTAAGAAAAATATTGCATCATCAGCAAAGAGAAGGTGTGAAAGAGTTAGGCATGTGGAATTTAGGCGGATGCCTTTAATACTTCCATCCGTTATTGTTTTGCCCATAAGGGTGGATAGGACATTAGCCATGATTATGAATAGATAAGGGGAGAGGGGATCACCCTGTCGGATTCCCCGGGTTGGCCTAAAGGCTTCTGAGGGTTCTCCATTAACTAGGATGCTAAAAGATACCAATGAGATGCAGTACTTTATCCACCTCACCCACTTCTCGTTAAACCTCAATCGCAGCATATAATCACATAAAAAATCCCATTCGACCCTGTCATAGGCCTTCTTCATATCTAGTTTTAGAATGGCCTGAAAATGGTGTTTTCTCATTCTCACCCTGAGTTGATGAATCACATCTTGGACTATGAAGATGCTGTCCTGTATCTGACGATCTTTTAAAAAAGCACTTTGCTCCATAGATATAAGTTTTGGAAGCCATGGTTTCAGTCTATTGGCCAACACCTTCGCTATGATTTTATAATTGAAGTTGCATAGACTTATAGGCCTGAATTGGGTGATATCTTATGAATTTGTAACTTTAGGAATGAGAGTGATATGCGTTCTATTAAGCTCTGGATCAAAGGTACCTTGGTTTAAGAAGGATTGGACCATGTTGAAAATGTCTTCATGTATAATAGGCTAGTGACTTTGATAGAATACTCCGTTTAGCCCATCTGGACCCGGTGCTTTTGTGGCCCCTACTAGAAAAACAACATCTTTAACTTCCTCTCTTGTGACTGGTTTTATCAGCTCGGCATTCATCTCCTCATTCACCATCACCGGACACTAGTCTAATACTGGTTGATAATTCATTTCTCCCACCGAGCTAAATAGGGATTGATAGAAGCTGCAGATGTGTTGTTTAAGGGTTGAGGGATCCCTACACCAGGTCTAGTCATCAAGCCTTAGCATGGATATTTTGTTTCGTTTTCTCCTTTGAATTGTTGTAGAATGAAAGAACTTTGTGTTTTGATTACCCCATTTCAACTATTGAATTCTCGACCTCATACACCAGTACATCTCTTCTTGTCGCCATAATTCTTCAATTTTCCTTACAATATTGTTGGCTTCCTCTATATTTTGCTCCCCATCAGTGCTATTAGTCAATTCTTGGAGCCTGTATTTGAGTGGAATGAGCTATTTTTGAGCATTTTTAAAATTTCTCCTGCTCCATCTACTTAATTCAGCAGTTGCTCACCTTGTTTTGCCTGCCAAAGTAGGCTGATCTGCTCTATTCGCATTCCAAGCTTTTTTTACCACCTCCTCACACTCCGGATGTTCTAGCCAATATGTCTCAAATCTGAACATTTGCTTTCTTCTCAGCTCTGTTGGATTTAGAGATAGCATAATTGGGCTATGGTCGGAACCTATTGCCGGATAAGCAAAAGCCTCCGCATTTGGGTGAAGAACTCGCCACTCCATATTGCAAATCACTCTATCCAATCTCTTTTTTACTAAAGCATCGCCTTCCCTGTTATTTGACCAGGTAAAGGCACAGCCCTTACTCTCAATGTCCATCAATGAGCAAGCATCTAGAAAGTCCCGAAAAAGCTACAATTCTATAGCGGTCCACCTCTCGCCTCCCAAATTTCTCCCAATGATAGAGCACTTTATTGAAGTCTCCTATGCACAACCATGGAAATGAGTTATTATTATAGTTGTTGTCTTTCAAAGAGCTCCATAGCCTAACTCTTTCTTGAAAGTTGGTTGATGCATGTTTAAAGGATATCCTCATTAAGTAACTCCTGTTTAAGTTTTGACATTGGATATTTATTACCTCATTAGTGCGCCCCTCCACTTCCACCTTAACCTCCTCATCCCACATTAGTGTTAGACCTCCCGCTTTACCAACCGGATCGATAATCAAGGAATGTTGGAACTAAATCCTTGCCTTCACTCTTTCTACAACATTTGATTTATTCTTGGTTTCTATGAGGAAAATCATGTTGGGCCTTTCTTGAGCCACCAAGGCTCTAAGGTGCTGAACCGTCAAGGGTGTGCCCAACTCTTGACAATTCCAGCTTAATACTTTCATCTATTCTTTGGTGGTTTATTAGGGCTAGCCACCAAAGCCCATGCATTAGCCCCTTCCCATGACTGAATTGGGGCATCCAGGAGTTGTTCTTCATCCATTAAGAGGTCCTGTGGTGTCTTCTTCTCATAAGGATTGACTCGCTTCTGTTTTTTGACCATAGGAGCTTTATACACTGCCTTTCCTTTCTTTGCTTCATGTGATACTCATCATTCTCTACAAAGGAGGTTAATAATAGTTGGGTCTATTGTGGTCTTTTGCTGCTGCATGGTGGTGTTTGATTTGTCTTTTGGGCCTCAATCCTACTCACCATTACATTAGGATGTGTAGGAATGATTGCTAATACATTTGTGTCTTCTTGCTCTGTTCTCAAAGGTTCTTTAGTAGCCATTATGGGAGTTTCCAGCACTACCTCTTCCTCCATAGCAGTAAGTTCAAGTTTCCCATAAAAAGTCTTCCAGTAGGGGCTGACTTCTCGGACTTCTGCCTTCAGCCACGACCCATATCGGCCTGGTTGATCCTGAGCTAGATCGGTTTCCTTGTAAGGTATTTCCGAGCAAAAATTTGCATAATGTCCAATGCGCCCACGAGAGAAGCAGAAATGTGGGAGTCTTTCGTACTTAAAGTCGATCCACCATTTTTTTTATCCCTCACAGTAATAATAGTTCCTGTTTTGAGTGGGTTTGACAGGTTTAACAGCACCTTTGCCTTTCCACTTTTTCGGAGTTGTTGTTTCTCGCCTCTATTCTGATCTCCTCAACTTGGCCCAGCTTAGATGTTAATCGGCGTATGGAATCTTCAGTAACTCTGGCATGAAGGGAGGCCTATGATATGCACCCAGAATGCATTATGCGAGAACTCATAACAATGTTCAGGTATATTTGGATCTCCTTCCTTTAGGACAAGTAGATTACTTGCAAAAGACCACAGCCCCGATTCTAAAACCCTTTTTTTCTCTTCAATGGAGTTGAATAAGAAGGAGAAAAACCTTGTCTCGTTCTGTTCACATTTTACTGATTCTGTTTTCCATGCTTTTCTCATGGTAGTGATGAAAGCCTGGAAATTAACATTGGGTTTTGAGTAAAGTTTGCCATAGAGGGTTAACTCACTTTCTTGCCGTTCTTTCTCTGGAATCTCTGCCCCTAAATCCGTTATATCCTCTTCCGACCACAAATCTCCCATTCTTCGACACAGGGCAGCCATTCGGAGATGGTTATCCTCCCCTCCTGCCATTTCCTCTCGGTTGTTCTGGGCTTAGTTATAGTTACAGGGTTGAAGTTGTGAATTGAAGGGAGTTTTGGGTTCTATTGGCGCCTGCATTGAGGTTATGTAGGTTTTTGGATGTCAAGTGTATAACATCTGGGTTGTTTTGTAAACGGGTTTCCTATTTTCTGGATTCACTAATTCTAAGTAGGGTATGCGCTTATTGTTTCCCAGGGATACTACTTCAGGAACAATATAAAACACACAAGGCAGCTGCAGGATTTGCTGGATCCGCACCTTTTCAAGCTACGGGCTGCCCAAGAAACTTGCGATTTCCCCAGAAGGAGGCTTCGATAGAATAGATTTCGCCGAGGCGTTGGAGAGAAGCCATAGATCACCTTGGAGGTGGAAGGGTGTGGGGTCGCTGCTCCAGTCCATACACTGGTGACGTGCGCATTGAAGAATCGAGTCTGTGGGGTGGCTAGGCAGGTGAGAAAAAAGCAATAACATCCATGGATCTGAGTTTTAGGGTTTGAGAGAGTGAGATTTTTTGGGGCAAAAGGCTAGCTCATGGAGACTCGAAAGTGCGGGGAGGCTAGTCTGGTGGGGAAAAACCAGAATCAGCCATGGAGATGGGGTTTAGGGTTTGAGAGAATGGGATTTCTGAGGGAAAGGCTAGCTATCACCTTGAGGGATAGAGGAGAAGCTCAACATGGTTGAGAGAGAATGAGCCATGTTTAAATGCCGGAGTATTTTCTCTTTCCTTTTGCTTCTTGTCCTGCCATTCTTTTCCGTATTAGACAATGCTCGAGCTGACATTTATCCAACTGCAGGCCTTCCTAATAAATGGATAGCCAATTATATAGATCGGACCTCTGGCTTGTCGCCCATTCTCGTGAATAGACACAATGGATCGGACACAGCATTTGCATGTGCCTTCTACTTGGATGAACACAGGGAAATTTACTATTTCGGCATTCTTATTGCTGGCGCCGCTAACAAGAAATTTGACGTGATTGTAGATCTCATACTGGTGTGGTCAGCTAATCGAGACAATCCAGTTAGTACCGACGCCAGCTTGGAGCTCACGGCGGAAGGAGGTTTGGTACTGACAGATGTTGACGGGTCTGTGGCTTGGTCTACCAGCACAAAGGGTAAGTCTGTTGCGAGCATGAACTTGACAGACACCGGCAATCTTGTGCTCTTTGATAAGAAAAATGCCGTAGTGTGGCAATCCTTCTATTACCCTACGGACTCACTTGTCGTTGGGCAGAAATTGACCCCAAATAATTTCCAAATGAATAGGACCGAATGAGATTTACTTTCATTTTCGCTGACTTCTAGTGGTTTATTTGCCCAGACAAACACTAATCCTCCACAGGTGTATTACTCTTTCAGGATAAATTTTCTGGACACAAAGTGATGACACCAATTACATTGAATATGTTGAAGGAGCTTTGGTATTATTAACGAATTCCATAAGCAATAGCTCTGTGATTACTGGTATTGATTCACCGGTGCGGTTCTTGAATTTTGAATCTAATGGACATCTGGCATCATATCAAAGGGATGGATCTAACCGGCGTAAGAGAGATGATCTTCTCAGTCCAGGTAATAGGGATTGTGATTATCCAACGGTCTGCGGTAAATATAGAATTTGTAATCCCGATGGGCAGTGCTGTTATCCAACATCCAGCGAGGGGACCAGCTACTTCAAGCCAGTGAATCAAAGTAATTTTAAACTTGGGTGTGTGGAAACCATTTGTTTGTCTTGCGAAGCTTCACAGTTTCAATCCTTTTTCGAGCTTGATGACACTTCTTACTTCATCTATAACGAAGACCCGCAACTTACCTCAGATCTGGCAAATATAGATAAGGAGAGTTGCAAAAAGGCCTATGCCAACAACTGCTCAAGCACAGCAGCTTTTCCATAAATGATTCAGGTTCTTGCCACTTAGTATCTCAAGTATTTTCGCTTACATACTTAGAACAAACTCCTAACCATTCCATTGCTTTTATTAAAGTACTGAATCACAAAAAGTCGAACATTCTTGTGGTAATACTACTCAATTGCAGCATTGGGTCATTCATTGTCTTGATCATTCTTTATGCGGTCAAAAAAATTCTAGCTCTTAGGAGGCAAGAAGTCGATGAAGTTGAAGAGGACTACCTAGAACAATTGTCTGGACTACCTACAAGGTTCTCTTATGATGATTTAATAGCAGTCACTGAGGGTTTTAGTGAGAAGCTTGGTGAATGGGGGTTTTGGATCTATTTTTGAAGGAACTCTAATCGATGGCACAAAATTTGCAGTGAAACGCCTTGACGAGTTACGCCAAATCAAAAAATCTTTTCTACCTAAGGTTGAAACTATTGGCAACATTCATCATGTCAACTTGGTGAGACTCATTGGACTTTGCACCACAAAGTTTCATAGGTTGCTAGTCTATGAGTACATGTCCAATGGTTCTCTAGATCAGTGGATCTTTCGCAAATCGGAAGGGTCGTTCTTGCTTGACTGGAGAACAAGGAGGAAGATCATTTCTGACATAGTTAAGGGCTTAAATTATCTCCACGAAGAATGCAAATGGGAGATAGTTCATATGGACACTAAACCCCAGAATATTCTCTTGAATAAAAACTTTAATGCTAAGGTTGCTGATTTTGGCTTGTGTAAATTACTTGATAGGGACCAAAGCCAAGCAGAGACTACAATGAGGGGAACTCCTGGATAGATGGCCTTAGAGTGGCTAAGCGGAATAATTACTGAGAAGGAGGATGTTTATAGCTTTGTGTGGTAGCTCTGGAGATAGTTTGGGGAAGGAAAGTACTTGACAGCTCTTAGAATGAAGAAGACCAGTATCTACTTGATGTTTTTAATAAAAAGGCTGAAGAAAGGTAGCTGTTGGATATGGTTGACAACACTTGTGAGGATATACAACTAAACCGACCCCAAGTGGTCAATATATGAAGATTGCTGCATGGTGCTTACACGGAGATTTTTCAAAGAGACCTTCTATGTTGGTGGTCATCGAGGTTTTGGATGGAGATATGGATATTCCAAATGATCTAGGTTATGACTTTTCACGTCACACCTTGAATATTGATGTAAGGGTTGGTTAGGAGAATGTTGACTTTGGTGCTTCAAATTCTATGATATCAACAATTCTACCTGGTCCAGAGTGATCTTGTATTTAATTTTACTTCTATTTCTCTTTTATAGTATCATTTCATTGTCAATTTGCCGAATTGCATTGTAATATTCTTGATGTGTATGACGGAACAAAAACCATTTCCTCCTATAAAATTATACGTGTCCGCTTATTTTTGTGGATAGTGAATTCAAAAGATGATGTTCATTCTATTCGTTAAATTGCATCTCCATAGACAGCAATTATGTTTTAGTTTTATTTTTTAAAATTATGTTTTAGTTAAAGTGCCTAAAGTGAGGCGATTTTTCTTTTCTTGGCGAGGACCCTTCTTATGCAAAGGAAATGCAGGACTCACATGGCAAGAAGGAACTGAACGTAGCGAATTTAGTTATCATCACCGCCAGAAATTGCCATATATGGAAAACCTGTTGATCTTCGTAGGCAATTTCGTGTCACTTGAAATATTGTAGTGCGCAAGAAAGAAACGCCTGAATCTCTGTTCGTAAAGCTGATCTAGATCCCTATAATCGCATTCCCGGCTCTGGTGTTGGTCTCGTTCTATTTGGAGTCAGAAGCTGTAGCACTGCCCTTTTCTCTCCTCCAGTAAAACTGTAACCTTGTCATCTAATTACTAAGGTAATTGACAGAGTGAAGCGCCAGCGACAAGAGCTCAACACAAGTGATAAAACCAAAATAAATTTAAGAGAATGCATCAAGTCATGGAAAACTCTTTCAAAGAACGTTGTATCCAAGAGATAGCGATATTCGTCGATACAATAGTAAAAGATACAGACTGTGAATCACATAAAAAAGCACACAGACAACATAAGATGAGCCCTATTTCACAGGGCTCTACGATTACTAGTTTTAAATAGCAAAGTTTCTGAAAGATTCCAAGAGAGTTAGCTACGACCTTCTAAAAGGAAACTCATTCTTTGTTCATTCTGCTTTCTTGAGATTGACCGTACTGCGGGTTGCCTAATTGCACTGAGATGTTCTTGATAAGATCCATGGTAAGGTGACCCTTCTTCCCTACTACTGCAATATGTCATGCATCTCTGCCTTCACTTCGAATGTTCTTTGATAGAGGTCTGAATTACAGCATTGATGTCTTCAGCATTCATAGGTGAAGGAGTGCTGCGACGAAAATCGGCCACTGATGATGTTCTGAATTTTGACGATGCTGTCAGTTTTCGTTTTTTATTTTTTATTTTTTTTCCTTCAGATTCTTTCTTGTTAACTTGTACGTATAATGTTTGCTCACTGTCATTAACAATCAAGACAGAATTCTCTAACTTCGATGTTTACGTTCCTCTCTCGAATCTTTATAGATTTTGTGCCGTCTATCCGCACATGGGGGGCATCTATTTAGAAAATAGAAGATTTTCTGAATATCTGGATCCAAACAATTCTGAGTCCTTGGACTTCTTAATGGACCTTAAAATAAAACCAGTTTCACCTATAACATCGAAGTTGGGTTTCCCATTTTTATCTTTTCTGTTTTCATTTCTTTTCCTGCTTTGTCTGATCATTCAGTATCATATTCACACACTGCCGCCTTCATCCTATCCTTTCCTTTCTTCTGCTACCATCCTTTTTCAATTTAGTCGATGCTCAATTTTAAGATTATCCAACTACAGGCCTTTCTGCTAATTGGAATAGCCACGAGCAAGCTGATAATTCTGTGAGCTTCCTCTATGCTCTCTCTACCTCTATGCCCATTCTTTTGCGATGACCCAATGTCGTAGGCTCTACATTTACTTGTGGATTCCACGTCCACTTTGGCTGCCCAGGAGATTACTGTTTCGGCCTTTTTATTGTTTAAAGCAACAAAGGAATGTGATGGTGTTAATGATGGTTCAACTTCAGTATAGGTGTGGTCCGCTCTTGGCGCAAGGAGACTCGGTAGTAGCAGATGTTGATGGATCTACGGCTTGGTCTATTGATGTGTGACGGGGATGTGTTTTGAGACAATGGAATTTTCTTTATAGATAATAACCACCACCAAAACATAAAAGACATGCTACTAGCCAAGGATTAGAATAGCGGTCCATGAAATTTACCATCAAACCCTAAATAAACCCACCAGCCAAGGATAAACGATTTCCAGGATAAAAATTCGCTCACTTGAAGAAAATATCATATATCTATCAAATTCAAGTCTTGTAAACTTTACAAATGAAATCACACCTTTATTTATAGAGCAATTCTGCTAATCAAAAGAAAGCGACTCTTGGAATCCTAGAAACCGAGAGAACTGTTATTCACATAATAAAGACTGTTGAAACCAACAATACACATTAAACTCATAAAACCAGGACTAAATGCATAGTAACTAATATCAGACTCTCTAAATTTGTCCACCAACCTTGGAAGCTGAATAGTCACCTTACAAGATCAGCAAATATCCATGGAAAAATCGAGTAGAATAGCCTCCAGTCATTAGATAGTCGGTTAGGAGTTTCGAAGTCGACAACAAATATATCAATTGACATACTGACAGTCGATTGACAACCATGAAATTGACAACTAGTCCATTGAATCGACAACTTCAACCTTGAAATCACGGAGTCAAATTGTAGCCGAAATTGGCCTTTCTTACAAGATTAAGAATAGGGTTGCATTAATAGATGAAATATGAGTTGAGCTTGATAATTGATAATTGTTGCATTGAACTTGATGTTTCCACACCATCTACCAACACTTTTGGTAGGGGCATGAATTTAACCAATGCTGGCCATATAGTGTTTTTTTTCCCTATAAGATCAACACTACGATGTGGTAGCCCTTTGATCAGCCTACGGACTCTCTTCGTCGTCGGACAGTAATTGAGGAAAGGCAAAAATGAACCCTCAGTAATTCTGCGACCAATTCAGCCGAACTGGGTTTACTATCACTTTCCCTGAAGGTTTATGTGCCCAGACAGATTGCTCTTCCGCAGATTAACTACCCTTTTCCTATAAATTTTCCTTTCCGGATTCAATTCATCTTTATGAATTTGAAATTTGATAATATTTGAGGGGTATCAACAGGATGGAAATTGGCAGACCGTACCGGATGATCTTCTAATACAAGATTTCATGATTGCGGTCGTCCAATGGTTTGTGGGCTATATGGAATTTGTAATTTCGATGGACGGTGTAGTCATCCAGCTTCAAATGGGGGAGACAACCTACTTCAAGCTAATAAATCTCAGAGATCCTAAGCACGGGTGTTTTGGAAGAGTTTTTTTGTCCCGTGAAGCTTCTCAATTTCAAATCTTCTTGGAGCTAAGTGATATTTCTTACTTCATCTGCAGCTTGGATACCCAAAGCACCCCTAGATTTAGCAAATACAGATGAGGAGAGTTGCAAAGAGGATCGTGCTCCTAATTGTTCATGCAGAGCAACTCATTTCCAACATAAATCAGATCGCCGGTATCTAATATCTTCGAGGATGCAAATGCAACAGCTTTGTGACAAATTTTTAAGCAAACTGAAAAGTCTTAATTCTTGCATTTCCTATTACGTGAAGATGTAATGCTATGTTCAGTATACAATGCGGCCAGACCAAATCGTCATTTTGGCTCCCATTGCAATCCCAGCGTTTGGTGAGGCTCCAAAAGTAGCTCTACCCAAGGAACGCCATTTTATTCCTTAATTCGGTAAAACAAACATAAACTTACAATGAAAACTACCGAATGCTCTTGATATACTACTACGCATAACATCATGCTGCGTCAGCAAACTGTTTAGTCAAATGGATCTATCCGCGGGTCATGCTCACTAGCCATAAGCATTCCGGTGCACAGGCAGGTAGGGCACATGACCTGATTGCACCACAGAAAGTAGTTAGTCAAAATACCAGAAACAAAAATATAGTAGAGATTTTCCTACTTTTAAATCAAGTTCAATGAGCAACAACTAAGCTGATTTACGCCTTTGACCATTCCTGGTTTGCGAGTTAGATGATGAAATGCCAATGCATTTTTTAATAGCCCACTACGTGCAGAAACTTTGCTTCTGTTAAAAACAGCCATTAAGCCTTCAGTTATCCTAACCTAATGCAATTAAGCGACAGCTGCATTAAGCAACAGTTAAAACTGGGAACATAAAGTGCATGTATTAGATCCACAAAAAAATGTCGTGTACCTTCCCCGCCCCGGAGCAGTTTGGACACCTCTCGGTTTTGGGAACTTGAAGAGGGCAATCAGCAGCACCATTTACCAGAATGGGGTTCACACTCAAGCATACACCGCTTGCCGAACATCTGGCACAAGCCAAGTATCCTGCCATAAGATCACATAACATATATCATGAAAATAATACGAGTCATTTCATAGAGAGCCAAAGAGAGAAACCACATCTTTGTAGGGGGGCAAGCAATGCTAAGAAAAAACTCAATGCTCTCAACCCTAGGTTCATATTTCGACTTATTACAAGATCTCCATTTGATTTGACAAATCAATGAACGGAGCATGCATTCGGTGGTATCACATAATGAATTACACTGTGGATCTTTATGAAAGACTGATCAGATTTTCCATGAAAAGCATTCAAATCACGAAATCAAATGAAATTTCGAAACTTTATGAATGAAGACTTCAATTATGTACATGAGAGAGCAGACGCCATAAATTAGCTTAAATCTTCTATTTATCTTTTAACACAGTATTGCTTGAACAGCATACAACCACATGCTAGTAGCAACTAAAAGTGAAAACTGTCCAAATCAGGTCAGAAGAAGAAGTAACACTAATATTTATCAGCAGATGTATGGTCGTACATGTTATTTGACAAACAACACTTACCTGTTCCATTGCAATATTTACACCTTTTCTTCTCTTGCCGCTCAACATTATTAGCTTCAATCAACATCAGGGTGGATATGACGCCAACAGCGCCACCAGAAAAAGATGCTACAATAGGATCGACCTGACTGATTCAGCAATAGGTGATATCAATAAACCAGCACAAGGAATCAAGAGTTACATCCCACATGTTTGTCTAATGTAAAATTAAATAAGTGCAAAATTAGAGGTTTCATCAGCTCCATTCTTAGCTTCATATGTTGATCAAGTACCTTAACTGCAAAGGCAAATGCATATTGCGTATGAAATCTTCATATGAGGTACCTCCCAAACCTAGTTTCAGCTCCAGCTGGCACAAAACATAAAACACGACCCAGTGCTAAGCAAAATCACACTTTGGGACTGAAAATTGAAAGTTTAACTACTTAGCTCTAAGAAGTAAATCAATCTTTTAGTAACTTACGGTTGGTGCGATGAGACCGCCAAATAGGATGATTCCACCTATGAATGATAAGCTTGTCAAGTAGAGCTGTCTCAGTGTCTTCTGTGTCTGTCAAGCACAGATATGTTAGCACCAAAGAAAAGCTAATAGCTGGGCGACCATGGTGAATAAGAGAAATGGAAGAACGAAGAACATAATAACTAGTGAAGCATTTCTCCCATATATAATCCATAACTAACTTCCAGGATGAAATATTGATCATTTTCCACAAAAGAATAATGTCAGACTAAACAGAATTAGACTTAGAAGGTTCCTTTTCTGGAACTTTTGGAGTTGACATCCTGAAATATTCTTGCACGCAACTGGTGCAGGGAATCTTACATACTCCAGGCCAAAAAAAGTACAGCACTTTTTTGACTTGATAGCTCGAACCATTCTCACATACACCAAGTGCATGTGTATGCAAGCACAGATGCTGGATCTAGTGGAGCCCATGAGGGACCGCTCTTGATCCAGGATCTTTCTTGCTTGCTGGGTGGACAATGCACCTAGTTTTAGCGTGACTTTTAAAATCTGTCGATCAGGTGGTACCTACCATGTGAGGGAGAAAGGGGATGGAAGATGGAATATCAGGCATCTCATCTGCTTCCTCCACACCATTCTCATTAATGACTTTCACACTCTTTGTTCGTTGCTGAACTCGCAGTCTCCTCACCTAGGACAATGCATGCCAAAAACGATAGGAAGTCCAGTACACCACAAGTTGATTGTGAGTGCAACCAAGTTAACAGCCACCACAAACCTGATGAAATCGAAATACCAAAAGAACGCACAAAATAGAGCCTTTGAACATTTGAAGAAACATTACCTCCTCCATGAGAAGGAAAATTTTATTACGCCTACTCCTAATGTTGTCTTGAATTTCCCGCAACTGCATCTGCACGAAATCCTGCACAGTCTCGGGCCCTTCTATGATGCAGAAATTGCTGCAGAAAACTACCTTGTCTTAGGAACTATAAAAGTAGCAGCATTAACAATCACCTTCACCCATTAAATTTCCATTACATAATTAAGAAAAGAACAGCAGAAAAGAAGATAAAAACCTTTCAAAAGAGAGACGACGTTCGAAGTAGTCACATTTTCCACAGAATTAATACGGAATCTTCATTATGCCATTTCATACACATGAACCCATTTCCCCGTATTAAGCAAGCTTCATTTTAAACCGACACCCATAAATTCTTACAAGAGAAAGACACATCAAGAGGCAACAATGAGGGTAAATTGATGAATATCTCTACAAGATCAATCCATTCGGAGCTCTGAGGAAGGAAACTGATCGTTTCTGCGAGGATTACGGGCAAAACATAAGCCCAGTCCCTCAGTTAGGCAAGGCCGAGAAGCAAAAGACCAGAACAGGGCAGTCCCGCTGACTTGGAAGAATCTCCTAAACTGAGGATAAGGAAAGAGATAAAACCCGAATTGAAACCAGAGGGGAGGACGAACCTCGAGCTCTGATCGCCGGAAGCATCCCCAGAAGAAGAAGAGGAAGAACAAGCGATTCGTAAAGGAGACGCGTTTCCGGGTAGAGCCGGTCGCCTGGGCGGCGCTTCGCGAGGAAACGCGAGGAAGGCGGGGACGGTTTTGGCCGGAGGGGGATTGGGGGGAGGAGGACGCAGCGAGGGGAGGCGAGAGCAGATAGAGAAGCAAGCCATCGTCGTCGTGCTGCAGTTGTGCTCTGCTTCTGCTTCGTGCGAACGGCAGGGGAAGCAGTATACAGGGGAGCTCTGAGGTATCTCAGTGGTGGAATCTACTGTGACGGAGCCGACAGAGCAGGAAGCATCTCTCTCCGTGTCGCGCCATCTTCGATGACAAAGACTGCCGGACAGAACCGGATTCCTGGGGCAAGAAAGCAAATTCGTTTTCTCGATATGGACATCGTATGGACATCGAATTTAATAATTTTGTGCAATTAACAGCTCTTGAACCGAAATTTGCTTCAATGACTTCTCTTTTTATATGAAAAGAAAAAAGTGAGGACAAAAACGATTTAACTGTGTGGGTTTGGACCCTCACACTTAGCAAAAAGTAGAGTAAAAATTAAAATAGGAATATAGTAGAATCAACCTAAATCCTTTGCTCACCTAAATGGAGCATGAGGAGTGAGGAACTATTGAAATGCTTAATCCTAGCTTGGCTCATCATTCTAGCACTTCGGACGTGGCAAATTGATAAGAAAGTTTCTACAAGCCTGAGGTCTTGGAAGGAATGCTGCAGATTTCTTTCAATAGATCATCACATGGATCCACCTCCATTAGTGTCCACGGATGGTTGAGTTTGGGGCCTCTTAACTTGAAAGTTAGAGTGTGTTCATAATCTGTGAAGTGCCCAAAATATTAGATGTCGCATTGTTTTAGTGGTGATGCCTTGCTTAGATTTAGATTCCATTTATTTCGCAAAAAATAAATTGTTCAAAAAATATTTTCTAGAGATGATTGTTTATATCTCTTAAAATAATCTAATAAAAGATATTTCCATTATCAACAAGGACTTACGTCTAAATATTTTCGTAGACAATGAAAATATTTTTTCGTTTATTCATTATTGTAAGTGACATAAATGATTACATTTAGGAAAATATTTTTCAAACCATTTACTTTTTGCGATATAATTAGAGCCTTAAAAGAGAGAAGTTCTGTCTTCATTCATCCATCTCATACTTGCCGGACAATAAAAGAGCAAAACAAAAGAAAACACGATCCAATGAACAACAAAAAGGTAGTTTTGCTTCGAGATCCTTTTAAGACAGAAATAGATAATAGAACATTCTCTGCTTAACAGCATCCTGGTCCCAAAAACCACAGAGAACGAGGGAAATTGTTCAACTCTGCAAGTTTTTCGCTCTCCCTTCAATGCTTATGTTCAAGCCCTAGCTCTGATTTTCCGAAAAAAAAAAATGCTAGTTGTACAAAGTCAGAGATTACATTTTATGAATTTAAGCTCCAACTACATGAATAAATTAATATTTCTCATATAAGTTGGCTATATTCAGCATATCCCTGAAAATATGGGTGAATAGGCATAAATCGCAGATAATGATGCAATTACATTCTCGTGCTGATTCAAGCATCTCAAACTTCTGACCCTGCAGATGAACATAATACTAGAGGCGTTCATAATCTGGTGATTTCAACCGACTTTTTGAGGGCTGCAAGGAGACTTCTCATGATTCTCGGCTCGCCAGGAGGTGCTTGATCCTTCATCTGTCCGTTCCTTATAGCTTGGAAGATCGGGGCTGAACCATCAGCCGGTGAGGAAACCAGGCAATCTATGTACACAAGGACCTCAGTTTGCCCGTCTCCAATTGTGATGAACCCTAGCCTTGCTCCTCCGGGAATTTTATCTACCTGAAGCATGGAAAGTTAGATCCTTTCTCATGAAAATCTGAGGCCAGCAACAAGCTGCATCATATTGTCGGGGCATATAAGTTGTACCAAACCTATAATCAACATATGTATGATAATCATCTGATGAGCAGTCTTAAGAAGGCAAAAGGTGTGTCATCACATGTCGAGAATTATGACAGAAGCCAGCAAGAGTTGGATACTCTAGAGAGCCATGACAGAAGTTATGAGAGAATTGCGTTGGCGCAGTAGAAGGTAATCCAAGGACAGAGAAGGAGGTAAACAAACTATAATGAATAAGCTTTTGTCAAAATACCCACTGGAAAAAAAAAACAATTTATAACTAAGAGCAAATATCACTTTCATTATGTTAGAAACTGAATCCATCCAAAGTGAGTTGGATTTTGGGAGAAATAGCAAACCCCCGAATGAATTTACAAGTCATCCTTTTTATGGCACCAGTTCATTTCTTCCCTGCTGCCTTTTCAAGATAATGAACGAAAGCTAAACAGGTAACATCTGATTGAATACTTGCCTTTAAGGACCTCATGACTAAAAAGCCAAATGAATCGCTACATGGCTTTTTCTAACTGACGACGTCCTAGAACTCGGATGACAGATGTGTTTGTGCAGAAAAAATCATCACCATTGTTCTTTCAGGGTCATACCTGGTGTCGAATTAGGTATGAGCTATCATGCAATCCAACCAAATACAACAGTCACTCGAGAACAGCATGCCAAAGCAAAATGATATATCAGAGGCAAATTTAGCCTTAGGAAAGAGTTACACGCAATTGTACTGGTACTCCCAGGAACTAAAAGCAGAAGCAAAAGATATAACACGAAAATTCAGTTTTTTCAAGAACTTACCGACCTTAAGTGGCATCGGGAGGGGCAAATTTGCGCCTTGGCAGAGACTGTTCGCCCACTGTCACACGGCCAATTGGTAATAGAATGAGATCAGCTCAAAAGGGACATTAAAAGATCCATTCCACACCCAGCTGCACTTAATCTAATTGAAAATTTGAATCAAGCAATTTTCGATTGTGATGAGGTGATCATTCACAGCAATCAGCAACAATCCCAATTGTTCAATTGTCCCATTTCGGACTTCAATTTCTCCCCATCTCACATTTCACTACGAATACCGGATTCTCACAAAGAACCAGAACTTCATATGAGGACTTCTGTTTCACTCTACCAAGTCCTTTCATCATCTATGTAACTTCCATCTCATCAGTTTTCGCAAACGCAAGCCTACACTTAAGCATTTACTACAGACACAGACTTTCAAACGCACAACCCTCTTGCAATTCGCACGTTCTCGAACCAAACGACGCTAGCAGCTATCACTATCATTATCATCACCATCATCATCATCACCCGTACCTGGAAAAGCAGGGTCTCGAACCTCTGCAGATCGGTGTCGGGGGGCAACTTCATGGTACCCAGAGAGACTCCGTCGTCGTCCCCATCCGACGGCACGACGCCCCGCTCGTTTTCTGGCGAGGCCCCGGCGGCGACGGACGTCGCCCGGTCCCCGCGGCGGGACAGCGGGGCGGCGACGAGCTTGAGGGGCGAGCGGGAGGACGGCGACCTGATGGGCAGGAGAGGAGGAAGGAGGAGGCGACGCTGCTGGCGCTGCGCTCGGCCTTGGGCGGACACGGTGGTCGCGGAACTCGCGAGCTGCGAGCAACAAGCCATGAATATTTTCTCGGGAGAGAGCAGAGAGAGGCCGTCGCTCGCTGACGGAGTGGATAACAAGCGGAAGCACGTGTGGTGGACGGAGCAACGGCAGGGACCGATCTCGAGTCACATACGTTCAAATAACTTTACCTGTTCGACCGTACATCTAAAACCATATGATCCAAAGACTTAGAAACATGACGGCCACAGCAATCGCCATCCGCCACCCGAACTGCATCTTCATCCGACAAGGCAGTTCGCCACGACACAGTAAAGATGAGCAGTTTCAAGATCGGTCTAAAATTCACTAGGAATTTAAAAGCTACCCTATCAAAATAGATTCTCTAATTTTTGAAACCTAAGACCTATTTTACATACCTTGAAATTTACGGTGTCAATTGGTTTAAGGGTTTATTCTGAAACCGGCAATTTTTTTCTTTTCTTTTTTTCCTTTTTTTTTTCCATCTTAGTTAAGCAAAATAAAAGTGAATGCAACAACAAAAATCCACATTCATCAATAGAACAATCCATAAAATATGAGCATATAGAAACAAAATAAATAATAAAAAGTTCAAAACATGTAACATAAACTTTAATTATAAAATTTTGGTCCTCCAACATCCATGAAAAATTAGTCCAAATTTTAATCACCTAAAACTAAAAGAAACAACATAGTTAATCTATTAATAATAGTTTGAAATTAAAATTACTATTAATCAAACTAAAATAATTATTAGAAAACCTTACTATATATATCACCCCTCTTCAACTGATAAAATTTTTTACCATAAAAAAAAAAAAAAAAACTCGTGAACTCTATTTAACGAGTACAACTCCTTATTAAGATAATCCAATCTAAAAAAAAAAAAAAAAAAAGAGGAAGAGATTAAATAAAATGTTCACTCATTAGATGGACAAATAAATTATATTTTAAAAAGATATATACATCACTCATAACATAAAATTTTCGGTTAATTAGTACTTGATTCCCCAGTTTTCGATTCTCGGTTGCCGGTCCGGTTCGATTCCTATTGGAGAATTGAGATTTGAACCGTACCAAATCCACTTTTTTAGAATTAAGAACCAGATTGGTAATTACGAGAACCTCAAACCGAACCATTTCTTATGGCTAGTTCAATTTGATTCTTGATTCTTCCTGTAATCATGCTCACCTCTACAACAAGTCACTCCTCTCTTCTCTGCCACATCTTGCCACATCTTTCCCATCCGCACCTTTAGGCATGTCCTTGTATCATTGAGGATGAATCCAAAAAAAAAAAAAAAAAAAAAAAAAGATGTATGATATCACAAATAAATGTACATTGACATGGCCCAATTTTATTTTAGACTTTATTCATTTCGCGGAAAATATGACACTTTCGGAAAATGTTTTCTAAAAAGACATTTTTCAAAAAAATAACCATATTTTTCGATATGGAGTTGAGAGTTGACAATCAACTAGCAAATATTTTCTATTATTTTGTATGGAAAATTTGATTTGATTTTCCTCCATGCCTTCCTTTTAACATATATAATTTTTAATTATGTTTTAATTATTTAATTTTCTTTCTACTTTTTTTCTTTTTATTTTTTATTTTTTTCCTTTTATTTTTTTTGTCCACCTTCTTCTTCTTTAGTCGATCGCCAGCCACGGCAACAACTGGTGAGCCAACAACAAGCGCAAGCCTCTGGCTTGTTGATCACTAATTTGACGAGGCTCGAGGCCGTCATCGGCGTGCGAACTCAAAGCTCGCTTGTGGCCAATCACTAGCCATCACTATGACTGGCGACCGGCTAATGAAGAAGATGGAAAAAAATAAAAGGAAAAAAAAAAAGAGAACAGAAAAAATAAAAAGAAAGATAATTAAAATTTTGATTTTTTAGGAAAGAAAAAAAGAAAGAAGAGAGGCTAGTAAGGTATGAGATAAGAAAGAGTGAGTGAGGAAATCATTTTCCCCTACTTGAAAGGGGAAAATATTTTCCCCTATTTTAAAAAACTTTTTTCCATTGATAGAAGATGATTTTCCCAACCAGTTCATTTTTTGCGAAATAAATACTAGAAAATCCAGAAAACGTTTTTCAGAAAGTTGTTTTTCACGAAACAAATGGAGTATTAAATTTGTTTTATTTTGTTAGATAACGAGATATCTTCTAAGTTGATAATATGAACTTGTATCATATATTTCAACGAAAAAAATATGAAATACTTTTATTTTCAATGCCAAAAAGATATTCGAGTGCAAATTAAATTATTCGAAATCACATTACTCATAACTATATTTACTATATCTAAATCTTATCAAAGCTCACACTAAGAAAGCGTCGCTTCATCTCCATATGTCAATGCCACATTACCTGGTACGTCACCTGCCATGTCATCAACCAGATTAGATTTATGCCCTATGACTGCCACATGTCGCCATTTATTGGTCGGGTCGGTCAAGCTTCGAGGACTCAAATTGGTCTCATACTTTAGCTTCGTATGTAGCACAACTTCGGTAGGCTAGACATGTCATACCGTCTGGCTCGTTTTACCAAATTGGTCTCAAACTTTAACCGTTCGTTTCAATCTTTTCCAAATTAGTTTTGCTCTTTTTTCAGACCATTTCTCGAGGTATTGGGATTTCTTCTCTCCAATTTTTTTGTGTTAGAAGTGGGATAACAGCTAGCAAGCACATCCCAGGCTTCCTTTGTGGTATCGATACAATCAAATTGAAGTTTGATAAGCGAAATCAAAGTTTTCCAAAACCACCTAAGAATTGATGTTTCCCACTATCTCATTCCCCCAGGCGATGAACAAAATTTTCCTTAAGTCTCACTTGTATTCAGAGGGAGCTCACATGCATCTCCGGTGACACAATACCGAAGTAGGCGTCCTCGTAAGAGATGGACATCTCTTGTGGCCATTTGATATAGTTCAATCCATTCGATTGGTATGAATAAGTAAGGAAATCTTAAGTTTATCCATTATAACGAAGATGCGCACCTCGAATAGATAAAATTGATAAGAGAGGTAGTGAAAATGGCACCATAGGGGTGGTGTACTATTTCAATACTCTAACAGACAAACTCGACACCAACCGTTATAGCCCACTAGTAAAGAGCTCGCTCATCTCTCATAGGGTTATGGATTCGATTCATATAACAAATGAACCTATTCATGATGCACGCATTCTATTTTGCATTTGAAAGAGTTTATGGCTAAAATTATTATAACAAATTATAAAAGTTGCACCATTTTGCTATTGAAACATATTTTAGTCAAGTGGTTATGTTGTTTTTTTCATACCATGGTTCTACTCTCCACGAATGCAAAGGTACTTTCCTTGTAGGTTCAAGAAACATAGAACCGAACTAGTAGTCCCTAGAATCGGTTGGAGAAAATATTAGGTAGCATGGTTATGCTATGTCAGGAAAATACTAATCCACTAACCGCGTGACATGTGTTTCTCACAAGCCCACCTATCAGATGACAACAGACAACCTATGGAGGGAGGTGACAGCACCAAAGCCACGAGGAACCTAGAGGATGCAAGGGCTGAGGGAGGTCTCAGAGCTACAAGTGATGACAACGAAGGACTTGGGATTGTTCTTGGACCCGAGGGTGGTTAGACAACCTCAATGGTGGAGCCGTTGTCAGAGGGGGATTGGTAGACGAGGCAATGGCGGAGGAGGACGAGAAGAGCAAAGCTAGGTCGTCGAGAGAGAGAGAGAGAGACTATGGAGAGAGGAAAGAGATCTTACAGGTGGGCTCACAACATACATGTGTTATACGGTGAGTGGACTAGGGTTGTGTTTGGTCATCTTAATAAAAGTTAGGATAAGTTATGTTTTATATCTTGTATTTGATAACTATTTAGGACATGATAAAATCGGATATAAAAGAGTTATAGGAATAAAAAAAATCCTAAGGGAGGAGGTGGAATAGAACCGGATAGGATTTCTCTTATCTAGAAACCTTACGTTCTTATCCACCAATGCTTCCAACTCATCTTCCTCCGACCGCGTCTGCCTAACCCTCTTTGGCCTCAAGTTCTTTCCTCTTAGGCACACCTCCAGCTTGACCCACCGCCACTGGAGGGTCACACACTGGAGCTACTTAGCATCACCGAAGAGAGGCTCATGTACCGTTGATAGGCTGAGCAATTCGACGACCGACGAGGCACCAACTGACGCTTGATAATGACTAATCAATGGCTGGATTGTTGGTCACGGTGGTAGGAAGACTAGGATGAGCTAGGAGTTGGCTTGAGTTGCTATGGCTAGTCGCTTTTGCCAGATTCGACAATGACTCGACCCTCACCAAATCCAGAAGCTGTGTTGGGGGGCAATAACGTTGAAGTCGTAGGGGACCTCAAGAATGCGGAGACTAAAGAAGGACTTGGGGGTCATGAACGACAAGGGATGGTTACGGGGAACGACATCGGAGCCACAAGGGACCTTGAGGATGCAGAGGCTAAAGGAGGGCTCAAAGTAGCAAGTGATGACACGAGGGACTTGGGCTTGTTCTTGGTCCCAAGGGTGACAGACAACCTCAATGGTGGAGACGTTGCTAAAGAGGGATTGGCAAATGAGGCGATGGTGGAGCAATGGATGAGGCGGAGGCAAATGTTGATGAGAAATAGCAAAGCTAGGTCGTTTGGGGGGGGGGGGCTCGTAAGATACGTGTGTCGTATGGTGAGTGGATTAGGGCTGCATTTGGTCATCCGAATAAAAGGCAGGCTAAGATAAGTTTTATTTTATCTCACGTTTGATAGCTGTCTAGGATATGATAAAGTCAAATATAGAGGGGATATAACCCAAATAAAATTAAATAAATACTAGGAAATGATGGGACAAAATTGGATAGGATTTCTTTTATTTAGAAACCTTACGTTATTATCCGCCAATGCTTCCAATTCACCTCCTCCAACCGCGTCTTCCTTACCCTCTTTGGCATCAACTTCTTTCGTCTCTCCTCCTCTAGGTGCGCTTCCAACTTGGCCCACCGCCATTGGAGGGTCACACACTGAAGCTACTTAACGTCACCAAAGGAAGGCTTAGTTACTATCGATAGGCAAAGTAATTAGACGATTGACTAGGCAACAATTAACACTTGATAATGATTAATTAGTGGCTAGGTTGTTGGTCATGGTAGCAGGAAGATTGGAACATGTTAGAATGTATGTATAAGTGAATTGTATTAGAGAAATCTCACATCAGAGAATCAATGTAATGTAGTACAATTAATATAGAGTTGACCAATCACTTATTGGCTTAAGCTTTTGAGTGAAGGTGAATTCAACTGAATATATTAACGGGCTTGGATTTGGTCTCCCTCTTGGGAATCTCCCTAGATGAAGATATTAGACTTATGTTGCGTGCTCCCAATAAATGATATCAAAGCCGATGGTTGCAATTTCTGAGTAAGTGGGCCTTGTGATGTAGCAATGTGGGCTCCCAAGGATAAAGTTGGGCATTGATGGAGATTCAAATTGAGATAAAATTGGGCATTGATGCAGAATGATGCTTACATTAAGGGGGAGCAAATCTAGTACTAAGCTTACATATGAGAGGAAGATTAATAGGATACACGTGTGAGTGATTTGTGTTAGAGAAATCCATGTGGTGTAGAGCAGCTAATACATCATAGTTGGCTCATAACTCATTGATTTAACCTTTTGAGTGAAGGTGGGTCCAACTTAAAATGCTGACGAACTCGAACTTGGCTTCCTTCTTAGCAATCTCTACAAGTGAAGATATCAGACTTCTACTCTGCGCTCCTAATAGGACAAGCTAGGAGTCGACCTGAGTTACTGAGTTGAGGACTGGAGGTGCGCTTGTACTGTTCAAATTGGCAATGAGATCGTTGGACAAAACAACAAAGGAATCGGAATGTTTGAAACTTGCTTGCACTATTAGTGCTTCTACTAAGAATCGCCTAAAATTCATCAATCTAGAATAGAATGACTATCGAGTGCAACGAGGGAGTTCTGTGGATGTAATTACCGTCATTCTATAGGCAGCAACTAGTAATCTTTGATAACATGAATGGGCCGTGGAGGACCCTTGGTGGTTCACGGCTTTTTTCTTCACAATCAAGACCAATTCTCTAATTCATTGTCTTAGATTTTTTCTAAATTCTTCCAATGCTACGTGTAAGGCTCTGTGTTCCTTTGACCAAGAACTTTCCTTAGGTCCTCTTTTACTTGGACCAAAATTTTATATATCCTGTTATCTAGTTTCTACGAAACATTGAATAAGATAGGATATAAAAATATTCAATTTTAAATTCACAGTTCATCAAATAATAGATAGTTCATTAAATAGTAGACAAGATATGACAGAATTCCAAGATTTCTTATCACATTTCATTTAGTCATATCCTAACTAAAAATCCGAATAATCAAACACAACCAATATTTTGTTGATATGGTATCACTATGGAACCCAATATTTTCTTGCTCAATAGAGGCCAATTTAGTCCATTTCTAATTGAATTGGACCCATCTACACCCCTAAAAGAGTAGAAAATATTCAGTTATTAGTAATCACCACGTTATTAGCCTACATGGTGGGTGTGAGCCTAGGCGGTGCCACTGAAAGGACACATGTTCTCTGACTTGAACTAGATGGAAAGTAGAAAAGACTGAAATTGGAGGCTTTCCTTTTCTCTCCCCTCTGGATTGTAGACAACAAAAGGATTGAGAATAATAAATGCAGGGTAGACAACGAAAGGATTGAGAATAATAAATGCTCACATTAAAGTTAAACTCCCACTTAAAAAACTCTCTCTTCACTTTACAATTTTCACGGACTCTTTACGTTTTCCCTTAAAAGGAGAACAACAAAGACACATTCTCTCTTTCTTTCTCCAACACATCCCACCGCCTCTACCTCCCCGAAAGCCCCTTTGGTCACAGCTACTGCTTAGATCTATCCTTGGCACGTCGCCTCCCCCAAGAGCCCCGCCGGTCACAATGGTAGGTCTAGAGCCCCCTCCGATTGTCTCCAATGTGGCAATCAAGTACAAGGTCTCCGCTCACGCTGGTCGTTTGGGCGAACCTAGCGACATCTACTATGGCCGCATCATCTCTCTCAATCTCGGCAACTTTAGGGCATCTATTCGATTGCGTCCCTCCAACGAGCTCATCATCACGCCTTGCCCCGCCCACAATCTCATCCACGTTAATTCTCTCGATCATCTGGTAAGGTTCATCTTAATGTATCTTCGATCTGGGATTCGGTCTAATTCTTCTAGAATAATGTCTATTAACCCTGAAAACTTGTGTGGACTCCTATTTTACTGTGTTCAAGTCATGATTTTAGCTCCATTTTACTTTTTCACGTTCATGGTTTTGTATGTTCTCGCTTTTTGAGAGGATTGATTCAAAATGGGTGCAAAACGTAGGTGAATCGGCTGCAAAGTAAAGGGTACCATGGAGGAGTTCATTTGCTCATAGCCCTCTGTAAAGTTTTCCAGAGTTATTGCAAGAATAACAACATTAATCTTTGCGGAGTGCCATCCGTGGCTATGATTCCTCCAAGAGCTCCCGTCAGTCGCATTTCTTCTACGTTCGCCAGTTGAGCGATAGCATTGAGGTGATTCACGGAATTCAAAGGAAATCCGTGATTTTCAATTATTTTTCTTTTAACTTGTCTCTTGAGCAACAGAAAAAATTTCAACTCAATCGATTCATCTTCACTGAGGTTGAATCTATAGTCCGTTCAATGGGATTTTCTTTGTCGCAATGAACAATTCCCTATTTTAAATTGTCTATCTTGTTGCTAGGGCGAGAAGAATGGAACAAAATATCATAGAGTTTCTACAGCTTCAATGAAACTTCTACAACTTCAATGAAACTATCTTCACTAGGCTTGATGTTTCTAATTTTCTTTTTCCTTTTCAGCATTCTAGTCGAATTAAGTACTCCAATTTAATGTTGGGTGAAGCATTTCTTTTTATGTTTTTAGTTGAAGACAAGTACAGTAATCAAAGTAAATCGATCATTTGAGTGTCATTTCGCAAATTATCCTACACGGATTGTTTGATTAATTTTTTTCTAACTTGGATTTTTTAATGTTTTATCTTTAAATTTTTTATTATTTATTTGAAATTTTATTTTTTCTTTTTTCTTTTCCTTTTTTATTTTTTTTTTTTTTTTTTGTTAAGGCCGGTAGGAGTCATAGGCGACCTCATTTGTTGTGAAGGCCTCGCCCTTAGCCAATGTGGTCACAAAGGCCTTGGGCAAGGCAACCCTCACCCAATCTAGGCAAGGTCTTCACTAGTGACCCTCATCAGCACTGTAAAAAAAAAAAAAAAAAAAACAAGGCAGCCCTCACCCAATTTAGTCAAGAATCCTCCTCTATTGCGACCATTAGTTAGCATCACCCATTAGTAAGCTTACATTGTCCAATTTGTTATAGTTTTTGTTTCTTTTGTTTCTGATCTTGATTAGTTGCATACTAATGTACCGTGAGAGAAGGAGGGAGGTAGGTTCAAATGTAAGGTACCAATGAGAGAATCAGTCCAATGATTGAGTCGATGATCTTTTTTGCATAGTCTCCAATTCTTCTCTTTTATAGGATTAGTGTGGTTTACTTGTAAGGGTGGAGGAACATTTAGTGAGTATAGTTGATTGAAAGATGAATTCTTTGTCAAGTGACCCTCGCTAACCATAGATAAGGGTCACTTTTGCTGGATTCAACAGGGGCTTGACATCACGACCAGGGCGAGGGTCGACCATTGCTAGATCCAAAAGCTATGATAGGAGGCAATGACATCAAAGCCTCAAGGGACTTCGAGAATGTAAGTTTCGAGGAAGGGCTCAAGGACACAGACAACAAGGGGGCTTGGGCTTGTTCTTGGACAAGGCAGGGCACGATGGGCAAGGGCAGGGGTGACCCACAACCTATGGAAGGAAATGACGACATAGGAGTCATAAGGGACCTCGAGGATGCATGGGCTGATGGAGGGCTTGAGGTCATAGGTGATTATGACGGGGATTTAGGCTTGTCCTTGGACCTTGGGACGACCAACAACCTCAACGGTAGAGCTGTCAACGGAGGGCGAACAATAAATGAGGCGATGGACGAGGCAAAGGTGGAGGAGACAGTAAAGCTAGGTCGTTGGGGGGGGGGTGGGAGCTAACATGTGAAATTACAAGGGAAGAGAGAGAGACCGTGAAGAGAGGAGAGAGATAAAAGTACAGAGATCTGACAAACGAGCCTGTGAAAGACACGTGTAACATGTGAAATCACAAGGGAATAGAGAGAGACCGTGAAGAGAGGAGAGAGATAAAAGTACAGAGATCTGACAAACGATAGAGGCCAATTTAGTCAATTTTCGGTTGAATTGGACCCATCTTCACCCCCCCAAAGTAGAAAAATCGTGCGGGCCCAAATGCTCAACCTTTTGATACTGGTATTCGACCCTAAAAAAGAAAAAACTTTTGATGCTGTTGGGCCCCAGGCGCTAAGTCTTTCCTTTCATGAAATCTCCTGTCTTCGGGTGAAAGCCCAAAAAGAAAAACTTCACCTAAAAAGGCAAAAAAAAACCTTTGCTCTCTTTCTCCCTCTTCGGTTTTTTTTTTTTTTTTTTTTTTGGTTACAACCATACAATCAATCATGGAGTTTTTTTTATTTTTCTTCTTTGACCTCAGGCCCACCATCGGGCTAAGTAAACAGTCAATAGGTAAAAAATGCAATTCTTGAGAAAGATTTATGAGTTAAATCAAGTTTATACATATAGTTTGGATTGGTACAACTCTAGCAGATAATTTGCCCTCTCTTATCTCTTCAACAAAGCTCGGGAACCACTTCAAACTTTGAAATTATACCAAATCATACTCAACAACTGAAGCATTCCCTTACCGAAAAAGTGAATCTCACTAGAAGTTCATGTGATATGAGGATAGTTAACATGAATCGAGCTCAAATTTTGCCGGATCCATGGGACGATAATGCGATCTTTGCCCGTGAAACATTAGCCCTATTGATGATCCACTGAATTATTGAACAACTATACTCCTACCAGCCCTTGCAAAGAACAAGGAGCAGGAATATATAGATCGAGATGGTAATCAAGGGCTTGCACATTACACATGGCTTGTAACAAGAGCAAGACAGTGTCAACTAGGGTTGTCCTCCGTGATCTTGTCAAAGAAGGTGACATATCTTATGGGCGACGGACTTAAGGCGCGTTTGGTAACGCTTCCGTTATTGGAAATAATTTATAATCAGAAATAATTCTTTTTTATTTTGTTCCCGGAAACAATTTTTAAACATTTTAAGTCGTTTGGTAATTGTCCAAAATTTCAATTCTCGGAATAGAATTACATTTGACACTCGTTCTCAAAATTTCTACTTCGAATTATTTTCTTTTAAATTTTAAATAATTTTATTACTTTTTTTTCTTTTTTCTTCTTTTCTTCTTTTCTTTCCTTTCTCCTTTTCTTCTTCAAGAATTTCCGGTCATCAGCCTTAGGATGACTGGCGACCGGCCAGTTGAGGGCCGACGACCTTGCCGGAGCATCACCTCGTCGAGTGAGTAGCCTTCACTAGGTTTGGCGAGGCCGAGCTCGCCCAACCACCGGTGAGGCTCCACCTCGCCAAGCCACCGCAAGGTCGACCTCGCCTTGGCCGAGCGACACCAACCTCACCGTGGCCCAGTGAGGTCAAGCTCCGTCAGTGGTTGGGGGAGGCCCAGGCGAGGCCTGCCTGGCCGGTGGCTAAGCAAGCCTCCAATGAGCTCGCCAGACCTCACCGAACTGGTCGCCGGCGACCGGCGGCAGTGGACAGCGGCAGCAGTAGTTGAAGAAGAGAAGAGAGAGAAGAAGAACAAGAAGAAAGAAGAGAGAATGGGTTGGCTTGATTCTGAAATTATTATCGGGAACAAAGAATCAATTTTTTTCTCGATTCTGTTGAAACTTTCAGCTTAATTTGCCAAGCGCTGACCCGTTTCCTTGACTCTTTTTGCGGGCCTAAATCCGGGTTGAGGCAAGTCTATACCGGTGATCCGGAGCTTCGTTGGACAAGGTCTCTGGGAAAGGCGCTGAATCAGAGAGGGCCATCGGAATCCATAAAGAATGCCGAAATCGATGATGTGAATCCTCGTCTTATCCGCCACTGTATTTTATACCGTCATGTTCGAGACGGCATTAGAATATCTTTGGAATGGACAAGCTGCAAGGTACAGGTGGTGCACATTCAGAATATGAGCTGCTGTTGTTTTCCTATTGGCGATGCCTCTTTATATCTGGCTGCCTGTCAAGACCATTAGCGAAGTAGTGAGCGAGTCTCTGGGTCCCATTGCCAAAAGGCGAGGCGTGTTTCCTGATCTCATTCAGCAGAGCATTCGCGCTCCTATGATCATTTGATGCCACGGCTTGTGCCCATCGGATGAGGAGCGTCCTCACATCGACTACCTCCACTTTCCCTCTTTTCTTCTCGCCGCGACCTCTGCCACATTTGGGCTCTTCAATCTCGTGTGCGATGCACGGAGATTCATAAGACGCGCCAGGCCCTCCCCTTGGCCACTAAGTAGAACGACCTCGAAAGCATCTGAGCGAAGTACGGATTCTTCATGAACAAAAGCCTGCTTGCTACTTCTCTTTTCCATGTTTCCTTCCTCCCTATGGAGACTCTCTTTTCTCTTCAATGCACCGAGGCAGTCTGCTTGGTCAATCTTTCCGTTTCGTTCCTGATATAGAAGTTCGGTAGTTGCTTGATTAGGAAGAAACTTGCTGGATTCCTCGACCCCCATCCTAAACTGCCGAATGAATCGGCTCCCACCACACAAGTCAAGCCTCTGTGCATTACCCCGTCGATTAGGTTGAAACGCCGCTGGACTAATATCTTTTTCAAAACTCATTGTACCATAATTGCTTGGTTTTTTAACCCAACCAATATCGGCGTAGTATCCGTTTTTCCTACTGCCGATAGTGCTAATATATCTAGTGCTGTCTAAGAGACTGTCATTCGAGTGCTTGTCATTGTAGGTGATGCAATTCGTTCGACTTGACTCAGGTGAAGGCGGGTACTTTTTGCCGAGGACCTCATAAAAGGATTTTTCAGCTGACAATAGATCCAAAGAATCTTGAAGCATGCATGTCTTCTCTTTTATATCTTCTTCCATGAGTATGCGACTTATGTAATCGAAGACTGCATCAGAGAACCTAGTCTCTTCGGTGTACGGTGCATCACGACAATCATTTGAAAATGGGGCAACATTAACCAAATGATCCATCTCTCCACATCTGTTGGGTGCGCTTTGAAAAGTCGGTCTAGAAACTAAGGGCGCGTTTAGTAACGATTTTGTTCTCGGGAACAAATTCTGATCAGAAATGATTATTTTTTATTCTGTTTCCAGGAACTGATTCTGAGTAAAAGAACGCATTTGGTAATCGTGTTCGATTTTGGAATAGAATTGTGTTTGGTACCGTGTTCATTGATTCTGTTCCGAGTCAATTTATTTTAATTTTTAAATGATTTTTTCCTTTTTTTTCTTTTCTTTTTTCCTTTTTTTCTTTTTTCTTTTCTTCTTTTTTTCCTTTTTTCCTTTTCTTTTTTTCCTTTTTTTCCTTTTTTTTTTTCTTTTTTTTTTTTTTTTTTTTTCTTTTTTTCCTATTCTAATTCTTCTTCAGGCTGGTTGCCGGACCTTGGCGAGGCTGGCCCTCGTTGGCTTGGCCTCGCCAGACCTCGCCCTAGCATGGCGAGCCTCCGGCGAGCTCGCTGGACCGATCACCGGCGACCAGCGGCGTCGAACGGCGGCAACAGCGGGCGGCGGACGGCGGTGGCGAGCTCGTCGGACCGGTTGCCGACGACCGGCGGTGGCGGTGGGCTGCGGGGGCAGCGGCGGCGGACGGTGACGGGCGGCGGACGGTGGCGGATGGCGACGGGCGGCGGTGGGCGGCGACGGGCGGCGAACGGCGCGAGCGGCGGTCATGGGATGGCGGTCGATGAAGAAGAAGAAAAGAGAAGAAGAAGAGTTTTGATTCTCAATTTTGTTCCTGCAACAAGAATCAACTTTTTTTTTTATTCTTGATTCTCGTCGCAAACCGATTCTCGGAACAAAAATTTTACCAAACGCGATTCTCGTCCCAAACCGATTCTAAAACAAAAAATCGAATCCTGAATGTTGGGATGGTTACCAAATAGGCCCTAAACAATTATCTACAACAGCGATATTGACTGATTGTCTGAGCGGAACCCCTTCGAAGGATACAAGGCTCCCATCAGTGGATCCATCATTGCGTTCTCACTCTGATGCTATCAGAGCATGAAATTACCAGCTTCACTGCAATAGATTGCTTATCTTGGCGCAAAGTTTGTGGTTTCTTTGCTCCCAACTAAAAAAATTATTTTCGGCTAGCTGACTTATCCTATTGTAACCTCAGACTCGGATTGCCAACGGAAACCATAAAAGTATCAATCTGCACAAGATCTGATATCTTCCAGCAACATTTCAAAAAGGCGACAGTTTCTCGATGCCGATCATTCTTGCTAGTGACAAGTAGATCAAGTCACCAAACCAACCATAATTTGCAGATAACCTCTTACTGCATTCATATAAAATTCCGAAACTCACCTGTCCTCTATGAGAGTCGTCGACTTCAATCCACCAAAACCCTGCTAATAGTTTTCTTTGCATCGAGTTTTGACAGGAAGATCGAAAGTGTCCTGAAGGATATCCTGGTTCTAGAGAGAGAGAGATGAGGCAGCAGAAGCCAAGCCCAGTCTTCATGTGTAAAATAAGTGGTTGACAAGCGGAAGGTAATAGAAGAGGGAAAAAGGTGGAAGCTTTGGCAGAGACACACAGACTTCCAAATCTACTTCCGGGAACAAAAATATAAAAATTTGTTCCTAGGAATAAAAGTTTTACCAAACGTTTCTGTTCCAAATCTACTGCCGAGAACAAAAGAACAGAAATTATTACTATTTGGCAAGTTGCCAAATGCACCCTTAATGCCCCAGACGACACCAGCACAGACTCTCTGCTTGATGGATCCTCATCTAGGAGGGACAATGTAGCTATGCGCCCTTCGGGTTCTCATCGCATCTGACGGTCCTTGTGGACTCATCGTTCTGTTCTGATTACATGGGCGATGTAAATGTGCGAGCGATCGGCTTGGTATGTTTTATCTTGTAACTACGGTTTATAGTACACGCCTACACGTTGGAGAATGCGAGCGAGAAGCTGAGCCCGGGGAGAGACAAAAGGACGGCTTCGAAATGGATTGATTGGGATTATTGGGATCGTATCGTCCGACCGGATTATAACTTATGTGCGTCAGCAAAAAGGAAAAGAAGAATATACTTTAATTTATTAAAAAATCATTACTGGAGTGAATCTGTTAACGTTGTACCGATGCTTAGAGAGAAAGCTTCTAGTTCAACCGTGTCCTGTACGTCCCAAATTCCTCTCACCATCATGAATTGATCCATGTAAATCACTAAGTGCAAGCAAAACAAATAGCTAAGTGACACAGCGGACAGAAACTATTCACAGGCTTGATTTTTTCATGATGAAAAATGGAGGGATTCCGACAAATTGGGGTCATTGATCACCATGCAATGCATTAACACCACTATTTGGGTTTGTGTGGTTCGATTTTGAAAAAGGGTTTTGAATTCTAAAGCCCCTTAAGCAAATGTTATGGTGTTTGACAACTTTTTTAAGGGAACTTTTGGGAGATGCCTTGCATTTTTTAAGTCCGCCGAAGGCCATTTAATCCAACACAAGTCCTACCTACTTTGAGGATTTCGGGAATGCCAGTGCATTTTTTTTACTTACAATTATATCCTCACTAAACTTTCGAAATTTCAGTTTTACCCTCACCATTTTCACTGTGCAGCCTCACGCCACATCGCTGGCAAGCCTTGCTTGAAGTTACACAACCTTGATAAGGGCTGCCTACTTGCCTGGGGTTGCTTGTGGTTGTGCGATCTCAAGCGATGACTTTTGGTGCCATCTTTGGCTCACCAACATGCAGCATTTGCAAGTAGATTTTTATTTATATTAAAGCACTTTTTAATTGCACTTTAACAAACACTATCTAAATTTCAAAAAGGAAAATCTTTAATTTAAGTATTTGTATTTCCTAAGGCTTTTCTCAAATGTCAAAGGAAACCCAGCCTATTGCCTTTTGGTATTTCGTCTTTTGGTCACTTTTTGGTCTCCTTATCAGAAAGTATATCTGTGGTAATGAAGGGTTAAAATTAATGTTGAATATAGATATAATTTTTTTAACATTCTAATACATAATTTTACAAAGTTATCATTTTAAAATCTTTAGGGGACTAAGAAGAAAAAAGAGATAATACCATTAAAAATCTGAAATTGGTATCCCTGACCTAAATCGCCTTCATTAGCATTTCATACAAAATCCCGTTAGAAAGCATACGTATCAACACACGTAAATTTTCAACGTCAGAGTTACCTTTCCCGTGTTAGGTTTGTCTTGCAATCTTCTACTACACATGATGACATGTATGGTAAAGAATGGTAGATTTGGGTCATGATAACATATAACACTTTCAAATTTTTTATGAGATAAAAATATATTTTAAAGTAAATGCGTGATGCTATATCAATTTAAGATTTTTAATGGATTAAATCTATCTTGAAACACCATGACCCCTACAATCGCCGTCCACCACCCAAACTTCAACGTCATTTGACAAGGCAGTTAGTTAGCCGCAAAACGATCCTCCGCTCTCTCCTCCCCCGTCTTGCCCATCTTCAGGGATGAATTAAAAAAAAAAAAAAAAAAAAAAGATATTTGAGTATTGAAAAAATATCAATATTAATTACATAGAAAATTTTAATAAAACATTCTCTTAAAAAAATGGATGATGATATCACAAATAAATCCATATTGGCATAGCCCAAATTTACATACTTATTAAATTTTGTCTCATAAAGAGATATTTTGTGACCGATAATGTGAACCCGTATTTTATATTTCATGGAAGAAATATTCTTCATACTTTTATTTTCTATAAAAGAAAGAAATTTAAGTTGTAAAATAGATTATAAAGGATTACATTATATACAGATATATTAATATGATCCCAAATGAAATTGTTAGAAAGAATTGTAAATCATCTATTTAGTTATGAAAAATCAAATTTCGAGTAGATACAATTACCATAATTTTCTTTTTTATAAATTAAAAAGAAAATTTGAAAGCCTCTGTCGTCAATCTTAGGAGCATAATATTTATATTCCTCTAAATCAGTCGGGTTCCAATTTAATTTTAGTTTTTTCTTTAAATTTGCTCTATTTTGCTAAATAGTCTGATCTACTACTTCTTCACTTAACCATGCCCAAGCATCTACGATTAAGGAGAGGATTAACAAGTGACCTCTTTATTCCATTAGATAACTTAGCAATTATCCACATCCAAAGTTATGGAAAATACAGACGAATGAATCGAGTCATTCACTTGTTTATACTTTTATTCTCACGTGCAGTTCCCATTAACTTGAAATTTACACATTCGTAATTCTATTTGATAATGAGTTACGTTCAACCTAAATCTTGCAGAGTCCAAGAAAATATTGACCTTAATTCATCAATAATACTAGAGTGACCTTTAAGCTCGAGTACTGATATTGGTATTGTGTGCCAATGACGTCGATAGAATGTTGACATTTCCTTATGGTTACTGACATAATGTGAGTTCTACGCATGCGCTTCCACCAAGTAGGTGTTGGTCGAGTTAAATCAGATTTACTCTCACGTGGTTTGGAGTTTCTTGATCACAAGTTCAAACATCCGATTGCTTTTCAAGCTCGGGATATCTTGGCTTGTTTGTGGCGTAGATTCAGCTTGTGCATCAAGAGTAGGATAACTCCGACTTCGTTCCAACTTGAAGATTGCTCAAAATGAATAGTAATTATGACTCAAATTGAATATTTTGAGAATGGTCAACACCTAGAGGAGTCACTAATGCTGATCGCACATTCCACCCTATCTACCAATAAAAACTACATTTCTATGCATGAAATAATGAATACAAGACCGAAATCTAAGTGGCATTTACCGAAATTGTCACATAGGTTGATATCATGAAATTAAGAAAGTAAGGATCATGTAATTTATCGACACATGCAAAATGAGACTTCATTCGTAATAATGGAAATGTCGAGAAAGTTCATGTCGATTATTAGACTTAGAGATAAGTGTATGGATACGTTTGTATGTTTATCATGTTTGCTTATGCTTGACATTGAGTACAGATCTTCTAACCATGACCTATCCATTAAAGGGGAGAAAATATTTAGTGGTTTGATACTATCACATCAACATCCTACATAGCATAATTTTTTTCATTCATATCCAATGATATCTTGACACGTGTTCATATAACCATGTTAATGATTGATGTGGAATTTAAGTGAAAATCTTCTCTCTCTTCACCTCGAGTCTCTCTTCTGCCTCAATCCATAGTCGCTGACCTCCGCTCCTCCTCAGACGTTGCCACCAGCGGAGTTGCTGACGTCATGACCAGGCCAACCATTGCTGCATTCAAGCTTAGCTTGTTTTCTGCGTCTCATCACTCTCCAGATCTTAAATTTGGCCCATCCATGACCGAAATCGTCAGCGTTGGTCCATCCATGGTCGAACGCATTCAGGCATCCATGGCCATTGGGACATCTGAGCTCCCTCTACATTTCTTCTTGATATGTGAGCTCCATCCATGACCGTCAAGATCTCAACCTTGCCTATCGAGGCCATGGATGGGCTAATCATGGCCAAATGTGAAGGTGAAGCCATGCCTTCAGTGCCACATTCGCTATTGAAGAAAGCACGACTTAAGTTCAAATTTGAAGTAGAGGGATCGAAAGCCATGCTTTCTTCCCAAGCATGGCCCAATCAGTCTGAATCTAAAGTCTTGCTAATGACCAAGCGCAATTCGTGGCCGTCTAAACCTCAAGCTTGCTATCAAGGCTCACGGCCATGGACAAGCCTCATGAACCATGTGTTGGATATTTCAACAATTGTAAAATATTAGAAATTATGACCGCTATGAAAATCATCATTTTACTAACGGTTTTACAATGGTTGTATAACAACTTTTTAAAAATTTCATAACGATGGATTTATTTCTTCATAAACTCCAATATTTTATAACGATTATATAACGGTCATATTATTCTTTGATTACATATTGATTTATAATGGTTTCCAAATGGCTCTTTCTATTTTTACCTATAAATAGTTGCTTTGAACATAATTGGAAAGTGATATCGATATCTCAAAACCAGAATATCATTATTTCTCTTTTGCTATCTCGTTACGTGTTTTTCCTTTCATTGCTAGGTTATACAAATAATGTCGTTTTGTTTCTTTTTTATATTCAATGCGAAATATAGACAAAAGTATGTTGTATCTTAGGAGGATAGCCTTTAGAATCTTACGCACCGAGTTTTATACTTCAATGAGCAAAATTATCCCTAAGAATAGTGCTTACACCTCTCGCACATTTTTTTTTTTTAAATATTTTTCAATGTATTTCCAACAATTATAACTATATTCATGTATTTTAATATTTTTCCAACACCACGGACGAGCTAGGCTTGCGAATCTGGAGGCAAGATTCCAGTCCAATCTGAATGGGCAACGATTAAGTTGACCGCGAGCATGAGGAAGGGGTAGCTTAGGTCGACTGCAAGTGACAACGAAAGTGGTGGAGATGCTGGCCGAACGGAGTGGTGCTCTATGATGGCGGAGGAAGCGCCGCCAACGGCCCTAGAGGACAACCAGATCTGCAAAGAAAGGAGGAAGAAGAGAAAAATCAATTTTTATTTTTTTTTTATTTCACCTCGGTTGACACATGTCGATTTACTATTGGGCAAGAGTAAAAAATGCATGCCGCATCAATAATTGATGTGGGGGTTTGTAGCCACTTAATATTTTCTCGTTAGGGAGAGATTTTCCTACACGAGCATACTTAAGATTCTTTAGTAATTGTTGACACCTAGAAGTGATCAAGTTCTTTTAATCGACATGACGTCGATTAAAATGAATACCTAGGTTGGCGTTAAGTATGATTCGATTATTAATAAGTTACCAATAGCAAAAACACTTGTCCATGACTATGATTATATAATGACCATGATAAAGCTATCGATGGCGATTGGTTGAAGATTATCACTTACCAACTTGGCTAAGTGTTGAAAATAGAAACCAAAAAAGAAGACAAAGTGAAGAAGTACAGTGGAAGACAGAAGGTATCGATTGACGATTATATCCAATGGCAAATGATGGTAACCACTTGTAGATAAGATTGATGTGTAATCATGGAGCCTAAAATTTTAGAAAGGTGGTTATAACCATCAATCTGACTATTAATTGCTCATATGCGGTTACAATTTGTAGTAGACTATAGAAAGCCATGTTAAAAAATTTATGCGTTTTCTTAAGGAAAATTACCAAAAAAGTCTTGAACCTATCGTGTTGATACTAATAAAGTTCTAAACCTTTCAATTTGATTAATTTAGTCATAAAAATTTTTACATCAGCACCAATTGAGTCTATTTGGCCAATTTATGCTAAAAATTACTAATGTGAACACCGGTCTTCATACATGGCACAAGTAGTGGTGATGTGAACATTTTTTTTTATAATTTTTATGCATTTTTTATAATTTTTTGGGTTTTGTTCTTTTTTTTCTTTCTTTCTTCACAGGCCATAGAAGAAAAAGAAAGAAAGAAAAAAACAAATTATAAAATATGTAGGATTGAATTGATACAAATGTAATAAGTTTAGGATTTTTTTTTTTATTTTTTTTCAATCATCTTTTAATTTGTCAATTTATCAGTTTCTATATTTGTATTTCCTTTTCCTGTAATTCAGTTGTTCTCAATCCATGTTATGCAATTTATTTTGTCGTAATCGTGACCGAACTCAATTCAACGACGTAAAAATCAATCTTTTGTAAAAGGTATTCCGCAAATTCCTAACAAAACAGAGCTCTAATATCCCGCTGTCCGAGACAGGTCTCTCTGTAGGGTCGACATCGGCATCACATCTCATGATTCCCACTTGAGATAGGCCCGCAAGCCACTGACATCATATGATAGGGGACTTTAAGGTTGGACATCATGGCATGTCAAGGACTTGAGGTCTAAGATTGAGAAATAAAAAGTGTGAATAGCGACGTGATTAAGCATGATTGAACCATAAAACCACACAAATATAATTCTTTAGCATACAATAGGACCCCCACGATTGATGAAGAGGCCCGGAAGAAATCATTCTCGTTACCATTATTTTGCAAAAGATAAACAATTTTAAAAAATAAAAATAAATAAAATCACTTCTATAACTTAAAATGATTAATTAAAATAATATTTTTATTACTAGCAATAATTTATAACTATATATTTTTGTGAACAATAAAAACATTATTAATTAATTCATTTTGTAAGTGACACAATCAATAGCTTTTTAATAAAATATTTTCTTAATTATTCAATTTCACTAAAAAAAATGGAGCCCAAAAATTAATTTTTTGTCTCTATGTCTCCTGGTCTCTTCTCATTGAACACATTGATCTAATTGTTGACTAGTAAAATTTCTATAATATTTGATCTAGATGTACATTCCGTTCGGAGTTTATTGATGTTGTTTTGTTGCTAAAGATGCAATGTTGTTGATGAACCGACCTAAATCACTTCATTCTTGTCGATGAAGAGGGTGATGTTGTTGTTGTTTTTTATGATGATGATTGCTAGAATAGCATACTATCGTTGTCATTTTGATTGCTGATACAATATAGTAGAAGTAGCTAGATTGAATTGAATATTTCATTAGGGTGCAATTGTTTTGTTCACTTAGGATGGGAATCGATCTCGATTGAGCTTCTCTCTCGATTTAGAGAGAAAATTCTCCAAAATTTTCTTTGAAGAAAAAGAGTAAAATGGCCTCTTTGATTTTCGAGGGGAATCATAAGGATTCGTGACTTTTGCTATAAAAAATTTCAATGAAATGGATAAATCTCCTATCGATTAAGTTAGAAGTGGATATAAAGATTAAGTAGATAAACTATCTTAATTAAGACTCGACTAAATTAAGCTTATCTAGTAACAAGACGACTCCGATATGCTAATGAAAAGTTCGCCCAAAACAAAACAACTATCGTTGCCCGTTGTATTGTAGCAGCACACCATATTTGAAAATGATTCCTCTGAATTCTGTGGATGTTTTAAGCGGATCCGAAGTCATTGAAAAGCTAACTTGACACGCTTAAAAGAAGAACTTGCCTCCAATTCAAAAGATAGCCGGAGATGGGTGAAAACTAGCGTCAAACTCAGTAATTCGAATTGGGTTCCGGCAGCATGCAACAAACTTCGTAATTTTACCCTGACCAAACCTACAAATGGACTTTTTAGAATCCCTCGGTCCCATGACATCCTAAAAATTCTTTATAACATGATTTCGCACTTCTAAAATCAACCCAGCAGCTCAGATTTCAACACAATCCTAAATTACAACTTCACTAAAGAATTCTTTCGAATAAAGGAATCAACGCTTTAAATTTTTACCAAGTGCATCAAAAGGATAGTTCATTGGCTGAGATAATAATTTCATGAACTTGACTGTGACATGGGCTTCAGTCTCTCGGACTGATCTCATTGTTTTTTAAGAGAGGCTCATTTGTTACAAATCACATATCGTCGTGGACCCGTGGTGGGTGGTTAAAACCCGAGCACACCGCCATCACCTGTTGCCGATGAAGGCTGTCAACCTCATCGGGGCCACCATTACACCCTAAGGGACCGGATCTGGTTTGTTCTAGCTTCAGCACCAGCGAGACCACTGCTAAGGAGATCGGCCGCTCAAGCATTATTGTCAAGCAAGATTAGATTTGGTCTTTGCTTGAACATCTTTAGGGAGTCTAGGATTAGATATGAGAAAATGCAAATGGGGTTCGCTCTGCTTCCTCGTGCCGGAAAGACCCCCCATCTTATCTTCATCTAAATCTCACTGCTCTTGAAGCAATGCAAATGCCATAAGATCACTCCTCTTTCCTACATCCAAGGTACCCCGCCTCTCTCTCTCTCTCTCTCTCTCTCTCTCTCCCCAGTGTATACTTTTTTCTTCTTTTTGCAATTTGTTGTTTCCTTTTGACATTGAATCTGTGCTTTGGTGTTTCCAAATTTTCCAAGTTTCCCCTTCAAATCGAGTTGGAGATCTCGATATGAGAGAGAGATATAGACTGAGAGGACATGGGTGGTTGTTGCAGGCTCTCGAGGTAGGCGGCGTAGTCGTTCACGGGTGGCTACGTGGACTGCACTTGCGAGGCAAGGAAGAACGAGAGGATGGAATAAAGGGAGAAAATAAGATATTATAAAGGAAATCACTTTAAAATGAGCTTTGAATTTCCTTTCAGGCTGACGTCGCACTTGCTTGGATCCATATGGCGTCAGATGTCTTCAAATTATGGATTGTACTATTTGCAACTTTTGCATCTTGATTATACTGTTTTACTACTCTCCATATATTGCAAATAAAATATGTATTGTACATAAATTAAAGTAAACTGATTTTCACTTTCAACTTAAATAAGTCACATAAAAAAATTAGAAGTGAGTATGGTTTGAGAGTAAAATCGGGAATCGGAGAATCGGACCGATCGATTCCAAATTTTGATAAGACCTGATCTGATTTCCAATTCCACATTTTTGGGTACTCTAGTTTCCGATTCTTCCATAAATTGAGGACCTACAAAACCTTGAAATGGGAAATAAATAGTTATCTGCTAGTGTATGTATGGTGTACATACGGCACATAGTACATAATAGTGATGTGGTGAAACTACTTTGGAGCATGTCGTGAGTCTATTGTGCGACTGGCTTTCAAATGGTCTTTTATAATAGAAACAAAGTCAAGAAGGCTATCGTATTGGTGTATTCCAGACCATGACGTATATTGTTGTTACTTGCTACTTACCTGGGTTTGGCATTAGCATAACTGTGATCTCAAAACAAATCACGTCTTTCTTATGAGTCGTGCGCTTTTTCATATGGTTGTCATTTTTTGCTAAATTAAGATTCTATTGGATATCATTGTTTTTTACAACAATATGATAAAAAGTTTTGAGTAACTACATTGAAGAATTTATGACAAATGGATTTACAACTAGTGCTCACAACAACTAGAAACTTAAACTCTGTTCGTTTTGTGGAGAACAACTTTCAGGAAAACATTTTCCTGATTTTTCGATATTTATTGCATAGAAAATGAACTAGTCGTAAAAAATATTTTCCAACAAGGAAAAAAACTTTTCTAAAAGAGAGGAAATTTTTTTCCACTTTTTAAGTTAAGGAAAACATTTTCCTTACTCATTCTCTCTTATCACATACCCTCTAGCCCCTTTCTTTCTTTTTCTCTTTATTAAAAATTCGAAATTTTAATCATTTTTCTTTTTCTTTTCATTTTCGTTTTATTTTTTCCACCTTCTTCTTTGGCAGGTCGTTGGCCACGTCAATGGCTGGTGATTGACCACAGGCGAGCCTTGAGCTTGCTGGGTGAGCTCGAGGCTCATTACCATTAGTTGCAGAGCTTAGGCCTTGCCTGGCTCTCCCTCATGCTCGCCAACCTCTCGCTCACTGATCTGGTGAGGCTTGAGGCCGACGAGCTTGAGCTCATTGCTTGCCAAATCCGCAAGCCAACAGTAGCTAGCCTTTGGCCAGTTGCTAGTCATCGCTGTGGCTAGCGATCGACCAAAGGAGAAGAATACAAAAAGAAAGAAAATTAAAAGAAAAATGAAAAAAAAATAAAAAATCGATATTAAAAAAATTAAAAAATTAAAAATAGATTTTAAAATAAAAATAATGAAAAATATTTTTAAAAAAAGTGCATAGAAAAAAAAATTTTTTTACCGAACAACAAAATATATTGTCCACTCTATTTTCAGGTTTTAGTCGAATGTTGAAAAATAATTACATTTTCTTAGAAAATGGCTTCTTGGAAAATACTATCTAAAAACGCTATATTTTTTGCAAAATAAATAGAGCCTTAATCATGGAAAATTACTTGGAAACAAATTAGATAAGGTAGCGGCTTCTATCTTATTATTAAGATGATCACCTAACTGTTTATTATTTATTTTATTTTTTGAATTCATCTTTTATGAATGGTTGTTATTGACAAATGGGGACAAATGGGGAGCTTTTCAATTTCGTTGTTACCTTTACTTTCATTTACTTAATTAAAAGATGAAACAAAAAAAAAAACAAAAAAAGGAAAGGAAATTGATAGGTTCTTGAGTAGACCTTGAAACTAGTATTAAAATAAGTTTTAGGTTACAAAGCAAATTCTATCAATAGGTAGTTTTCAACTTTTAGGTGAAATATGGTCGAAACTTGAAATTATTTGCCTCCATAAAAAAGTAATAACATCAGCGATTTGATTCTCGTCGGGTTCCCATCGATACTTGACCATACATGAAGGTGAAGGCGCCATGTTTCTTTCAACCTGGCCCTCGACCCTATTCCTACCGGGACCCGAACCGAGTTGGGTCTCCACTTATTGTAAGAATATATAAAATAATATATATACACACGCACAAAAAAAAAAAAAAAAAAAAAAACTATATATATATGCACAACAATTAAAGTACTTTCGACTTGAATAAAAGTCCAGATCAAAAGAGTGGGCCCCTCTAGGAGCCCACAGCAAGCCCGGTCCCCATTGACAAATTTCGATCCCGCTGGGCCCCAGCCCCCCGCGGTGGGGCCCGCTCATACTCACGCAGGTTGAAAAAAGATAGGGGACCCCCCCGACGAGGCTAAATTATTAAATCACTCGACAGCTGATCTGACGCCCGTAAACAAATCGATGACCAATAGCGAAAGAGGAAAAATTGTATATCCCGAAACGGCCCCCCTCGATATTTGACGTGTCGTGACACCATTGGTCGTGAGCAGTGAGCTCGTGCCGTATGGGACGAAAACCCACCCCTCGCCCGCTCCGAGAAAACTTGCCCCTTAATGCCGGATAAGGATTTTCGACGGCGACAATTTTGGCACGTGGGGCCCCCGGCCCGGAAAAAGAAATGGAGGAAAAGTAGAGGAATTTGCACTTCAGGTCCTTATAGTCTTAGGAATTCACATCTCGGTCCCTAATTTCTGGGGAGAAGTCAAGTTCTTCCCCCACCGAACACCACTTTTATATCCGACAATAATTGAGATTCATAGAGCTAACACGCTGTCGGTTTAGAAGGTTTATTTTGCATAAGCGGTCTCGAAATGAAAATATTAACCTCTCACGGAAGAAATCCACTTGCTAAAAGCGAAAATTTGCATTTGTATTTGCGTCGCTTTCTAGAACCTACTATTTGTAATTATGCTTTTGCAGTGCCAATGTATAAAATAGAAGTCTTGACAATTATTGAGCCAGCAATAGCTAGTGGCATGTGATGCCTATCTATATCACACATTTGATTCTTCATAGTTGTAGGTCCATTCAATGTTAGTTCTTATATCAGTATGGTGTGGGTAAACATGTAAGGTTTTGTCATTACATTTATTTCCAAGCCCAATGAAAAGAGGGACCGCCACCAATCATAAATGCAACATCCGTGCGTATAAATTTCCGTAGTATATATTAGCTATATCTTTATCGATAGCATAAGGAGTTTTTACTTTCACGCAACTTTATGTGTGAAAGGAGTTGAGATGACGCTTGACAACATTTGCCTCATTTCTCTATGACTGATTCTCTCTGATTAACGTGATCGTATTGATTTATTGTGATGATAAGATAAGCATAATTAGTGCAATCTATTTGCTAAGTTCAAATGGAATTTGTTGTAATCAATTAAAGTCATTAGCAAAAAAATTGAAGGTCATGAAGTGGCCTCAACCTTTTCTTCAATCGGTATCGTGTTTGGGTCAATATAATAAAAGGCCTCAGATTAAACCCATTATGACATAAATACACTGCACTTTTGTTTGTGTCACTAAAAATCTTAATATTACGACATAAATATCCAAAAAAATTTTGTATAATAAAAAAGGTAAATATGTCACATATGTATAATTTTATGTTTTTTTTTGTGAATCAAAAAAAAAAAGTTGAGGACGTTTAAGTAATAGTAGGCTACAACTTTAGGATTTTCGATGATGTGCAATAAGTATAATTTGGGATTTTCTTATGATGTTTGCTCCATGTATTTAGACATCGTCCCCACTTCAAGATATTCGGGGACATTGTTGCCGCGCGTGGTTGAATGGATCTTAGCGGGATTTCTAATCTAAGTGCACGATCTTGTACACTTTCACCTTTTACTTGTCAATATCTATTAGATTAAGCACCAAAAAGGCAATGAAAGTACCCAACTTGATGAGTAATCCACGGGCTACTTTTGTACGGGAGCAAATTTCAGAGAATAAAAAAAAAAAAAGAATTATAATAAGAGAACGAAATGCAAGCGACGATCAGAACATTATGGACTTAAATGGTACTCGAAGAATTAGAATGGGCATGAAATCGTGATTACACCATAGTACGAGGGTCGAATTTAGAACTTTCTCGTTTCATTAGAGAGAAACGGAAAGTGCAATTTCGAGAGAAAGGAAGGAAAGGAAAGAGAAAGAGAAAGAGAACCGGGGGGGGGGGGGAAAAAAAAGAAAGGCGAAAAGCCGAAGGCATCGGCCACGTCAGCGAGGATAGCGACGGGTGGGTCCCACCTGCACCATTTTTTTTAATTTCAATCATCCTCCCCTCTCTCTCCTCTGTTTATACAATCTGCGACTCGTCGCCACATTAGCCCACCCACTTCGCGAAATCTCTCCACCCCCCACGCGCCGCCCCTTCGCTTTCCTCCTCCTCGCACGACGCCGGCGACCGTCCGGCCTTGAATGCCGGCGCCCGCGACGGGGAAAATGGAGTCCATCGGCTTCCGCCACCGCGGATCCCCCTCCGGCGATCGCTTCCTCGGCGCCTTCTCGTTCTCCCCGACCCCTGGTCCCGCCGCGGGCGGCGACGAGCTCAACGAGGCCGAGGTCTGCTTCTCCGGCGACTTCCCCGAGCCGAGGGCCCGCCACCGGCCCGCGCTCTCCTCCGCCGACGCGGCCTTCTGGGGCGGGAGCGGCGGCAACCACCGCAACCTGTTCTCCCGGCAGCTCCAGGGCGACGGCATCCTCGCGGCGCTGTCCGGAGGGGGGGCGGCCCCGCCGAACGTCCTGATCCCCTCCATGTCGTCGTCGTCGTCGTCGTCCCCGTCGAAGCCGATCCCGCCGTCGTTGCCGAGGAGGCACCCGGCCGCGGCGGCCGCCCAGGAGAGGGAGTACTCGCAGTCGGTGCCGTGCGGGAAGCTGCAGCAGTCGTCGGCGCCGATGAACGTCCCGGTCCCGCTGGCGGTGTTGTCGAAGGAGGGGAAGAACAGGTTCTTCGAGGTGGACAACGATTTCGAGGACGACGAGATGCTCCCGCCCCACGAGATCGTGGCGAGGGGATCGGGCACGTCGCCGAGGAGGACCTTCTCCGTGCTCGAAGGTGCTGGGAGGACCTTGAAGGGGAGGGATCTGCGGCAGGTGAGGAATGCCATTTGGCGCCAAACTGGGTTCCTGGATTGACCCCTTCGAAATTGAAATTGAAATTGAAGTTGAAATTGGAATCCGTCGTATGTGGAGATGATACTTTTTGTTGCCTTAGTCTTATAGGCCTTGGTTTATGAGGAGTATGATTTTGTTGATAAAAAAAATTGTCTTGTAAAGGGTTAGTGAAAAGGGTAATCTAATGGCGTATGGCCAATATCTATGTTGACTCTGTAACTTTCGGGTGGTGGAAAAACTTCAATTTTAGCCAGTTCGGCGTGGTTTTTTCCTGATGATAGCATTTAGCATCATTCGGTATCGGGACAAGATGTTGGCGGTATAATTTGGTGGATCTCTGTTAATATTTGAGACCCAAAGTTCAATGTTTCTTCAGACAATTGGATAAAATATTGCATGCTGAGGAATGTAAAGCATGGTTCTTCAAGATTAAAGTCTGCTTGGTGCTTGCTTTCTGATTATGTTGCGTTTGTGATGCTTAGCCTTGTATCAGAGTAGTTGTTGTCGATGCTGCTAAAACGGGTGGATAATTCCTTGTTGCAAGTCAAATCTTCTGAAGATCATTTTTGTTGTGTTCCTGTAATTTCATCCTTTTAGAAGATCATGGAGATTGTTGTTGAGCTTTAGACTAGCAGATGACTGATTCCATTCTGAAGTTAGATTTGTTTCTGTGCATGCTTGAACATTCTTTAAGGGAGCTTGTCTGAACCGACTGAATCTTCAATTACCAAGTTACGCCAAGGAAGTGCAGGGAAGACTCTTTAAAATGTTTGTAGATAATGCTGCAATTCATTTTCATAGCCTTTGCGATGTTTGGCGTACATTTATCTTGCGTATGTCATAGTCTCTGGATTCCTTTTGGGTTTATTGCAACGCAGTCCACTTCCAAATGAGTTGAAAGAAGATAAAAGAAAGACGAAGAAAGAAACATTCTCCAAGTTGCCCTTTCTGATTTGATGTTTGAAGCCCTTGACTGCTGCTCTTGGCTGGGGTTATATTGCATAGTCCAGAGGGAGGTGCGTTAGCTAGTTCCAGAACTCCAAGTTGACGTTTTATATCTTATGATTGAATCAGAGATTTTTATCTCCTATCTTTTGTATTTCTTTTCCCATTTTTTCTCTACCCAAATTGCACGGCCAGAGATGGGTTTAAAACCAATCTGTACTTAGAGGTGGCCATCTCTTTCAAGTGCTGTCTAGACTCGTTATAACTCCATCATTGAATTACTGAAGGACGTATTACCTGTGCAAAGAAAATGTGTTCATCAGACCAGATGACTTCATTGTGCACTAAGCCTAAAAGACATATAAAAGTATGCGTTTGCATTCAGTGAGTTCATTTGTATTTCTACATTACCAAATTGTCTCTGGCAAAAATCTCTTTGCTGATCGCGAGCTTATTCACGGAATAATTAAGTGAGGTTTCTGAAGCAGTTGCTTTAATAGGCTGCAATACAATATACCTTGGCTTTAGAAGTCAAAAAAGCAGTCTAGCAAAGCAGAGGTAGAAAGCAGTATTTGTCTTTTCCATACGTTCATTCTCCACCTCAATAGTGGAGCTCTGTATCTGTGTTGCTTTATTTAGTTTTACGTCACTTTCGCTCCTTTCGTGGTACATACTGATTCATTGCATATGTGCGAGAGGGATGGTCTCTCTTCGCTTTATTCTAAAATCAAATCTTCTCGACTGATTTGTTCACTCGTCAATGGTTAAAGTAAGGGGAATTGTGTCACATTGGTTCAAGAGGTGAAAGCTTTTTAGCTTTTAAAGGGGCACCATCGAAACTGCCTGGGTTTGATCATTGTGCAGTTGACCCCTTTTCATTTAGGTAAACAATGAACTCCTTGCCTATGCAGGCAAAGGGCATCGCCTCGTGTATGGGCCTGTAATCATATCGTTGCTGTTTTTTTATGTGACTTCCTAAGCCCTTAGGAACTGGCGACCAAGGGAAGAGATGTTCATATGAAAAGGAAGCAGATCTGTTAGTTTGACCGTACCTAGGACAAAATGCATCGCCATTGGCTCTTGAATTGCCGTGAAGTTTGCTCCTCTTAGTCCGTAGAAAAGATGGACCTAAAGTCGTTGACCTGAGTTGTGAACCCAAGAGCACTTCAAATCTGATTCCTACATCAAAATGCCAGATAAGGTCATCAAGTCGCCCTATCGTGCACATCCATCTGCTAGGCCACCAAATCTCTCTCTTTTGCACCAAATCTTGCTTTTCTACCAGAATATCCCCTCGTGTACGAAAAAAGGTTCTTTGAGGAATCCCCTGTTTGATGAGCATTATGTTAAAACATTTAAATAAAAACTAGGAGTATCAAATTCAGACCTTTATTTGCCACCCTAATTGAATATTTTCACACTTTAAGTTAAAGGCGAAAGTCCAACTTACACGTGAGACACTTTTATCTAACAATGGAGATTTGTGACTCATTCGTCAGAACCCTTTGAAATATTTGTGAGGTACAATAAAAATGTATCAAAAATTGTATCGAGATACAGCCTTTTTAGGATGGTCGATTAGTCTCTTGATGGACTATAGAAAAATCTTATATATTATGAAAAAAATGGTGGTCATGACTTTATTTACTATGCACTTGTTAAAGAAGCAAAAAAAAAAAAAGAAAGGAGAAACTTATAAATAATGAATTGGTAATTTATAAATTAGAATCCTACAATAATGAGAATTTGATCCACTCATTCATCATGAAATAGAACTAAAGGTCCAAGCAAATGAAAATTAGGTGGAATCATAAGTTTAAATAAGTGATAATGGAGTAATTCGGTACTTAATCAAAAAGGAAAATCATAAAATATTGAGAAGATGGAGTTGGTGAGTAAAGCCCACTTGCACTCATTGTCTGCCCTCCGTTGCCCTCCCTACGCAGCATCCTACAAGGGATTTGTGCTTCTGAAATCACATGAGATATTTTTGCCAAATGCACATATAGCTCCTGTAAATAAGTACATAAATAAATAAATAACATACACATATAATTTATACAAATGAAAATTCCTAAGAAGGTGTATATCTACATGAGCTAATGTACGGTGCATCTGTACATTTCTCTTCAAGTCCCTTCCTATTTAGCTCCCATCTATGTTTGGTAACTCATATCCTCTATTAGGTCAGCTGTTAATGTTATCATTGCATCATGCACATGTAAACGTCCCTGTCCGTACCTATAAGAGAAGGATCGATTCTTCTTCAAATTACCATTTATGATTATCTATGCAAACTTAGACCTCCTATTGACAATATATTTTGAATGAGGTCATAGTTGATGAGTTCTAAACGTTGATTATCGAATATATTCTTATTAACTTCCTGTTTCTTTATTGTGGAAAATAAGATAAATGCCAGCCCATCAGTGATCATTCAGGAAAGGGAGCCAAAAAAATAAGCATAAATCATTGTCATCTGAAAAAAGAAAAAAATAGAGAGTAGATAAAATTACCAACTCTTGAACTATTAGACTTTGGAAAAATTTTTTATTTTTCTAAAAATGATTGTTTGTATCACTCACAAAATGAATAAAAAGGATTTTTTTTTCATTGTCCATGAAAATGTCTAAAAATAATTTTGTAATGGGTAATGAACACATTTTTCATTGGCTAATCATTTTAAACGATACGAGTGATCGTGTTTGGTTAAATTGAAAATTTTAAGTAATGAATTTGAAGTGTCGAATATATTAAGTGCCGAAAATTGAATCTAAAAGTTATTTGGTAATAGTTACAAATTGATGATTGAACATGATTCTTTTTTTGTCAAACATAGAAAACGGTCGTTATTGGTAGGTTTTAGCAATGTATTTGGGAAGATTCTAATTGTCATCAATTATTATTTTTTTTTTATGTTGAATGAATTAAGTAGTTCCTCTTTTACCTTACTCATCACATTAAGTTTTTTCTCCTTAATTGAGTCTTTTAAATCCATCTTAAATAAGATAATGAAACAAGTTCAATCTCATCAAGGGATGGATTTTCAATGTCATCACTAAATGAGATTATCAAATAGATCCATAGGCTCTGTTCATTTTGTGAAAAATAGATGATTTGAAAATAAATTTTCTAAAAATGATCACATATATAACTTAAAATAATTAATCAATAAAAAATATTCATTATGAATATTAATTTATGTCTAGTAATTTTAGTGTATGGTGAATTTTTTTTTCGTTCATTCATTTTTATATATAATATAAGGTGATCATTTTTATGAAAATATATTTTAAATTATTTATTTTTCATGAAAATAAACGAAATTGTAATTTCTTCACCTCATTTGCTCGGTCCATAACGGACTTTTCGGTAGATTGCCCTGTTCAACGTCATCGAAAGCTAATTCACCCTTTCAGTAATTTAGATAGACAAAGATTATATTAAACTAATCACGAAAGCCAATTCACTTTTTCGGCGCACTTGCTTGTTCTTTTTTCCCAGGGCCCACTATTCAGTTAAGGATTTGGATTATTCTAACTTAGGAGCATGATTTTAAGTTTCGTTTGTTGTGCATAAAAATAAATGATTTGAATTTTTTTTTATAAAAATAATCGCTTATATCGTTTTTTTGTAAGCATGAATGAACAAAAATTATTTTTATCGTTCCCAACAATGTTTACACATGAGTTATTATTGATAACAAAAATTTCGTTATTTAATTATTTCAAGTTATGCAAACGATTATTTTTAGGAATATGTATTCTAATCCATTTATTTTTTGTGGAACAAATGAAAATTACAGTTTTATTCTCATAGATTAGATATTTATTTATCTCTGCCACCTTATTAAGAGCATGATAGCCTTGCTCTTGTGACATGCTATCCCCCCTCCTGGTGATCTTAAGTTAAGGTTTTGCAAGTTTGTGTGTCGTAATTTATAGAATTTCGTGACATGGAAAAAAATTACCCTCTTAAAAAGTGATGCAAGAATAGCTCAATTCAATTCTCAAAATGCTGAGATCACGGTCTACAACTTGAGATCATTCTTATAAGTTTTAGTTTTAGTTTGAGTATTCAAATAAAATCAATCGCTTGAATCACCAATTGATTAATGGAAAATTACATAATGGCCTTAGTTCAAAATGCTGTCCTTCGATGAACTTTTTGTATCAACTTGCACCCCTCAAAGTTTTAAAAAGAGATTCGAACCCCCCCCAAAAAATAAAAAGAGTCTCCAAAAGTGGATGGAGCCAACCATCAAAATCTATGCCCTCGGTCGGCGTGCTTTGAAGAAGACGAACGAAAGAAAATTGGAAGATCTCCTCTGTTACGCTTAGGAGCTGCTCTTTGGATGGGAGGGTGCAAGGACCAAGTGGTGAAGTTTGCCTATCGATTGGTAGCCATCAAGATATGGACAGGTGGGGACCCTGAATAGATTCAACCCGACCTAGACCGAATTGGAGGGACCCAAGATCAACGATAGATAAAATTTGGTTGGGACTAAAGGCATCCGACAAATAAATCTTTCAATCGACCTTAATTTGATGTGCAAGTCTACCCATATCAAAAAATTAATGTCTAGAATTTTTGAGCTGGGTAGAGCCTTTTATAACTAAATCGCCTCTTACCCAAATTCGCTCGAAGCATTTTCTGCATCCACAAGGGTGGGGTGACCCCATGGACTGCTGGAAATTATCAAGCGCTTATCGCTTATAATTTGATAGTTATCTAGAACCGATCCAATCAATGATATCTTGTGATTGAATGGGCTGTATGAAGATTGATTAATGATGTTTGAGATTTGATAAATGATTGCCATCCCCGGCATAACCCACGACAACCAAAAATTTAAGAAGGGTTATTGCGCACAAACTGATAATAACTTGTGTGCCAATATAATCGGCTCAAATCTAGCAAATGATCGGCACTGTCGGTGGCAAATCCAAAACGCCTTTGAGGTGCTTTTGTACGCAGACATCTCAAAGTGTACCCCGGTCTCTCGTACTCGATTTGAGGATTTCATATCAGAAAAAAACACAAGAGAAATCACTATGCTCTAGAAAAGACCGGTTGGAACTTAGCCCGTAAGGAGCAAGGACGCCTTTCCCGGTACGTTCCATATAAAGAGCCCAAAAAAAATGGGGTCGCGAAACAGGGGAAAAACAGAAGGCAAAAAGAGCATAATTGCCCCCTGTAAAACTCGCGAAATGTTGTAATCAACGCACGGACAAGACCGTCTCTCTCTCTCTCTCTCTCTCTCTCTCTAGCGCTCGCTCGCGGCGGGTTGGTTTTGAATCGAGCCCACCACCGCGAGTTCCGGAGAGGGAGGCCCTCTGTAAAACCCCTCCCCAAACCCTCCGACCGACGACCGCGCCGTCGCCGCCGCCGCCGCCGCAGTCGGCGTCTCCTCCTCCTCCTCATCCTCCGCTCAGTGAAGAGGAGGAGCCTTGGTCAGCTTGGCTTGCTGTGGAGTGGCCCAGTCGAAACCTTCCGCTTCTTGATCGCGGGACCGCCGCCCGCTCTCCTCCGGCCAGGGGAGCTTGCCGTCGGCGTTTCGGTTCGCGGTCTGAAGTACCTTTCCACTGAATGTGAGGTTCGAATCCCTAATCTCTCTCTCTCTCTCTCTCTCTCTCTCTTTCTCCGTACGTGGGTAAGCGCCAATGTCGGCGCTCTTGCGGTTTTTTTGGAGCTCCGGGTTGTGATCGTTCGTGGGGATTGCAGGCAGGTGTGGCCGCCGGTCTGGGGGTAGAATCGCCTTGGTGTGCTGAATGCACGACTTTGGGAAGCTTTGGAAGGCGTCGTTTCTTATAAATATTCGCCTTGTGTTCTCTGTTAGGGTTTTTCCTTTTTTGAAGTGATAGTTGTCGTCTGAGTGGGCAGACATGAGCATCGAATTAAGTTAGGTCAAGATACCGAGAGGAAGCTTGAGTTGAAGTTGAGTTTTTTGATTTTGAGCTGCGTGGAGCTTGTCATTTCGGCCATGGGTTAATGATATATGGCTAGTTATTGCCTCTGGCATGTTTTCGGAACGGAGTCATTTTTGTTCTGGTTTTGCTTTTTAACACTTTGGGTCCAGGAAAAGCGAACACAGAGTCATATGATAGATGGCGTGGACAGAAAAGGATGCTGTTAATGAGGGAGGAAAGGATCTAATTGCTGAAAATGGTTTCTCGAAAGCATCGGGGTCTTCTCCTGCTACCGACACAACTGTTTCTGGTGCTTCACCGAAGAAGGCATTGGAGGGGAAGGATGCCCTCTCTTATGCCAACATCCTACGAAGCAGGAACAAGTTTGCTGATGCTCTTGCATTGTATGAGACTATCTTGGAAAAAGATAGTGCGAACGTTGAGGCTTACATTGGCAAAGGCATATCCCTGCAGATGCAGAATATGGGGAGGCTCGCTTTTGATAGCTTTGCAGAAGCCATAAGGTTGGACCCACAGAATGCTTGTGCCCTGACCCACTGTGGCATACTGTACAAGGACGAGGGCCGCCTCATGGAGGCTGCCGAGGTATGCAAGTAATTTTTCCATCCCTGTCATTACTGCACTTGATGTGTGATTTGTGATGGAAATTGTTTTGTCTTAACATGGTACCACTTGCATTAAAGAATGCAAGTAATTGTTCCTTCCCTGTCATTTTTGCTGCTGTTCTGTGTATTGTATGCTGGAAGTTAATTTTCCATTAGTTTCGTGTAGGTTGCATGTTTAAGTAGTTCTGCTAGATATTTTGCAGGGACATCTGCGCTTTAGTATTTGCTTGATGAATCACTCTTCAATCAATTTGTTGTCTTTTGCTGTGAGGAGAAAAAACCCAATTGCTAAATGATGAGCAATTTTTTTATGGATCCAGAAGTGAAGGGTTTGGAAATTATTGAATAAAGATGTTACTGCAGCTTTGCACATTTGCATACACATCTGAGAAAAGTATGCTGATCTATACGTACTTTGTTATTTGTCAGGTCTTTGTAAAGATGTTAATGCTATTCAACTGCCAAACAATTTATTTCTGTTTTTGTATTTCATCTAACATGGAATAGTAAACATGGTCCTGGACCAGGGTTGTTGACTTGTTTTCACTTGTTAGGTGAAGCAATTAATTTATAACATCTTTGAATATGGTGGGATAAATCGTTTTTTGCTGCATCCCAGTTTCTCCGATCTCTCAATATTCTTATTTTGATTTTGTGTCCTGCATCTGAAACGTACACACTTAGAGACTATTGGTAGCTTGCTGCAAAGTTTGTTCCTGTATGTGCTTTTGATTTTGACCTTGTTTCCCGCCTTTCTTCTTCCATCTTAGGAGCATTTCCTTTCTTATTGTTGCAGTCTTCCCCATTTGTGTAAATTCTCGTTTCCTTTAGCGAATTATCCTGATATACAAAGATTTCATTGAAGTATTTGCAATAGTGTGCAATACTAAGGTGGCAATTAAAGGGAGTTGGGCTGGCTTAGGATTGAATGATCTTGGGTATAGAGCTGCTTTTGTATTTGAGTGATTTCAGTCTTTGCTTATTGGATACAGAACAGTTTTGGATATGCATATTTGGGTTTTGGGTTTTGCTAGATAGAGTTGGTCATTTGCTGGTTGCAATTGGTTCCCAGTCAATCTGTCCTTGCTCCAAATCTTTGCAAGTTTTGTCGGATCAACGTAGGTTTAGCTAAAGGGTTGATCTATTTGAACTGTAACTTTCAAATTGATTCGAGTTGGACTATGATCATGACGATATCTTTCCCATGGGAAATGTTAGGGAAAAATCTTAAATACGGTAATACTAGACGCATTCATTTCAAGTATTCACGAAGAAACAAAGCTCTTGCAAAACAACTGAATTTGTATATTTAAAGCAGCAAAGCATAATTCTGATTTTGTGTCTTTATAATGCAAATGCTTTTACATGGTTTCTCAAGAAATAGTCTAAGCACGGTGCACAGACTATTTTTAAAGATTCTAATAGATAGATTCATGAGTATTAAATAGTTACTTTAATCAATTAAAGATTGTTGCTGTAATTGTATAATGAGACGAGAGATCATGCATCTTCATTTTAAAAATTTAATTCTGTTAGCACCAAAGAAACGAGATTGAGAAGGATTGAAGGTAATTTGCTGTCAACATGATGTAACCTTAAAATTGAACTTAATGGACAAGATGTTCTGTAGTACAAAAACACATTTAGAGGAAAATTCTTATAAAAAAAGGGGCAAAATGAGATTTAATCTAGCCTTTGGTTGTTTCAGATTCACTTGCATCTCAGATTATGTTCCATGCATTTCAGTTCATTATGGGGCACGTGGGTCAGGTTGGTTTTTGGATTCTCATAGACGGGATTACTTGGATTCAATTAGTTTTTGCTCAAGTTAGATCTCTGATGTTTACTCTTTGCTCAGATCCAGTTTTAGGTTTTGGTGCAGATGTCTTGCTTGGGTCAGCTTTTTTTACCCTGTTGCTGTAGTAGTGAAGTGATATTTTCCTTTGCCATTTATCCAAGTTAGTGTTGCTATATTGTTGCTTACAAAAAGGAAAGAATAGGCTTGATATAATCAAGTTATGATACGTGGTGCCACTGATTTTGCTGGATGACAGTAAATTTGACACTAGAGGTTTTTGAAATATTAAAAATATTGTATGCACTAATGTCAGAAGGATTGATATCGGTAGGCTGAATTTGTAATTTGCTGATTCTTTCTCCTTGTGCATGGCTTCTAAAATTCACATACACCTGCTTGAGCCCTGTCTTGCTAACTTTTGAAGGTATCGATCTTATGTTAACCAGTACTAATTTGGGTGTATTGGACAAGTTTGTGGAGCCAACTTTTAGCCTTCGTTGAACTGATCTGGCTTGGTTAATTACAAACTTCTGTTTTCTTGCTATTATTCTTATCTTCCTATTTCTCGTTATTTTATCCATATTTTTTCAATATTTCTTTTCTATTGTGGGTCTTGTTGCTTTCTATCATCTGCAGTTTGAAATGTGTCACTGATGCAGAAATTTCTGATTGGATGTGTAGTCATATCAGAAGGCTCTCAGAGCGGATCCTTTGTACAAGCCTGCTGCAGAGTGCTTAGCTATTGTGCTAACAGACATTGGGACCAGCTTAAAGCTTGGTGGTAATACCCAGGAAGGGATTCAGAAGTATTATGAAGCTCTTAAAATTGATCCCCACTACGCTGTAAGCTGTCATTCTTCATCGTTCTCTTTTCCTTATTCTGCATTGTTAACCACAAAGTGTACTCATAAATTCTCTTGGTCACAAACTTGTATTTGCATGCAGCCGGCATATTATAACCTCGGTGTTGTCTACTCTGAAATGATGCAATATGACACAGCCCTTAATTGTTATGAGAAGGCTGCTCTGGAGAGGCCTTTGTATGCAGAAGCATATTGCAACATGGGGGTCATATACAAGAACCGTGGTGACTTGGAGTCAGCTATTGCCTGCTATGAGAGGTATCTGCTATTGCCAACTGATGGCAGTTGGATCTATTGTTGCATTTTCAGTTCAGAGCAATTCTTTTGCTGAAGCTTTCCTTGCGTGGTTTCTTTGCAACAGATGTCTTGCTGTGTCTCCAAATTTTGAGATTGCGAAAAACAATATGGCAATAGCTTTGACAGATTTAGGGACAAAGGTGATTACCTGTACATTTTCCTGGCATAAAAGTTTTATTTTTGTTGTTGAACTTGAAGTTGTTGTGGCTGTTAAATTCCCTTTGGACAGTAATGCAATGTAAGCCTCATGATTTGTTGTAGAGTTCTTTCAATGGATAGATTGGCTAAACAGGGTCTGATCAATGTTGATTATTAATACTTGTACTCAGGGCATTCATTGAGTCACCTGTGCTTGCATTTTGTGTCAGAATATGAAGAGGATGGAAGGGGAGGTCTTGTCCAACCCAATTACTAATAGTGACCATATCTCTCAAAAATGTGAACTCCTGAAGGCCTAATATTGAAAACAATGAAATATAGGAATTCTGTTTCGCTTCGCCAAATCTCTTTTGGAGTTATAATGCTAGATTTAAGTTCTTATCCTTTCTGGATAGAATAACTTGCTATGACCAATGATTCATTGATGGTTTTCTTTGAGTAGGTCGTTGGCTAAATGTTTAATTGCAGCCACTGTCCAAGCATCTCAGTTCTGCCCCTGTTACTCTAAGCAATTGCAATTTCCTTGAGTCAATTGAACTTGCTGTTACATATATGAGATGAACTGACAAATTGGATGGAAGCAATCAAAGGACGTTGAAAATACTCTTCTATAACACATCGTAGACACTTATAAATATGTTTCTAGACAATTGCATTGCCCTGTGATAAATGTAAATTAATCTTTTATGATTTCGCCTAAATGCATTGTTAATTTGCCTGTAGATTGTTTAGAAAAAGAATTTGTTGGAGATAGAAAAGAGTTCCACTGAACAAGGATAAATCTCCTCTATAGATGCAATTGGTGTATAAGCCTGTAAACATTTTCAACTGCTATATGTTGGTCAAATACAATTCTTGATTGAATCTAAGAAACTGAGCATGTTTTTCTAGCTTCAAAATCATGATATTGTTGTAAAGTTAGTTGAAGACTTGCACTACATGTGATTGTATAATTTATAGATTTTGTTTTCCTCATACAGGTAAAATTGGAAGGAGACATAAACCAAGGTGTGGCATATTACAAAAAGGCTTTGTACTATAATTGGCACTATGCAGATGCCATGTATAATCTTGGTGTTGCTTATGGTGAAATGCTGAAGTTTGATATGGTAAGTGATATGTCGAAGATGATTTTTGGTCTTATGTCCCCATCTAAATTGCCTTCTTTGTCCTAATAAAAGATGGGAAAGCTTGTGGTCTGGCATCCTTGAGCAACTGTTTTCAGACATGTGTTTGTTTTACAGCAATCATGTAGATTCTGAAGATAGTTAGTGTTGAGTAGAAATTAAAGTCAATTGAAAGCAAATATTCCGTGTTGAAAAATGAAATTTTGTTTATAATAGCCTGTTGTACATTGAATTTTTATTGGCAAGTGCACATTAGTGTGACTTTTATGTATCGAAATTTGTTTAACTTATTTTTCATCTTGCCTCAAATTAGAAATTTGTAATGTCATGGTCTGAAAGTTTACCTCAAGAATGTGAAATCACTAAGTTTGTAAACTTAGAAGATGGCAATAAATAGGAATACCATTAGCTATATATTTCAACAATTTTAACTGAGAGATAGTATAAGTTGTTGAACCCTTTCATTAGCACCTAAATCTTGATGTAAATGATGTACTAGACTTAGTGGATTCATTATCTTGTTGATGATACTGCAAGCAGAGAGGATCTCCTTGGTGCCTTCTTAAAGGAAATATGTATGTTTTTGCTGAAAAAGAAAAGTTATTGAAGAGAATTTCTTGGCCCATTTAATTCCAAGTCCGTGCTCCTTACCATGCTCAAATTCCTTGAACATTTGGAGAATATACAGGGGCCTTATAATCATTTTTATTTAGCGGTATGCTTTCAAGCATATGCAAGGGTCCATATTAGCACCATAATGATGTTATTTTGGTGAATACACCTCACTATCGGTGTAGAAATTTGAATCTGTAATTGCTGTTTTCTAAGAGTACTATAGGACCTCGGAGAGATAATAATGCTTCATTTGCATTTGCAGGCGATCGTGTTTTATGAACTTGCTTTCCATTTCAATCCACACTGTGCCGAGGCATGCAACAATTTGGGTGTTATCTACAAAGATCGTGACAATCTTGATAAAGCTGTAGAATGTTACCAGGCAAATCTTTTCACCAGTGATTACTGAAAGTTCACCCATCTGGTCAACCATTATTTGTACTACTGACATAGTTGTTTACTCTCATTTTACAGTTAGCTTTATCAATCAAGCCTAATTTTTCTCAGTCACTAAACAATCTGGGTGTCGTATACACGGTTCAGGTTTGTGATGATTCATAGCTGAGAAATATGTGAATCAGTTTGCTTGAGCTACCTCTGACTTTCTTCTTCTTTCTCCTTGGCGTTCTTTCTTCTCTTCTTTTCTCTGGCAGGGTAAAATGGATGCGGCCGCTAGCATGATTGAAAAAGCTATAATTGCTAATCCAACATACGCTGAGGCATACAATAACCTAGGTCAGCACTGTAAAAACAAGCTATTTCCTTTAGTGTTTACTGAATAGTATTGCAAGTGAGACACATTGATGTAGGGTCATAGCTGATATTCGTTCTAAACATCGCCAAAAAAATATTATGTGGCTCCATAATTATCATATAGCATCAGTTGCCCTTACTTTTCCTTTTTGGAAAGTCCACTAGATGTTGTTGTCCTGTTTATTATTCTTTTTCTTTGCTAAGCTTGTCCTATTTTATTTTTCATTGTTAAACTCTTGATTTGGGACAAGGGAAAAAGCATGTTTAATATCGAAAGGCTGGATTGAATGGTTGAGTTGCTGTGAAAAGGCTAATATATTGATGGAAAGTCTACATGGAATGTCAAAAGAATTCTAGAAGTAGCAGCTACAAAGTTGCACATCATGGGTTTTTTTGTATTTTGCTTGGTGCAAATCAGTAGAATTATTTGGTAGGACTTGTATGAAAATGCAATTCATAGCTCTTCCTTGGTTGCTTTAAGTAAATTAGTCCTTCTTGTCACCAGCAAAATACTCTATGCATGTTCTTGTAAAAGCTTAATTCCAGTTGTCTCTGTACCTCCACTGTTCAGTACAACAGAGATATCTGATATCATTTGCATATAGGGGTTCTTTATCGAGATGCTGGCAATATAACAATGGCAATTAATGCCTATGAGCAATGCCTCAAAATAGATCCTGATTCTCGGAATGCTGGCCAGGTAATGTTTGTCTTTATATACCGTTTGGTAGTCTGCTTTTATTGCAATGACATCTTTTTTGGGGATGACATGCCTTGTTTTGTTAAAGGCTTGATTCTCCTGGAGTAGTTCCATAGTGTTTTTTTTTCACATCAGAGTTTGATTCTTTTGTAATGTTCTTGAACTTACTTTTGTTTGCTTGTCTCGAAACACTGATACATGGATTTTTTGCATTTGGGAATTGTTTATTGAACAAACAAAGGTCCACTTGGCAGTTTATGCATTTTTTTTTTTTTGGTCTATATCTGAGTTTGTCATGGGGAACCCTACATAGAGATTATTCTTTCCTGTGATTTATGTGGGTGGAGAGGTTTACCACTCATTTCTGTTTGTATCTTCTTAAATTTTGTCTGACCACTAATATTTCCAAGATATTCCTGCTGTCCCTAACCTTGTAATGGGTTAGTTGTTGTCATGAAGGCTGTTCTCAGTGAGTGAATACAAAATTTAAATGTAAAGGAAAAAGGGTGCCTGAAGAGGTTCAGTTTCCATTCTGACCTCTTCTATTATCGGGCAATTGATCTCTTTGAGTTCGTTTGAATTGTCGATGGTTGATTAATTTCCTTAGCTGTGTTTATATTGTCAGCCTTTAAACATTATTTAATATTTGTTGATCTGAAATTGATCCAGAATTGTATTAGCCATAGTTTTCTTTCATAATTGACTGCCTATTGAGCTACTTCCATGCCACCTTTGAAAACCCATGTTTTTTTAGAACATAAAAAATGACTGAATAAAATGTGGTTCAGCTGCAGAATGCTGAGAATACCTTTTTGTGGTTCTTGCATTGCTTTATGATAGTAAAGAAGCATGTGAAATAAATACTGAGTTAGTTGCTCTTGACATGAGGATTAAGGATATGCACAGGTGCTATCTTACTTGTGGGCTTTCATTGTACAACATACTTGTATTTGCTTATCTTTGACTTTGCCTCAAGTTAAGCATATTTAGTTTTTCAATTTGATGTGAAAGTTAATTTCTTGTTTTGGTCAAGGGAACCTTTATACCTGTTTAGTACCCTAATTATCTAGTGATCATATGGATTTTTCATCATAGCATCTAAGTCTAATGTTACGCCTTTCAAAGCCCTTCCTCAAGGTATTTAGAGCCTAAAGGAAGTGAAGAAATATCAAGTGAACTACAAGCAACTAATTTTAAATTGTTGACTTCATTCATGAAACTGAGTGATATATTGGTTTCCTGTTAATATGTTCTTTGCTGATTTTTATCTGCCCAATGGATTTTGTACTTTGAGTCCTATTCTTCACTTTAAGATATTCTTTTGGACAGAATCGGCTTCTTGCTATGAACTACATAAATGAGGGGCATGATGACAAACTTTTTGAGGCTCACAGGTTGGCCTTTAACTTCTTTCAACTTAGCATATATCTTCAAACACTTGTATGATCTCCAAAGAGGCTTTTGCTATGTCTACTACATTACATAAGCATTTCTATGATTCTACTTGAAGATATTATTGTGGTATAGAAGAAAGGATCAAGGATATCTTTTATCTTCTTTAACTGGGGTGGACACATCTTGGTTCGCCATATCTTAACTTTCTTTTTCCTCTGTACATCTGTTATCTTCGACTGCACTTGCTTCTTCTCTCTTTAAGGAGAAAGAAAGAGAAGGTCAAAGGCATTGGCTGCACTGCCTTTAAGCACAGTTAATATTTAAATAACAGCAGAGTAGCCGCAGTCACACTCTAACCCTCAATAACAAATCTATGTAAGAGAATGAATGGCTGTGGCATAATGCAGTTTTACATCTGGCCTGTTGCCCTGTTTCACATATTGCAAGCTTAAAATAGAAGTTTCAGTCCATAGTTGATTGGTAATCATTACTTCTGAGTCTCAATGTCATCTGGTGATTGATATATAAGTTTGTCTTAATGGGCTAGCATTTTATTCTTGTCTTGAGTGTATCAATGCCTACATAATGCCGATATTTTTGGAAAGGAGTGGGTGCACACTTAGCTGTTGACAAAGCAATGGGTCACAGATGATGAAAATCTGATGTATCTCATGGAGGGGGTTTCCTAGGACTGGAGTTGATAGAATTGGGTTTCTAAGAGATCCAAGGGCAGTGTTAATTTCACAGTGAGAAATTTGACCTTGAGGAATTAGTCATGGCCGAGCATGGTGATCGAATTTCAAAGCAGAGTAAAGAAAGTTTTACTAATCCTAAATGCTCATGGCAGGTGATTATGTACAATGGTTCCACTTGGTAAAATGCTAAAATCTTTCATTCCCCTGTGCTGATGTCATTCTCTTTAGTAAGAAGAAATTTATTGATCTTTAAGGCTACATTGTGTAAAAAACAAATCGTGTGAGTTTTTGTTAAGAATTCTATTGCATCAATATTGATGGCATGTCTAAAATAGCTAAATAACTTGGGTTATTCAGCTTTTGCGGTGACTTTCAAAACTTTTACTCTTTCAATTCCGTCATTAAACTTTTTAGATGTTGAAAAAGACTGATGGAACAATGGCATGGCATGCCAAGTGACACATGGATAAAGTGTCACTTCCTCATTTGTTATATGACACATTAGTTCTTTTACAGATGTTTGATGGACTGGCCTCTGACTGAAAGAACCTTCGTAATTGAGTGACCTGATTAAGTTTTCACAAGTTCAATGATAAAGAAAAATTGGACCACCATCCATGTCTTTACTCTCCAAAATATGCGAGAAAGGATCCCTTCTGGTGTTTATCATTGATACTCTTTACTTGTTTTATGGTATGACAATCATTTAGCAGCGATCATATTTGGGATCTGTTCCTTTAGAGTACACATTTGATGGTTTTCATGTGTCTTTGCTAAACTGAACGTTTCCATGCAGGGACTGGGGTAGACGCTTTATGAGGTTGTTTCCACAGTACACTTCATGGGAGAACATGAAAGATCCAGACAGACCTCTTGTGATTGGATATGTGTCTCCTGATTACTTTACTCATTCAGTATCATATTTCATCGAAGCGCCTCTTTCAAATCATGACTATTCGAATTACAATGTGGTGGTTTATTCGGCAGTTGTGAAGGTACAGTTCACATTTGAGCTAATGACTACTTCAGAAACTATGGCTTTCCTCTGAGAGGCACGAGACACATGGTGCATCTATTTATAGATCTTCCTGCTCTAACTGTGTGGTAATAATCACATGTTAATTTTCTCATTTCTAGTTCCTCCGATCATGTCTGGGTTATGCTGGATTTGATGAGAAGGAAGAAAATAAAATACAAGATCTGCTTTTCATCTGTTTTCCAGAATTGAACTGGATCAACTGGCTCAACCGGGGACCGGTGCTTGGTCCAGTCTGGTTTTCATCACTGGTTTGTTGTGGGAAATACCACTAAAAATGAGCTTGGACCTAGTTCAATTGATCAAACTGATGAACTGATTCACTTGGTCTGACTGCATTTTGACCTTCAAAATTAAAATTGATGAGGTGGGACTTGATCTCCTGACCCTTGGAAGGAGGGACAATGCATAAGCCACCTGTGAGCCATCATTTCGAATCTAGACATGTTAAATAATAATTACATGACAGACAGGAAACGTCCCTGAAAAGGCATTAAATTGCTACCGCATAAAATTCAAGTGCATTCCACGATGAGTTAGTGGCTCTTTGCCATTCTAGCTAGGAAGGAAGGATGCATCAGTTACTACATTTCCCATTTATATTACTACTTTATTTGATGACGTCACTTTATATCTACTTGTCTGGTTGAGCCGGTTAAACCTGGATATTGGGAGTCTCACCATTTAACGTATGCATCCCTTTCTAAGAAGACTGTTTGATTTAATTATTCTTATGCTCTATGCTTCTCTCTAAGTTCTGAAAGTTTTAGAATCTTCTTCAGAAACTTGATTTTTTTTCGTATCTGTTATTAACTGAGACCTGCTTGGACTTCGTAGGTTTGATTATTATCTAGAATTTATCGTTGAGTCGTCACAACTGGCTGCAAATTTCAGTCTGGCAGAAGTTGTTTAGAGAAAAGCTCTTTGATATAAGTTTATAAGTCCTCAGCCTCATGCTGTGAGTCTAAATCACTTTGCGGTACCACTGCAGCATTCACCTATTCTCTGGCACTTCTGTTTTTCACTCTGATTTCTAATGCAGTTTTTTCTATGCCATTGTTGGTTTGCTGTTGCCCTTGCTATATGACAGAGATTCCCTTTCTCACTTTGATAAGTAAAGAAGAATTTTCAAAAAAAAAAAGTACCAACAAGAGAACCCTGTACAAAATGGTTGAGGACAGAGAGTAAAGACCACAAAGTGTCACTATTGAAGAACAACACTACTGATTGTCAGGAATTGTGTCCTCTATGGCTGGTCCTCAAATTGAAATAAAAGAAATCTCAAGTAGCTATATGTCTTCTTGAGAGTGGGGATAGCTCAGTACAATTTAAATTCTTTTTTGTTCTTCGGGGGTTGGAGGGAGAAGTTCTCAGAAGTCCCTAAATATATCTTGATACTAAAGATGTGGGTAGGATTTTCCTGAAGATAGTCTTCTCTCTTTGGAAAAGCTGTAACTGCAGCATCTAGATACTAAAAAGCCGCATAATTAACTGAAGCGACAGTGACTCAGTGTACTGTTTGGGGCCCTTTTTCACAAAGAGAACTTTTGGTATTGGTTCTCTCCGCTTCTTTGCTACACGCTGAAAAGACTGACTACTCTGCGAAGAGGGCTCTGTAGCTTTATTGACTTCCGGACTGCTGTATTGCACTTATTTCAGCCTTGTTAACCCCCTTCTACTCAGCCATTCAGAGTTGAATGCTTATCCATCTTTCTTTGCTAAATCAATAAATACTCTTAGCCATAGTTTTTTAATAATATTTCAAAACTCATCCACTTTCTGATGCATGGCCACTCTGAGCCATGGATGATCCTTATCACAAATGGATACTGTTGTAGGTACTTCACTTGCTATTTCACTTGCTATCCAAGGATAATGTGAGGACTATAGGTAGTTGGTCCCCTCCAGACTTGACATATCTTTTATATGCTATGCAGGCAGATGCAAAAACTTTCAGGTTCAGGGATAAGGTATTGAAAAATGGTGGTATATGGAGAGATATATATGGAGTTGATGAAAAGAAGGTTGCCAGCATGATCAGGGAAGATAAGGTTGATATCTTAGTTGAACTCACTGGGCATACTGCCAATAACAAGCTAGGAATGATGGCTTGCCGACCTGCTCCAGTTCAGGCACGTTTTACTTGACTTGAACTCCACTTTACTAATTTCTACCCTGCTTCTTCTGTTACACGTGATGTTCGTACTTTTTATCAACTACAGTTATCCTCTCCACCCATATTGAATTCATGGAAACTTGGAGCTTTGTATAGAAGTTTGGTTCTTTGGTTTTTCTCATCAAGTAGAATTTTTTCTTTCTTTTTTAGCTTTGGAGGACTTTGTGCAACATCTGCTCAACTAGTCAGAATGTTGATTTTTTTTTTCCAAAATGGTTCATCAGTCAATTTAAAAATAATATGATCCAGTGAGTCTTTCGGAAAGGAGTATTATCATGTATCATTAAGCCACATCTAAGGTAATTTGGAAATGCACAAACATGAATTCTACATGGTTCCATGTTTTAACGAGAATGGTACACCTTCTTATTTGACATCTTCAAGTTCAAGCGTTAAAATTGTTTATCATTACACTTAAGGCTTGGGTGATGCAATTTGTGTAAATTTTCTGAACTTGATCTTGGTTAGAATTGCCAAATGATTACAATGAAAAGCGGTCTTACTTAATGGACTGATACGTAAGTTTGTTTGAATTATTTTTTTTTTTTGCCACAAGTTTATTTAAGTAGTTAGTGTACTTTTAAATGCACCAAAATCGACAACACAGATAAAGTTTAATGTCATTATAAATACCTATAGTGATGTAATTTGGTTTGTCAAGCATAACTGGACTTCAATAAGACATTTATCTGCCATTTTGAGTCCATACTAATGCATAAGAATCGGCATATGAACTGAGAGAGACTGATTTGATAGAAAATTGAGGTTGACCCTTCAGGTGGTCAGTGGGTGGTTTAAGCTTGAAGGTCTTTGTTTTCATATTCTTGCTGATGCACGGTGTGTTAGCTATATGCATCTGAGTCACACTGATACAACTATCTGGTAGCTTTTCCATGTTTAATTCAGTTGTCTTCTGTTTTAGGTAACTTGGATTGGCTATCCAAATACTACTGGTTTGCCTACTATAGACTACAGAATCACTGACTCCCTTGCAGATCCTCCTGACTCAAAGCAGAAGTATCTCTCTCTCTCTCTCTCTCTCTCTCTCTCTCTCTCACACACACACACACGCACACACGCACACACGCACATGATAGCTATGTTGTTTCCGGATCTTATAATTGTTGGCTTGATGTTTGAGCTCCTCCCCTGAGGACATTCTCAAGGGCAAAATGCTATTCTGCCTTTACAACATGAGACGCACTAGCAAATGTTTCATTGTACATGGTGTTTGTGTAGTGGCGTAAAAAAAGCATGGAATTTACTCTGTTATCTGCAGGCACATTGAAGAGCTGATCCGGTTACCAGAGTGCTTCCTTTGTTATACACCTTCCCCTGAGGCTGGGCCTGTTTGTCCAACTCCTGCGCTTTCAAATGGCTTTGTAACATTTGGTAGCTTCAATAACTTGGCAAAGGTATTTATTAACATGCTGGTGTGGCTGTTGTGCTTATAAACTAAACTCCTTGTTTCCGCCTTCCTCCATTTGATTTTCCTTGGGTGCAGGGGAGTGTTTAGTATCTGACACTGTTATCTGTTGCTCCTCTCTCTTCCTATATCAGATAACTCCTAAAGTGCTGCAAGTCTGGGCAAGAATACTTTGTGCAGTTCCAAACTCTCGTCTGGTGGTAAAGTGTAAACCTTTTTGTTGTGATAGTGTGAGGCAGAGATTCCTTGCCACTTTGGAGCAGCTGGGATTGGAATCTTTACGTGTTGATCTACTTCCACTAATTCTTCTTAATCATGATCATATGCAAGCATATGCTCTCATGGATATCAGGTAAGTTACATGTCCTCAATTAGTTAGATGCAGTGCAAGTGCACTCTGTCCCTACCTTCTCTCTTCCGACTCTTTCAATCATGGCCTAGGTGTCATTCTTTATGTACATGTTGTTGGGACCTGTATTTGTCACCTTTCTTCTGCTTATTGTTGAATCTCAGATTTTTTTTCTTTATGATGGATATATTATTTCTCCATGTCTGTTCAAATTTCTTGTACCTTGTCATTACTGCATCTGCAGTTGTAAATGTGCTGCTCGATTGTTGGGTCCTGTATCATATAGCAAACTAAGAGCAACGCTTAAAAATGAACTAAAATTCAAGGAATTTACTTGTCTGAGTTCTCATTAAAAAGGAACAGAATGTAAGTTCTACTGACTTTTCTTGTCTCTTTTTAAATGAAATCCATCCCGTTTTTAGTGAATCTTAAAAACTGTCAAGATTTTTATTTTAAAAACTGTTTTGAACTTTAATGCATTGGCTAGTTCATATCTAAAACAGAAAGAAAAAATTTGTTTTTTGCTCTTCTACATCTTCGTTCAGGTCGCTGCCTACATCACTAATCCTGAACATGTATCTGGATGCGCCTGACTTGCTGCATATTTTGGTGACAGATTATAATTTGATTTGTTCTTTATATCGTAGCTTGGATACTTTTCCCTATGCTGGAACTACTACAACATGTGAATCATTATACATGGGGGTCCCATGCATCGCAATGGCCGGTTCAGTTCATGCTCACAATGTTGGTGTGAGTCTTTTGACAAAAGTTGGTGAGCATTTTGATGCCTAGTGCTCTTCTTGATAAAATGTACCTGTTCAATCAGTTTACCTGATGTTCTTCTCTACTTCCTATGTGTGAATATCGGGAATTTATTCTACATAAATGTGTGTACCATAACTACTTCATTGTCCTCTTTGATGTAGGATATATAATTTTAGTTGTCATTAATATTTCACTATAAAGCAACCTTATAACTAGCATTTGTTGAAAAAATTCTGCTAGATGAAAATGGGCACGAGCTTCTTGTTTTGGCCTCCTTGAAAGATATCAGAATTTGGGAAAAAGAAACTTTTGGAGCTCTGGGGTGGGAAAAGATAATTACATTTTCATAGAGGCCTTGGGCTGAAAGCTCATCTTGTCCAGGAGTCCCATCTGCCAGGAAAAGAAAAGGGAATATTAGAATAGGAAGGATCCTGTTATTGAGTGCCCTGGCGCACTAGTTAAGTATACTTTATTTGGAACAATTCATCTTTCACGACACTAATTGTGCATAATACGGGGACAAACAGTGTATTGTAAACTGTAAAATTTTCTTCATTGGTTTGTTAACAGGTGGCCCTAAGGCACTCATTAACAAAGTCCAAATAAAAACAAGTAAAAGATCACCTTCCACGATTGACTCAGCCTTATCATAGAAGGACCACAAATCTTAAGAGTCCATGTTTCTTTCGAAGTCTGGTTCATATTTCATACTCGCACACCTACTTAACAGTTCCGGTAGGCTGGTCATCCTATAATTTGTAAAAGAATCCATCGTGTCTCTAAAATGTGCCGTATTGTTTTCCTTGTCTTTGTTCTCGTATCCCTTTGTTTTCCTGCATTTACTGTTCCCCTATGTAGCTTTGGAAGTATCATGTACGTGGATTTTTTTACAGTATAGTTCTGACTTGGGCTTTAGCTGGATGCCCTTCCTCTCTCTATTTTTCTGCCTGTGTTTGAATGCCTTCTTATATTTCTTTTGGCTATTGCTCCTTATAGTTTCCTTTGTCAACTTTTTGGTTTGTGATGTAAGCCTTTGTCCTTCATTGCAACAGGACTAGGACATCTAATTGCCAAAAATGAAGATGAATATGTTGAGTTGGCTCTGCAACTGGCTTCTGATGTTAATGCTCTCTCAAAGTTGAGAATGAGTCTCCGGGAACTTATGTCCAAGTCTCCCGTATGCGATGGACCAAAATTTGTCACCGGTTTGGAATCAACATACAGAAGTATGTGGCGGAGGTACTGTAAAGGTGATGTTCCGGCCTTGAGAAACTTGGAAATGCTTCAACAACATGCAGCTTCTGAACCTTTGAGCATGCCTGCTACAAGCATCTCAGTTTCACCGGAGATACCTTCTGAATCGGCCAAAGCAAATGGATTTGCACAGGTGGCACCTGTTCTGACTCTAACCTCTAGCGAAGAAAATGGTCAGGTGAATGAAGCTGCCAAAAATGGGAAATGAGGTGTATGAAGGATTTTTGTGCTTGTTCTAATTGCTGGGGAATCCGGGTATAGCTTGAAAGGCCACTTCGAAAAAATATGCATTCTTAGAAGCGTCAGTGTATGCTTATTTGGCTTCCGGGGGTTGAGCCTCGCAGTGATCCTTGAGAAGAATTGCATTTTTTTGGGAAATCCTGATATCCATGCAAGTGGATAAATAGAAGGCGATTTGAGGAGGTTTATAGGCCATAGTAAACTGCAATTTACCCCCCTGAAAGAGATTATAGTGATGGGCTGTAAAGTACTATTCTAGGGGCATAGTTATTTTTCAATTTTTCTTCTTTTGCTTCTTTGGGTATGGGATGGTGGGGGGTTGGTCTTGGTCGTGGTTGTATCCTCTGTTATATAAGATCTGATGGTAACTTCTCTCGATCTTCTAATAGTAAAAGATTAAATGTTTAGCCAATTATAATTATCATTTTGTCGTTGAATGATTTCCATCGAGGAGCTGCGGTCAGAACTCAGTGTCGTCCTCTGTCCAAGGGGATTGCGGTGAATTGTTCTAGTCTGGAAGTTCATGGCCTAGACTGAGTGCTTACACGTGTGCATGTATACAAGAGAATGATCGTATGATGTATCTAATTGAAGGGGTTACTGTAGTCAATTTCATATGATCTATACATTTAGTTGAGAGACGAGTTGAGAGGAGCGTAACAAGAGCCAAAAGGTGATAATTTTTCCGTCAGATCAAGTCGTATGAAAGTTTTAAGAGCATAAAGTTAGATTTTTATTTATTGGGATGAGTAAAATTTGGCATTGCATTCTAAAATTTACAAAAAGTTCAATCGAATTATAAAACTTATTAAGTAAGGGCAATAAAACTTATTAAGTGCAATCAAGTTTTAAAGTCAACGCCGTCCATTTATAACAGAAAATGTTGACGTACCATTTTTAAATCAGTTTCTCTCTCATAATTGGTGTTTTTTTTTATTGTTTTCTTTTTTAAATCATATTAGAAACTAAAAAAAAGCTAACATTTTATTTTTAAAAACAAATTTAAAAGGAAAAGAATAGAGAATGGGGCAGGTCATGCCAATGGGTGCCGCCGCCACCATCCATTGCTGGAGGTTGTTGGCCTTGGGCGAGGGTGGCTGGCCCTCGCTAGTTTCGGGCAAGGCCTCGTTGGCCCCAAGCAAGCGCAAGTGACCTTCGTTGGCTTGGGCTAGGGTGCCCACCCACCCAGATTTGGATGATGCCGATTGTCGCCTGGAACCAACGAGCCTCACTAGCCTGGGCAAGCGCCAACACTGCCCATATTTGACTGCTTGAGCCTAAGGCTAGTGAGGGATGCCGCCCCTTAATTGGGGCGGTGAGGCCTTGCCTAGGATTGCCGAGGGCTGGCCACCCTCGCCTAGGGTCGGCAGAGGTTGTCAGCCTCTCCGGCAATGGGTGGCAATGGCAATGGCGCCCACTAGCATGGACCTTGCCCTGCCTTTTTCTTTCTGTTTAAAAAATATATATATATATATATATATAGCTTTTTTTTTTTTAACCTAATTTAAATCAGATTTAGGAAATAAAACAATAAAAAATGCCAACTAAGAAAAATAAATTAATGTAAAATGCCATATTAACATTTTATGTTAAATAAATCGACAGGGTAAACTTTAGAACTTAATTGCATCTATTCAACAAGTTCTAAAATTTCATTACACTTTTTATACTTTCTTGATTATCACTTATTTATTCTAACATAAGTTCGAGTTTGCTAATTATTTTGTCAAAGCAAATCGTGATCTCATACTAAGCCGTGCCGCACCATTGCCCCTCGAGTTCAGTGATCAGAGAGATAATATGGTTTTCCATAGGGTGGGTAGCAGATGCAGTTGAGCGAGAGATTGGAACAATAGCGGTGCCGGCAGCAAGCTGCCACGTCACCGAAGATTGCCGTATGGGGCTTTTAGACCTGAAGAAGCAGACCAGAAGGGAGAATTGTCGGGACGACAATTTCTAGACATGCAGAACAACACGCATATAAGACGTCTTGCTTGTACTAGTACTCACTGTTTTTCTGGGAAAACGCCAAAATCGACATATTCGACCCCAGCAGAAAATTAACATTCATCGCAAGAGTAGATCCTGCTGAGTTCATATGCCATGAAATTGCCCCAAATTTGTCCCAAGCTGACATAATCCTGACAAAGCATCAACGCATTGCATAATGTATTTTTTGTCGAAGAGAAGTGACCGGCGAGAACATGTGTCAGATGATACTAACGCCATTGCACAATATTACAAATGTTGGACAAATATGGCTCCATGATCAATGTGCAGTTGAAAGATGGTATCACAGAACACCCAGTCAGTGAAAATTAGCTCCTCCCTCGAAATCAATCTTTTACTGATGTCCGCAATATCTTCACATCATGGATCGGTCTGCACAGAGAGTATGTAAAAGTTTGATAAAACTATCGTTTTTTCCACTGCTATCAGCCATGTCAAAATAGAGAAAATGACACTAATTGCGGTAGCTATAGAAAATTCTGAATTCATGTACAGCTTTCTTGGAAGTGAAGTCAAGCAGGACTCGGATCAATATTCATGCTTTACCCGACAGATTAAGCAACAAGCGTCAGAGACTGATTCAATGTGTCTTCTCAATCTCCCTTTCAAAATGAGGACCAACGAGTTCTTTTCAGAATCAATGAAGCCATTGAAAACATAACTTAAAGCTTCCCTTTCGAAAGTGAAGTTTAGCAGGACTCAGCCAATATTCATACTTTTCTCAAACCATTTTAAGCACATGCACTACAGCATGATCCAATAGGATTTGCAATTTTTTTTTTTTTTTTTTTCATTTTCAAAACAAGGACTGATATATTGTTTCCTGAAAGACCTAGCATCACCAATTTTCTCTTCACTGTATCATCAACAAAGTAGAATTCTTTATTGGCTTCGAAAATATAATTCCAGAAAGCCCAAAAACGGATGTTACCCCTCATTTCTGACAACTTTGGCTCCATGTTCTCATTAAATAATACTTTCTAAATAGCCACAAATGCCAGAAAATATCATATCAGAAGTGAAAATACTTGGAGCACAACATTCTTCTATGTCAAGCGTTTTAAAGATATACAAATTCTTGAGAGACTTATGCATCAACAATTTTCAAGAAAAGACATACCTATCATTGTTGTCTGTTTGGACACTCCCAAGTCTTTTGATAATCTCCATTCCTCTGCATACTCGTCCAAATATTGTGTGTTTTCCTGTATGGAGGAGGAGACGTGATTAAATCATCCACTACTCCAATATGATAATAAAAGAAAAAATTGTGAAGAGCAAAAGCAGAAAGATAAAAGAGTATATATGTTCCTTCCCGTACCAATCTTAATGAAATAAGGTGTCAAGTAGGTACGTTTCTCCTCCTATATAGATGTTCCTAAAGTCTGAAAGAAATTATATATTCAGTTGTCCTTAGCTTCTATTGAAGATGATTACCAGACTTATTGTATAGTCAGGTGCATTTGGATGTCTAGAGGTTTGAACAGTGCAGCTGTACATGTTGTACATGAATGTGGCGCCCACATTATTTAGAGCACCAAACTTCAGAGTCAGACAGTCCTTTTGTCATGAAAATGGGCCCTGAAACATATATCTGGCCAATGAAGTTCCATCTCACGACTGAATCAGCATTTCTCAATTCTACATATGCTGCTAATACATAGATGTCTGACCAGCTAACCTGTATTGCACAAGGGAGTCGACTAGAATCAAAAGGTCTATATCAGTTTTAGGCCATATACTTACAGACTAGGTCTACAATTAAGATGAAGATGAAATTTTAAGGCAGCTAAATTTGCTCTTCTATGTCGAACTCGATGTCACTATACAAAAGATGTATATGGGAAATCTTCTTCTTCTGATTCAAAATCCTTTGATCTTCTGAAGAAATAAATTTCAAGACTGCTTCTGCTGTAAAGAAAAAGCCAAAGCACTTATAATACACAACACAAGCTAGAGGGAAGAGGGATGTCCCAAAGGCAAACATAACGACCAAACACATCACTCGTGTTCACAACTACAACTTGCAAGTGCACAATCATCTCAAGCTCTCAGACACTCGCACTGCAAAAAGGATCAACCAATCACATGATTAAAAGAAAAAAAAAAAAAACCATCAATAGAGACTGCAATAATGACTTGATTCAGATAATATCATACCATCAAGCGAAGGGCATGGCGCCAAGGTGATGAAGAATTGGCTGCCGTTGGTGTTTGGTCCAGCATTTGCCATGGACAGGATGCCCGCACCCGTGTGCTTCAGTTCTGGCTTTATCTCGTCCTCAAACTTTTTACTGCAACACAATACACACCGTATATACTGTGAGGGTCCTTTAACAACCAAACAAGGAGCTGAACAGCACTCTCTAAGGTCCTCCTTCTTCGCCGGTGCACCCAAACAATCAAATACAATAAGGAGCTTGAGAAACACACTCTTCTCATTGCTCTCATTGTGCCGATGCTCCAGCAGTGAAAACCCACAGCTCAGTAAAGAAGCACTCCATCAGAGGTAAAAACCACTCGAACCCGCACGATTGTTAAGCAAATCAGTACTCAAACAAGAAAACGATGTCGCCATTACCCGTAGATCGATTCTCCACCCCTTCCAGTCCCGGTGGGATCCCCACCTTGCACGATGAAGTCCTAATTCAGGGTCACATGAAAAAGAGACAATTAGAAAAGCCATCATAGTAACGCGCATTCGTGATTTCTGGGTGTGGGATTTTTTCGATTCCAACGATAACTTACCGGGGGAAAGAAACGAGCACGCAAAGAAACGAGCGATTACCTTGATGATTCGGTGGAACTTGACGTTATCGTAGTAACCCCTCCGGGAGAGTTCGATGAAGTTCCGGCTAGTCCTCGGCGCATGCTTGGAGTATAGCTGTAGAAAAAAAAGCAAACAAAATGAAAAACTTTCGCACGACCTGACGCATCGCAGAACAAGAAGAAAGCAGGAAGAGGGGACTTTGCCTCGACAGTGAAAGAACCCATGGAGGTCTCGAGAGTGACCTCGGGAGGACCTCCTTCCGCGGTCGCCCACATCTTCCACGCACAAAGCAAAGCTACGAGGGCCTCGCCGGGAGAGATCCTCTTGCAGAGAAAATGGCGTCGTCTTCCAAGTGCTCGATGAAATGCACTCTCCGCAGCTGCAGAGCTCGTGGGTCTTTCGAGGGGTTTTGAATCTCATTCGAGAGAGAGAGAGCTGGACCTATAAACTTCAAATAAACTTCAAATATCTTAAAAAAGAAAAAACTTCAATTTTAGCTTTTATCTCAATTTTATTTTTATTTTATTAAATAACCTCAAATTTCAGATCCAGTTTCATAAAAAATTCTCAATTTTAAATCTTGTCCCTACTCTACTATAAACTTTTTTTTATCCTATGAAAAATCCCACGTTTTTAGGTTTTGTCTGATCCTAATTTTACTCTAAAAATTTGACAATCTAATAAAAACTTATAAATTTTTTACTTGAGTCATAAATCTACCTCCATCAACTTCGCACAAAATCTTTTGTTGACAACCTAGAGATGGAAAACTCTCAAGTAGCTCTTGAGCGTAAGCTCTCTGACTGTGAAAAATGGAACATTCCCAAGCATAAGAAATTGACATGAGTGATTGATAAGCGCAAAATCACTAAGGGCAATTTGACAGAAGGTTAATGCAGATCAGATTTGGGACTCAAATAAAAGTTGGTAATCTTTTGTGAGATAAAAATTAAAATTAAAATTGAAATTGGACTTAAAATAGGGATTTTTTTTTTCACGAGACAAAAAAAATTAAGATAGAATTGATACAAAATCTAAAATTGATGGTTTTAATGGGATGAAAAAAATTTTTAGGATAGATTTGAGATTGGATTCAAAATTTGGGGGCTTTTTATGAGATAAAAGAAGTTTAAGATAGAATTGAGATATAATCTAAAGTTGGAGGTTTTTAATGAAACAAAAGGTAAAATTGGAATAAAAGTTGAAGTTTGAGGTTTTTTAAGAGAATAAAATGTAGCCCATGGACATTGCCAAATCGGCCCACTAGCTCTTGCCTGAACTCTCTCCATTGAATTGCCAAAAGCGAGCTCTGCTCGCTCTCTGTAGCGTGGCCAGGGGACCGAGCACGAAGACGATGATGCAGTGACGAGCCGTTTCGCAGGGAGAAGCCGCACAGGTCGCCGCCGTTCGCAGCCGCGACAGGGCAAAAGCTCGTTCGTCCTTGGCGCTGCGCGACTGCGATGAGGCCGATGAGGCTTCCCGAGCCGCCGCCGGGATTCAACGGCGCGCCCGAGGTCCTCGGCGGCGCCATCCGGCGAGCGCTCGTCATCGGCAACGGCTTCGCCGGCGCCGAGAGCCAGTGCATCGGCCTGGTCCGCGCTCTCGGCCTCGCCGATCGCCACTCTCTACAAGTGAGCGGCCGACATTACTGCACTCGATTCTCTGCGTTTGCGCTTCTTTTTTTTTTTTTTTGGGCGGTCCGCCTCCATAGATCGTCACGCTTCTATCGATTTCTGTTGAAATGTGCGCGTGTCTTTGTTCACGGTGATTAAGTTAAAATCAGTGGCTTTCAACTCGCGTCGAGTCGTAATTTGTCATTGTTACATTTCGACTGGGTAAAATGGTAGTCGTTTGCTATATGAGAGGCCGAAATTCTTGTGGACGGGGTACGGATTGGTACACCGAGCAAATTAATCTGCATCGAATTTGCCAAACCGGAGGAGTCTTTGTTTCGAGTGGAGATTCTAATTTCAGGAGATGCAATTTGGTAATTGATGAATCCAATCTTTGATTTCTCTGTGGAAGCATGCTTTATATCCATCTAAATGGTGGGATGCATACTCAAGATCATATGTTGGTCTGGTCCCTTCTATGTTAATTCCTAGATTCATTGCCTTTCTAATTGTGGATTAACTTCCTTTCTGATATCAAGCACTTGGTTACTTGTACAGCGTGTGACTAGGCCTAGAGGAGGGATTAATGAATGGCTTCGTTGGATTCCGGTTTCCTTCCATAAAAAAATTAATTATGTCGTGAAAAGAGTTTGGGGTGATTCAAGGTTTCGAACGACGGTTGAGAGCAATAAAGTCATGCCTTTTTCAGCTGAAAAAAGTGGTAGGGGACAGTTTTAGAGTGGTTCTTCTTCGATGTTTCTAGTCAGTAACAAACTTTGGTCATGTAGTGAACTTATTAGTGTGGTGACCTGGTCTTATGTTGGACTTCTGTTGTTGTTAGCCTTTGTAGGGAAAATTAATGGACCTCATGCCTGAATGACTTCTGTTTAATGGCTTTTTGCAGGATTATCGAATGTTTTGGAAGCTGATCCAAAACAGATTGCAGTAATGGCTTGTGAATCATTTGAAAAGTATGTTTTTGATCTTGTTCCTATTCTTCCTGTCATCCTTCTTTTCAATGGAAAACTATATAATTTTCAAATTGATTTGTAGTCCTGCTCAGAAATGTCCCATTTGAATCCAGGATACAGAAGATGCAATTGCAATTTCCCTAAGTGAAGAATTGCCAACATGGTCAATGTCTTTAAGTTCGGCTTAGGGGTTCTTGATGTCTTTGAACAGTCTAATTATCTGCATGTAGTGGTCATATCTAGCATTTGAATTTGTGGAATATGGATTTGCTTCTGTCCTTCAAATTATCTGCTATACCCCAATAACTATCTACAATTGTCATAGGGAGGGCCCATTGTTGGTGATTGCATCTGGGCGGGACACTATTCCTGTTGCAAGCACAATAAGAAGGTTGGCTCCAGAGAACGTTTTTGTTATTCAGGTGAGTTCGACTATGTTTTATTTTTAAGCTTCCTGCCACATGCTTGACTGATAAATGACCAGTTCCTTAGCCTTACTTTATTATTCTTTTTTCACCTTCAATGGTTGGTTCTTAATCTTGCCATCGTTTTGCTCTGTGTCTAATGTTTTAAAAATTAAAGAGATGAATTTCAAGGAGAGAAAACAAAGGGAAACAGGAAAAGAAGAAAGAAATAAGCAAGAACTTTAGCTGAAAAAATATGTGGCCATGGAATAGGAATATGACAACCTAGACTATTCACTTACTCTCTCCCTTAACAATTTTTCAAAAAGTTCCTGTAAATCTAATCGCAGGAAATTCTCTCAAGAATTAGCCTATTTTTTAGCTTTTTTATTATAATCGTGATGTTTGTGCAACGAATGCTACATGTAACTTGGTAATATGGGTGTTAATATGTTTTAATTCTGCTTCCTTCTGGCAAGCTTTATGTTCCTCCAAAAGCTAGTTCCTTCTGTTCACATTATCCAGTTGGTCCTTTTACATATTGATACTTCTTATGTGTCTGTCATCAATTGGAACGTAGTTATCATGCATCGACAATTTTTACCAGCATTAAATCTTAATTCGTCTTATCATTAATGTCATCTCCCAGATACAACATCCGAGGTCCTGTCTAGATAGGTTTGATTTGGTGATTACACCTCATCATGATTATTATCCACAGACAGCTCATGCGCAAGGGCAAATTCCTTGGTTTCTTCGAAGGTGGATAACTCCACGTGATCATCCCGATAGTCATGTGGTATGCACTGCAGATGGCAAATACACTCAATTGTTGGGAATCACCAATGTGCAATTAAGTTATTCTTTAGTTATTGCTCTTACAAAAGAACCTCACAGGTCTAGAATTTTGGATTTAGATTCTCACTGTGGGCGCCCTTCATCAAGCTGATTCTGCTGCTCTTAGAAGTGCTGCCTTCACCTGGCACGATGAGTTGGCATATCTTCCGAAGCCCTTGCTTGTGGTCAATATTGGTGGTCCCACAAGTAATTCACTTTTTCCTCATTTGTTACACACGTTCAAGCTTGATCTTTGTCAATTTTATCCAGCATATTTTTGTGATGAATCGGGTTATTTTTGTCCGACAGATTTAATGAATCTTGTGGTCAAAACTAAACAATCTTAGCTGATATAACTGACTAAGAACATCTTGTCTCACGATGATAAGAGAGACGGGTGTCGAAACATCAGTCTTCGTCCTGTAGGAACTGACTAATATTTTTGCAGTTGCACCCTAGTCTGTTTCATAGTTGTGATATTCTGGATGTTTGTTTGCTTACATCAGTAGCACCCAGGGCACTATTTTATCATTATCATATGAGTTAGCTTGATTTTGAAAAGTACATGTAAAACTATTTTTTACTTTGATCATTTCATAGAAGAATCTCACAGCTTTTTTCTATGTTCTGATCACAGGCAATTGTCCCTATGGTGATGATCTTGCAAAGGAGTTGATAACTAAGCTGCAGAATGTTCTGTGGAGCTGTGGAAGTCTCAGAATATCTTTCTCTAGGAGGACTCCTGTGAAGGTGTGTATGCATTGTTCATTCTTATAATTTCTTAATGAAATAATCAATAAACTGTATTATTTTGGTCCTGGAGCCATAAACTTTTTGCTTCTCTGCCTTTCTATTTGCAGGTGTCCGAAATGTTTGTTAGAGAATTTAGGGCTAATTCTAAAGTTCGCATTTGGGATAGTGAAGGTAGTTGTATAACTGATCGTTGAAGGTTTTTCCTTTATGGAAAACACAAAATCATCATATTGTGATAATGGATTGGAATACTTTCTGGCATGTTTTTAGGTCCAAACCCACACATGGGACATTTGGCTTGGGCTGATGCTTTCGTTGTAACAGCTGATTCTGTGAGCATGTTGAGTGAGGTCTGCAGTACAGGGTATGCATGAAACGTCAAACATTGAGGACCATCCCTAACTTTGAAATATCTACTTTTGTTTGGCCCAATAATTTGAAATATCCATTATAATTAAAGAGAGCAATTATCTCTCTTGATGCAGGAAGCCGGTTTATATTGCTGGAGCTGAACGGTGTAAGTGGAAGTTTGCTGACTTCCAGAATTCCTTGCAAGAACGAGGAGCAGTTCGAGCATTTACTGGAAAGGAAGATGTAGGTTACTCATTCTTATTTAAATTATGTTATTTTCTTCTTTTGTATGTAAGGGTACAATTGAGTGCCAGTCAAGATGAAGCAGTGTCTAGATCTAGGCGTTCAAAAATTGATTTGACCTTGTTCTAGTACTAATATTGAGCTTGAGCTCGACTTGAAAAGTTAATTGAGATACTCGAGCGTGACTTGGCTTAGCTTACTGCTGTTGAATTTTTCTTTTGTTTAATTAATCATATAGGTTTGTGAAATTGAAATTACAAGGTGTAACTTGTATTTAGAATGAATTTGTGTAATGAGAAGTCATGCAATAACATAGAATTCTACTATGATATGGCTGAATGCAAATCATCAAAGAAAGTAGCTTACTGTATCCGTGGCTCAAATATGTAAACTTAAAAAATAAACTGTAAAAATTACAAGATCAGAGAATATCATCAAGCCCTAACTTCAGATAACCCCAACTCAATGAAGATGAGCTTTAGAGGCACAAAGGAACACCATCTTCCTCAATGAGGAAAGAACTTGGCGAGTCAGTTAATTTTTCCATCAATCTGTAACTAATTGGAAACCGAGAAAAATGTCACAGGGCACTTAAGAAAATTTGCACACAATAGAAACATTGATAGATATGACAGAATGAAACTTGCAAATGGTAGCTGGGGATGAACATTGCTGGAAAATGAAGCGACAAACTGAAGAACATTTGTCGGTGACTCTGGATGATAGAAGCAAAGGAGCAGGAACGATGAAAACTGGAGCAAAACCTGCACAATAAGAGGAAAAGACTCATGACCAAGAGGAGAGAAAGAAATGAAGACAAGTTAATTCTTGGTTGAGAAGATAGGTCTACGTTTCTCGGAAAGTGAAAAAGCTTGAGGGTCAGAGTTTCTTAGGATTGCTAAAAGCATGAATGCACAACACAAGAAGAGCTATATAATTTATAAAAATTTAAACACTTGCTTCGTAGACAAATTATTTTTTGGAAAACAATTACTCGATTAGGCTTGTGAGACTCTAATGAAGAGTTTGTGACCTTAAGCTTGAATGGAAAAGCCATTTCTATCTACTTGAGCTTGAGAAAAGTTGAGTCAAGTTTTAGTAGATAGTGAGCCTATCCCAAGTAAGTTGACTCTGTCAGACCACTATGCGGAACTAATGGTTTTTTTTTTGGTGAAGACGGAACTAATGGTTTTTGATGCACGACTAATGAGAAAAACACAATGTGATTTGTAAGAGCAAAATGATTGAATACTTATTATGTATTTGCATTTGTGAACTTCGTCCATAATTTCTTTTAAGGGAAAGTATATTAACCCGCCTCATCCTTTGCTCGACTCAGTTGGACATATTAAGAGGTTTATGTTTACTTATATTTTTGGGTTTCGATGTACAGATATCGGAGACCTGGAGCTATCCTGCACTTAATGACACTGCCGAGTCTGCTGCTCAGGTGCATGAAGCACTTGCCAAGCGCGGATGGAGGATATGCACGTGATGGGCCTTCCGCTGTTGAGCCAATGTGGCCTTGTCACTCACTTTGCTCTGGCACGTCTAGCGCGTCATTAGGTTGGCTAGTACCACTTGGTAAACTCAGTGAAGATAGCTCCTGTTTGCTAATGTTTCAAGGAATCCAATCTTTTTCTGTGGCTATCCATTTCTGCGGAGCACAACTTTAGTTTGTGCATTTTTGGAGAAAGAATAGCCAGTTGGCAAGTAATCCAGCGTGAAATAGAGGACGTTGCTATTTTTGTTTTGTTTTTGTTTTTTTTTTTTTTCCGTTCTTTGTACTGTTTCTGGATTTCCCCACCTCATTATAAGTTTATTTGCACTGACAAGGAAAGCGGTTTCGGTTACATTAAGTCTTTCCCAGCGATGAGAGCCATACCGTATAAAGTTTCACGGTTATTTGATCCATATGTGAGCCAATTCTGATAGCAAAAGCAGCATCTATGGATTCATCCTATAGTTCCTCTTCATAAGATCGACTGGAACCTGTTTATTATCTATCGGAACTAAAACATCACGGCTTACCTAGTTCTGATACATTTCTTCTTTTTGAGTCGACGACAGAAGCTCCTGTTGACACATGGGAATTACAGCAGTTGACTTTCTTTGCTTGGTTTAGCATCAATCTGCATTGGGTTTGTTGGGTTAGGCAAGTCCTACTGTCAGTTTAGTTGTATGATTAAGAGAACAAAACTTTGTTTATTCCTCGTTAATCCACAGCCATGAGAAAGCCAAGGCACGTGAGGTTTCATTTCCTTCCACTTTTAGTTGGTAACAGAAGCAGCACTTACTTTTTCTGTTCTTTATCTTAGTTGCATATTATGCCTCCAAGTGATACCTAGAATTGGCAATGGGAAGATATTCATTGTTCAGAGGATTGCCAACAAGACATTGGTCTTTATGAAGTAGGAGGAACTGCTCCATGAATGATCTGTCATGTCACTTCTATTGGAAACTTTGGGATGAGAAACAAAGCTAAAACGTTGGAGAAGTTGGCAACAACTCCTCTAGCTCTCTTATTTCTGTCTCACGTCCCATGTGCTCACAACTCTTCTTTATAAAAGACCTGCCCATCAAGCTCTTCAAGTCACAAGCTTCAAGTCTCTTCTCTAAGCTCATTGAACTCTCTCTTATCCAGTACCGTAAAGAATATGAAGAGCGGCGACTCAGCCACCATCGATGTTCCTGACTCAACTGCCAGCGGCGGCACCACTGCCAAAGGGAAAGGAGTAACGGTCGTGGCAGCTCCACTGCCCCGGCCTGGAGGATGGAATAAAGGGGTGGCCATATTCGACTTCATACTGAGGTTGTGCGCAATTGTGACTGCACTAGCCTCTGCTGCTGCCATGGGAACGAGTGATGAGACTCTTCCCTTCTTCACTCAGTTCTTCCAGTTTCAAGCTAGCTACGACGACCTCCCGACTTTTGAGTATGTTCTCCTCAGCTTAGGGAATTGCTTGCCCATCTTGTCCTCCATCCCAGTGCTGTTTATTCATCGAGACTGTCATGTCTCATTATAAACCATTTCAGAACATTAGAAGTGTTTACTCCTTCAAATTACTGTTACTGTAACTTGGCTTCTCTTGTTAGGACAAGAGATCTTCTACCTTCACCTTATTTTCCCTTTTTTAGAAAGAAATCCCACCTGTAACTACAACATAGAGCATCTTGATCATGGGAACCGAAAAACAGATATGAACAACGTATTTATGCAGGTTCTTTGTGATCGCAATGGCAATAGTCGGGGGCTACCTAGTCCTCTCGCTTCCCTTCTCCATCGTATGCATCATCCGAACCCACGCCACTGGCCTCAGATTGCTACTGCTCATTTTGGACACCGTGAGCCTTCTCTCCATCTCTAATTGCTTAGTATTAACGTGCATTGCAATGCTGATTCCTGTCCTTTTTCCCCTCTTGTGTAGATGGCCCTCACACTGACCACAGCAGCCGGGGCCGCAGCTGCAGCCATAGTGTACTTGGCCCACAACGGCAATCCGAACACAAATTGGCTCGCCATCTGCCAGCAGTTTGGTGACTTCTGCCAGAAAGTGAGTGGGGCCGTGGTAGCGTCGTTCGTCACGGTCGTCGTCTTCGTGGTGCTCGTGATTGTCTCCGCCATGGCTCTTCGTAGGACCTGAGCTGATCCTAGCTGACCGATGGATAAGGAGGAGTATCGCGACATTTTCATTCCGTGTGTTTCATGATGTTGGTGTGCGTGGTGGTGCCTGTGTTTTACAATAAGTCATTTCAGCAATGGGGTCATTATCAATTCTTGTATAGGCATTACTTTGTGGAAAAAAAATCGTTAATTTCTCTGCTCCACGAGTCACAAGCAACTTCATTTACTTGATGCTAAACAAAACGTAGCTAAAGAGCACGAAAAAGCCATGCAAAAGCACTCTATTTCCCAACGTAAAGCATAAAGGATAAGTGTCCTTAAAGTACTAAAATTTGTTACAAATGTGCAATTGAGTTTTAAAATTAAAAAAATGCAATCAAATTTTAGAATTTATCAAACAGGGCAATCGAGCCATTCCATTAATTCCTTTCCAACTTGGCCAATGAAAATGTTGACGTGGTTTATTATTATTATTATTATTATTATTATCTCTTTCTTACAAGGATGTGGCTAAAATATGAAGAATAAGACCTAAACGACATCATTTTGATTTAAATATGATTTTTAAATCTAAATATTATTTAAATTAAATTAAACTGTTCTAATCAGGTCATGAGCCAAAAAATTTAAATAAAAAAGGAGAATTTTGATACCTCTCGTTCCCATCTCTCCTTCCGAGCAAGATCATAATCATCAAAGGAAATCACTTCCAAAGATCTCTTTCTCTTAATCACCAATGCAAATGTCTACGTTAGCAAGATGGGAATAGCCAAAACCTCTCATAGAGTGCGTATAATAACATTATTATTCTTGAAAACAATATCTATTCAAAAATATTTTTATTCATTGGACGAATTTCTAAATAGAAGAATGCATATAGTGATTCTATAAAATTTCTACTTCGGAAATATAAATAGAACATAAAGACGTTCGGTACAATCCTAAAAATTCCCAGTCCTAATTTTTTTAATTGATTTATAAAAATGTTAGTGGAGATTTAATAATTTATGTTTGGATAAAATTGGACTTTTGTAAGAATATAACTAATCAAAATATTTTAAGATGGCCTTGAAATCCAATGTAATAGTTGGTTAAGGATAAATGACTGAAAATGGCAGAAAGGAGTGTCATTGGTTTATAACTTACATTATGAAGAGGTTGACAGTAAATTTTTTGGGCATTACAGTAAATAGGTGCATAGACCTTTTGATCTTTGTAAGCCGCAATAAGAGGAGCAAACATTGCTCGATGGAATGGGCAATGATGAAAAAACTGATGATGGAGAAGATTTTAAAGTTGGCGCGCTTATTTGCACAAACTTATCAAACCTTCAAGCAAATGATATTGGAATTCCATGGAGCATAAACTTATTCAACCACTATGAACACAGGACAAATGATAATGCAAAAGACTTGTTCAGAGCCATGTAATTTTCTATTAAAACAGAATTGCAAATGACCTTAAATGATGTCTCCAATAGAGTCTTAAGGGAAGAAGGCATCTTCTCTTAGCGGAGTGTCCAAGCTATCACAAGTTAGCATTATCTTTAAAAGAAAATGGCATTCAAATATCCATATGGTAAAATCCTAAAAGCTTATTGAATTTTGAATCTAATTTTCATTAAAAGACTTGAATTTTGAATCTAATTTACATTAAAGATTTTCACATTTTTTTTATGTTAAATTAATTCTAAACTAAACATTGTAATATAGAAAAACTACTCAAAATCTAATTTCTAAATATTTTTCTAAATTTCTGAATTTTTTATTTTATAGTTTTATCCCGAAAAATGGGGACTTGGATTAGGTTAGGAGACATGGTCTGGATGTGGTTCTCACTTGGATCTTGTGTCAATTGTGTACATATGAGTATTAAGTTATGCTAAGCTTGTTTCTCTACAATAACTTTTTTTCTCTTTTTATTCATGGGAACAAAACAGTAGATTTTTTTTTTTTACTTTTTTTTATTTCAATTTTATTTTTTGACCACTAATCTATTTTGAGGAATAGAAAAATTAATTAATTTCAATTTTATTTTTTGACCACTAATCCACAAGCAATTCAACCGACAGTTTGAGCTTCGCACAATTCTAATGACACCTTTTAATTGTAAATCTTATTTTAGAAGCAAGTAATGCCGTCTCTAAACTTTTAATTTACTTGGTTTGGTCTCTCAACTTTAGTTCAATATGCAATATTATTTCTAAACTTTTAATTTGTTCAATGTGGTTTAACTATCCATTTTTTCTTAAAGACAAAATGATACTAATGATTCTTGAATTTTTAACTCAATCCACAGTATTGTTCTTGAACTTTTAGTTTGTTTATTGTGATTCATGAAATTTTGAAAAATGTTCTAGAACCATCCCTTTTTCTAAAATGCAAGATGACATAAATATTCCATGAACTTTAACCTATTGTACAATTATATCCCATTTTTTTTTTTTTAATTTGTTGAATGTGATCTTTGAATTTTCGATATATGTTCATTGTAATTTTTAGACTATACGAAAATGTTTGATGTTATCCATAAACTTGAATTAATAGTAGGATAACATTAAATATTTTCACATAAATCAAGGACTGGATTGAATAATTAATAAAAAATATCATATTGAATAAATTAAAAATTTAGGAGTAACGTTATGTGTTAAGTCAAACTACATAGACTATCTCTCTAATTATTACCTTCTAAAAATGAAGATCAAGCCCCGACCCGGGAATAGCTTCAAACCATCTCCTTCTTCCGCCCTAAACCCCTCCTCTCTCTCTCTCTCTCTCTCTCTCTCTCTCTCTCGCATGGCGGCTCTCATTAGGAACCTTCGGTACGGGAACAGTCTAGCCAACTCTTCTCTCATTCCTCCCAACCTGCTCACCAGTTGCAGAGGAATCGTTTCGAAGCTCTTCGTTGGAGGTACCCTTTCACGTGCTTGGTCGGCTCGTTACTGTCTTTGCCCAGTTTTGGGATCTCGATTTTGAGTGCCTGCATCGGTTCTCGAAGACACGATTCTTTTTGGTGGTTTGCGTACGTGGGTCAGTGCATGTGCAGTTGACATCGCGTGAGCAACGTGTTTGAAGAAATGCCTGTTTGAAGAAACGTGATGTCTTGACACCTCGTAAGTTATCGTGCTGTGCCGTCGTGCGTTTGAAGTGATGTTCGTTTGATGATTTCTTAAAGGTCTTGTTTGGGGAGCTGGGGGGTCGAAATCCGCAGTAGGCGGCGGTTCTTGATTGTTTTTCTTCTTCTTACCACTTTGGGTCCATTACTTAGAATGTTGCATGACCTGTTGTTGAGCACTGCTCTGCAAGGGTATTCTAGGCTTTAAACCACACTTAAGGTGATACTTATTCCTAATGCTGATCGAAGAACTAATGAAAAATGAGAGCAAGAAGATCTTACATATTTTCTGCAGTTTGTTCGTTTGGCAGGAGAAAGTGATTGCTAAAGGTTCCTAAGCTGGAGCAGTGAACGCCCTTTGGTCCGAGTTTTAGATTTAGAGCTGGCAAGGAATATAGTGCTTACATTGAGCTAACTTTGTTGCTTCCCAATAAAGAAACACCATGACATTTGGCCAGTTCATTTCTATTTTGAGATTTGAAAGTGTGGGGGATATAAGCGCTGTTGGCCCTCTTTTGTAAGTATAGAAATGCATTAGTGGCCTTCCATTCAATAAGAGACAAATTGGTAAAGGCTTGACATATGGGTCTGTGATGATACGAACTCATACACCCAACGATTGATAGTGAGCGGTGATCATATACAGCAAATTTTATCCTCTCACAATTTAACAATCCTCATCATTAGATTCAGCGTTCCTGTTTGGTTTGATTCAGCAAAAATTGGAGCTTTTTAAGTAATCAGTCAAAACCAGCAGTTTATCTTGTTTTAAGTGGGCCTGCTGTTTTGAGCTAGTTTCTCACTGTGTCTCAGGATTGTCATTTTACACCACAGACAAAATATTGGCCGAAGCATTTTCTCAGTTTGGTCAAGTTGTTGAAGGTACCTTAAGGCCATCTCTTATGCACAATTTGATCTGGTTTTAATTTTTATTTTCGTATATTCAGTAAATTAAACCTCTTATTTCTTTCCATCCAGCTAAGGTTGTGATTGATAGAGTGTCAGATAGATCGAAAGGATTTGGATTCGTAACTTTTGCATCTGAAGATGAGGCTTACAGGGCGTTGACAGAGATGAACGGAAAGGTAAATTGCTCGGCCTCTAATTGTTCAGTGACTCTATCTAATGAATGGATATTTTATGAAGGCTCTCACATTTTCACAGACACTGAATGGGCGAATCGTTTTTGTGGACTATGCAAAGCCTCAGTTAGGCGAAAAACTTGGAATGCCGATTGCAAGAGGACCTCCTGAACCAAAAGTTGATGATAATTGACTACTCTAGCGAAGATGCAGATATAGTGAAACTCACATTGCAGGAAGTATTGGTTCAAGCACAAAGTGAATGGTACACTCGTATACATAACTCAGACAGCTCCCCGCCGTACCTATGAAAAACACGCAAAAAAAGAAGATAGCTCAACTTTTTAAAATGAAGAGAACAAGGAACGGATATTCTCGTTTGGCACTTGATGTAGATCTATTGATTTGCAGATTTTTTCATAGTCTACTGTTGTAAGAATGATCTGTTGTGATTTAAAAAGAACGCTATTTGGCAGTTGATCCATGATGAGAATGACAAATAGCTATGTCATTCTCTGTCTCTGTTCCTCAAGTGGTGTAAGCATTGAAACAACACGATGATGCAGGAGGCTCTCAATTACTGCTCGTCAGCATGGAGCTTTTCATAATGGTATCTGTTGTCGTATTCTGTTACTTAAAGCTATGTCAGTGAGGGCTGTGGTCGATGCGAAATGGGTTTTGGCATCTGCTCGGCACAGGTTTTAGGGTGCGTGTGGTAAGAGAGAGGCTGCTTCTGCTAGCATGGGAGGGTCACTCTGCTCTTGTACTCCTTTGTCTGCAACTCTAGTGTAGTGTTATGGCTACTTGGATTTTTGACATGGCCCTGCATGGAATTGCGTCAATTTACGTCTTTCTCTAGTGGGGCGGTTCTTCCTCGTGGTATCTCCGGTTTACTGTCAATTATGGTTGGATTATTCACAATCCCAGAATTCATTATCTTTCAGGGAAAATAATCAACTGCTATTTCACTGTTTTTCCATACATCAATTTAGTCCATACATCAATTTAGAACTACATTCTTGCATTTTGTATTTTGTTACTGGTCTTCAACCCATCTCTCATCCATATCCTTGTCTACTTATATACCAAACGGCCATTTTCATTCCCAAATTAGTCTCAACACTCTTTTATCCCTTCTCTCGGAAGAAAACCGTAACTCTAAAATCCTTCCTCTGTCCTCCTCTCCCTTAACCAACCCTCTCTGCCACTGCTGCCCGACTCAGCCATTGTTGCCGATGCTTTCCCAATTTGAGCTGTCATTCCGGTAGCTCGTCCTCACACGACACCCTCTGGTCCCCGTTATTCATTGCATCCCAACCTCCCCTCTCCTCCTCATGCTTGACTCCCTCGCTTCGAGTCCATTGCGACCACTGCGGACCTCAAGTTAGAGGTCGGCGACGGTCCAACCTACATGACAGCTCAGAACGTGGTCAGGTCTGACCTGGATCTACGTGTGGAGCTTGACGTCACAGCCATAGGGAACTCCAAACAAAGCTCGCCATGGTTGCCTCACCGAGCTTTGTACAAAGCTTGCCAACCATGGCCAAGCTCGGAACAGAGCTCGAGCCCCAAGCTTCATGGCTGAGCTCTTTTAGAGCTCGCGCACGAGAGGGAGGGGAGGATCGCGGTGTTTGGCATGGTATTGGTCGGCATCGCGACGGTGGGGAGCACATTGGTCGGTGGTGGACAACGATGAACATCGCAATTGATTTTGGCTGTGGGTATCGTGAATCTTGGATTGGTCAGATGGTGGATGGTAAATCTTTTTGCGATTTTCTATTTGAAATAGCGGCAAATGAGTCTTTCAAGTTTTGAATTTTGTCCAGAGTTGCAAATTGAAGGACTTAAAATGTGAGGATGCAAATTGATAGAGTGAGAAAACTCGAATTGGTTCCTAAAATTTTCCCCCTTTTTTTGGGTTGGTGAGAATTGGGGGTGGCAAAATGGGTTTATGACCCATTTTCAGGCTCACATTTTGTATTAATGGATTGCATGTGGATTATAAAGATATAAAGACCCAATTAAAATGAGTCCAAAAAGTTTTAAGTTGAGTTATATAAGTCTAAAATGGTCAGAACGTCTAACCCATTTTTGACCAATTTTCGACATTATTTAGGTAATCTAACTCAAAATTTTCTCAACTCATACGATAGACCTATTATTTTTCAGTCTTCTTTTCTTTTACTTTTTCTTCTTCATTGGCTATTCGTCGGCTATGGCGGTGGTTGGCGAGGCTCGAGCTTGCTAGATTTCTGTGAGGTCAAGCCTTGCCCGATCAAACGAGGTCCGACTTGTTTAGATGTTCGTGGTTTTTGTCAACCAATTAAACAAATAAGTTGTATTATTCGTAGCATAGTCCAATGTATTAGTGTGAAGTTAATATATTTAGGTCTTGATGCCAATATTAACAAGGTTTTCTAACCAAAATCACCAAAGACTCGATGTAAAAGAGTATACAGGCAACGTGGGCTTCGTGCAACTTGAGATCCTCTTTCAGTCATGTTTGGAAAAGGAAAATTGTTTTTACTGGAATTGGCAATTCATGAGGATTCATGTTGGCTCGATAAGTTGATACAATTGTATTTCTAGGAAAATTGTCCAAAAAATCCTAAATTTGTTGCATTTTTGTTAATTCAGTTATAAACTTTTTACTCGTCTTAAATGTTTTTTGTCAGATATTATGTCGATTAAGTTTTAAATTTTTTTACGTTTTATCAATTGAGTCTAATTGACCAATTTTGATTGGAAATCGCCGACATGAACCCAGCTATCTTACGTGGCGTTGTCGGTGCTGACATGGATAACTTTGAATAATATGTTAATTTTTTTCGAATTTTAATTATTTTTAATTTTTCTTTTCTTTCTCTTTTTTTGATTTTTTTTTTTAAAATTTTTTTCTTCCCTTCTTCCTCTAGACGGTCGACCGAGGGGGTTTGCCACGGTCGACCTCGCCTTGGCTAGTTGTCAACTAGGGGTGAGCGGTTCCGGGTTTCGGTTCGGTTCCGTCGAACTGGAACCCGGAACCTACCCTTAGGTACAGGTTCCTCATTTTTTGGAACCTAGAACCTACCCGTTAGAACCAAGAACCTGGAACCTACCCTATCACAGGTTCCAGGGTCGGTTCCAGTTCCAACAGGTTTTTTTTTTTTTTTTGTCATTTTCAGATTTGAACTATAACGTACGCGCATACTTTACAGTAACTTTTCACATCTTAGCAAACATACTAATGCCAATTGCCAAGAATTTGGACATACATAATCAAAACCAATAAGAAGTTTCCAAAGAGGAAAGGAGATGCTTGATTAACTATAATTATTGTGCCCACATATGTCAATATATGTGCACTAAAGCTTAAATCGTCACATTTGCCATATGCCATATGCCTTATCAGCTGAGTCAAATGAAAATGATGAAGCAAAATATACTAAGGAGATGAAAAACCAGAAGTGCCAACAAGATCACAAATTTTCATCTACTCCATAGTGTGAACTTTGCAACATTACCACATGATTCCTTTGGCACAGCAAAACCTTGAAAAGACATGGATGAAAATCAGTTAAAATCCTAAGTAAAGACATAGAAAAAAAAAATCAATATCGATAATACTCCATGAAGCATGCCATTTTGCCCATCTAAAGGCTTTTAAATTCTTTGACAACATAGTTCAAAAATTCAATGTACATAAGAGGAGCCTGCATTAAGATTACGACAAACAAAGTTGCTCATCAATCAACTTTTGCATAGTTAAAGCAGCACAAAGCCAACAAAAAACCTTGCTTGACTTCTCAACCGCTGGACCCATTGCAAATGCGACACCACCAACTTTATTTATCAACATTAATCTCCGCATTAAGACCAACCATATCTGAAAAAAAGAAGAAGAGATTAAATAAAATATTCACTTATCAGATATACAAAAAGAATTACAATATATAAAGATATAAAAATTACTTACCCAACTCAAATTGTTCTGCGTTCTCGATGCACTCTTCAACATCAAGCGTTACACGAACAGCTTTCAACTAATCTTGAGTGGAAATCAAAGCTTCCACTACTTTGGGAGTTAAAGAACTTCGAAAGTCATCAAGCACACGACCCGATGTACTAAAAGTTGACTCGAAGCAACGGTAGTTATGGGAATGGATAAAATATCTCGAGCCATCAAAGAAATGATCTTATATTTTGAGCCATTAGTCTTCCATCAAATCAAAATGTTAAGACCAAGATCCTTTTCATTTTTTTCTTGTAGATACTCATCAAACTCGGACTTGTTGTCATCGCACCATTGTTCATTCGAGTATAAAAACATTTTCTTCCAAGCTTGGCCGTCATACTTCTTTATTCCTTCACTACCACCCGTATCGGTATTGGAATTGGAACTACTACTACTTGCAGTCAAATTATGGCCACTAAAATCTTGATCACTTGAAATAAGAGAAGATTGCTCATAAAATTCATACAAATGCTCTAATGTATCCTTCACCTTGTAATGCATCTCTTTAATTTTCGACTCATCATCATAAATTTGTCCATACAAGAAACTCACATAATTTAAGTTAGCTCTAGGATCTAACACAACCGCAATCAACACCATCATATTCACTTTATCCAAGCTTACATAATATTTGTCAATTTTTTCTTTCATTTTCACACCCATAGCTTGAAGCTTAGGATCCGAAGCATTGACCGCATCTTTCAAATATCTATACAAAAGAGCTATCCTTTCAAAATAATCATTTGAAGTAACATATGAAGTCCCAGACATCTGATTGGTGGCATCATAGAATATTTTTAGAAAATCCGAAAGAATAATAGCATTTTCCCAATCATCATCACTAGGAGTTTCATGATTAAGCCCACTTACAAACGATGGATCGTGATCTTCCATCCTTTCGAAAGCTTTTCTGAACTTTATGGCGGTGTCTAACATGAGGTAAGTGGAGTTCCATTTAGTAGTGACGTCAAGAATTACCGAACCCTTATAAGTGATCTTTTCTCTCTCAATGCAAGATTGAAATCCTTGGGCTCTTGTGGGAGAACTCCTTACATACCTAACCACATTTCGGATACGTGCAATAGAGTCACATACCGTAGCAAAGCCATCTCTCACAATCAAATTTAATATATGAGTTGTACACCTCATGTGCAAAACACTATCATCTAATATCAACGACCTTTGTTTCGAAAGTTTTTCCCTCAAATAGCCAATTGCAACATCATTCGAGTTAGCATTATTCACGGTAATTGTGGACACCTTTTTTTTTTCTATTCCCCACTCCTCAATGCATTTCTCCACCATTTTCCCAATCTCCCTACCCTTGTGACTATGCATCACCATAAAGTTGATAATTCTTTTATGCAACTTCCAATTTTCATCAATAAAATATGTAGTGAGACACAAATAATTCAGATTTTGATTGGAACTCCATGTATCAGTCGTGAGTGCGATCCTAGAATTAATCTTTCCAAAATAATTCTTCAAAGAAGTTCTTTCACATAAAAACAACTTCATGCAATCTTTTGCCACTGTGAAATGTGATACATGTTTGAAGAGAGGTTGTAACTCAGTAACATATTCACGAAATCCAACATGCTCAACCAAGGAAAAATGTTGCTCATCAAGGATGATGAATCGAGCAAGCATGTGCCTACAAAGTTCTTGATTAAATGACCATGTCGATAAGACGCTACTAGTGCTAGAATTTCCTTCTGCCTTGCCAGCCATGTTGACATTATGTGCTGCAAAGAATTTCTGCCTCTTATCTACATTACGTGGAAACCTCTTGCATGTGGTCAAGTGTTTCCTCATTGCAGAAGTACCGTTAGCAGCATGGTACTTAAGCATGGACCACAATGAATGCACTTCACTTGATATATTTTTCCATCCTTCTCACTGATTCTCGAATAATTATTCCAGCATTCGGATGTATATTTTTTATCATGAGGAAGATGAGAACCGGGTACCTTATTTGTGGCACTCAAGGTAGGGGTGCCTCTTCTTCAATTTCATCGCCAGAAAACTCCAATTCCGTAATCGGAGTCATCTTCTCATGTCCCTACACCTCCACTGACGTGTTATCTTGATACATTAACTTCGCACTACATAACAATAATAGAATATAATTAGAAATTTCAAAACAGAATGTGAATTGAATTACAGAATGTGCGGGGAGTTGCTAAAAACCAAATCAATACACAACTTTCCCCTCAAAGAAACGCTCTCAAGTATTGTAGACAATTAGCTTTTGCTAGATGATAATAATCTGTGTATTTTCATGGATGATAACTCGTGCGCAAATGACACAAGCTAAAAAGAGTCCAATTTGATCATGCATATATCCATTATGCGGCACATTGTTATCCTTCTCCTATATTATCTTTGCAATTAAGGACCAATAATCCAGAAGATCCACCCAAAACAAAAAAGTTAAGCATCTAGATTGCCAAAATTCAAAAACACCAGCTTCCTAAAAACAAAGAATTGATCAGAGCAGTTTCATTAAGCAAGTAGTCATAGACCACATCTTGCATTTCTTTTCTTGTTCCATTAGATTGTGAAGGCAGTGACAACTTTGCTTTATGCAGAAGTATCGGCTTTACTTGAGTAGGTTACAGAAGGAAAATGAACTGAAAATTTCTTATGGGGGGATGAAGCATTCAGATCTAAACCCACAAGATGCTGCCACTGGCATAATGATGCCATCAGAACTCCATCAATTTGAAATTGTTGGCATAATGATATGGTACATCAGAACTCCATCAATTTCCAGCAAAATGATGCTACAAAATACAAATGGCAACTCAAAATTTGCTGCCAACAACTTGCTCATCCAGAATTTGAACTCCAAAAACAATGAAATTGACACCAGAGGGACTATAATCACTAAGCAATCTGTCCAGAATCAATCACTCACTCCCTCCGGAGCGGAAATGAAATTCACAGCATTTGATGGTATTACCCCGAGATCTTACCCTTGGAGAGAAGTTCCAGAAATCCAGTTTCACTGGGCGAGCGGCGTCCGGCGTTGAGCAGGGACGTCGGTCGCTGGTCTTCGGGGGTAACGGCGTCAGGCGTCGCGACTGCTGGTGTCGGGTCGTCGGAGCAGAGGAGGAGACAGCAGCAGTGGTGTCTTGGGTCAGAATCGGAAACCTAGTGACCAGCAGCTATGATCGGACAGCCTGAGGATGGAATCGCGACAGGAATGGTGGCTTCTGGCGTTTGGTTGTAGCGGCGGTGGAGTAGAGGAGGACCCAATAGTAGGGGCGTCGGGGCTTCTGGTGTGAGCAGAGGCGGCGGGCAAGAGTCAGAGTGGCGTCGGCGACGGGCAGAGGTAGAGCATGGTAGTGACGGGCGTCAAGTGGGAGGGTTCGCGCGAGCGATGTTGGCGACCCCGCATCCGGTGGCATTCGACGGCGGCGGCCTTGAGGGCGAGCCGTGTCCGGCGGCGAGAGTCGAGCGGCGTTGGCGACGGGCGAAGCGAGCATGGCGGCGATGGGCGTTGAGTGGCGAGGGTTCGCGCAAGCGACGTCGGCGGCCGGCGTCCGGTGGCGTCGGCGGCGGTGGCCTTGAGGGCGAGTGGCGTCCGACGGCGTGAGTTCTCTCCCATAAATATGAAATTCTGAATACTGAAAGTGAAAGGGACTCGGGAGCGCCGAGCGGGGGAGGGGGCTCCTTTTGAAACCCTAACCGGTTCCGAAACCGGTTCCGCGACTGTTCCGGTTCCCGAAGAACCGGAACCGGTCCTTTAAGAACTTGGAACCGAACCGGAACCGCGCTCACCCCTCTGTCAACCATTGCTAATGCTCAACAATTGGAATGAAGGAAAAATAAAAAGAAAAAGAAAAAAAGAAAGGAAAAATAATTTTTTTTTTTGCGAAAAGGATATAAAAAAAGTTTAGGATTTAATTAACAAAAATACAATAAGTTTATGACTTTATAGACAATTTTTCCGCTCTTATTGTGCATCATCTTCTTGTATAATGAAACATGAGGCTAAATTTGCAATTTGGTCCACCTGACCTCCGTGAACTCGGTCCTGACCTTGATGGACCTAAGCTAAAGTGCTCATGAGTATCGAGATCTTGGGCTCGGGCTCAGTAGACTTGGGCTCAGGCAATTGGAGACCTTGGGCCTCGTACTAGTTTTCTTGGCGCCCGTACCAAAGTTACCGGTGCACAAATAATGATGTCTATTTTGGGTAAAAAAAGTTAAATTTTTCTTATCAAATGATGGAAAATATTTTGTAGTTTTTTTTTTTTTTTTTTTTTTTTTTTTTTTTCAGGTTTCAGCTAAATATCGATAATACATTTCCTAAAACAATTTCCTGAAAATTATTTTTCAGAAATATTATATTCTCCGAGAAATAAACAAAATCCTAATGTAAGAGTATACAAGCAACGTGGGGTTCGTCCAATCTAAGATCCTGTCGTGATTGGGGAAGCAAAACTGTTTTTTCTCGAGCTGGCAATTCTTGACGAATCATGTTAGCTTGATACATTTGTATTTGTGGGTCGTGCCGATCCAATTATCGGAATTACATCGGATTGGGTAATGAATTGTCGATCAGATAATGTGCCTTTACGTATCCTGTGTCGTCTTGTCCTTGGGAATGGATTTTGTCTAGGACTTGTCATTGTAACCATCTAACTCTGTCTGTTTGAGCCAAATCCACGGAGGATTATGAATCTAAGCCACAAGTCACCCTCGTCTAATGTGAAATTGGGGTGTTACAAAGTCACTCGCCCAAAGCATTGATATCCTCGTTGTCGTCAGCCTACATAGACCGCAGAAATTTCCCTACTCGACGCATGATTTGGCCAATTCCCACCTCCTTCGCAATCTTAGAAGTTTACTTGCAGCACTTTGTCTAAACCTCTCTGTCTAAACCTCTCTACCATCAAACATTTCCGCCCTCGTCGGATTGTTTAGGGGCCTGTCAATCCTTGAACCACACATGTACTTAAGAGGGCCTTGTTTTAGATAAAATTTGTAAGGACCCGGCCAAGGCCTTGCGAGACTCTTTTTTGTTTACTTCTTCAAAGGACTTGTCCCGAGTTTCAGGCAGGCTCATTAAAGCCGGCCTTTACTTTCACGTATTGGGATCCTGGGAGAGCCGAAAATCATGCCGAATTAGTCATAACCATTGGTCGTTGCAAAGCTCATATAATAAATGGCCGAGGTTGAGTGTCCACCGAGCAAGCGTCTTTCCATATGAGCTTGTCCGAAGGCCAGTTGGATGGGACACGACGATGTTGTCGGCTCTATTTCTTGTGCCGATGGAGATATCGAGGATACCCAAGTCCAGGTCCCAGGTGAAATATCTCTAGAAAAGGGTAGACACTAGACAGACATCATTCTCTCCAACTCCAAGGGTTTTTCTTATGATTCAGTCCACATCGACATTAGCAGTCCAAATCACCAACCACCATAGAGTAATTACGGAGCCGTCCAGGTCGCTGGAAAATGTAGTTGCCATTGATAGTAAGGACAGACAAAATTGCAGAATACTCTTCTAGATATAAATTTTAGAATCTCGTTTGATGCGATTTTCATCACGAGTGATACTACTGCTTATGAAAAGGGTGGAAAAACGCGAGCAGGGATTAGGTGTACGATGCCTTGGAAGTTTCTTGATATTATCTTCTTTAATATGAATACGTGTCTCGATTAGTTTTCGAAATTGAAGTTCATCCAAATCGGCTATTGCTGGTGAAAAACGTGGGAAAGCGGAAGTAGAACTTAGGTGTACGATGCCTTGAAAGTTTCTTGAAATCATCTTCTTTAAGATGAATTCATGTCATGATTAGCTTTTGAAATTAAAGTTCATTCAATTAGCAACTTTAAGGACATTTTAAGTATTTTAGTCCCATGATATCTTTCTCTCTCTATCCCCCACAATTTTCTTTGAAAGAACAATGGATAGATTTACTCAATTAATGGCAAGATAAAGGGATTTGTTCGATAAAATAATGGATTTGTTATACTATAATGAGTTAGATTCTTTATTCCATACCATTCCATTCACCTAATGTCATTACCTATAGAGGCATTTAGGAGTCACTGAGCAATAGCCAAATTTAGCAAATAGAGTATGTCTTAGTTCTCAATATGGAGCCACTTGCTATTATTCCGACTTTCCAACTAATTTCAATTGAAATTTGCGACGAGTACGGGGCGAGCGATCTATGACCCTCTCCAGGAAGCATTTTAACTTTTCTACACATACATCATGCATGATGATAACATTGATTCTTTATAAGGAAAAAAAAAGACGTGGCATGTAATTTGAGATGATTTAATGGAGTGCCATTACAAATTACTAAATTATCCTCTCTTCTTTAAATAGTAAATTCGGACATGTTATTGTCATGGATATTGTTAATGAATAACCAGCTATTACTATTACAATTACAAGAAATTTCACAGGCGAATCACCTTAGGTGATGTCTTCGTAGATGTCTTCGCATATTTAAATATTCGCCCGAAATTTGATACATCATCTCTAAGATCAAATTTAATATAATTTTGGGGTCCCTAGCATTTTACTCCTATGTAATAGCAGGAGTAGGAATACAAAAGAAGGGCAAAAAAATTGTTCTTTCTTGAATCAATTGAAGATTTCATTTTCCATAATTAAGTATATATTGTAAACTCTTTTTAGGGTACTATTCTGGTTGCCCCCTCCTCCTCTCACTTTATCTGCACAAAATGAACAACCAGAAGACCACCAGCGCCGCCGATCCGAAGCCCACGCACAGGGCGTCCAACGTCCCCTCCGCCCTCGCCCGCCGCTCCTTCCTTTCCCGCCGCCTCTCCAAGAAATCCTCGTACCTCCTCCGCCCCTCCTCTTCCCTCGTCTTCTTCCCCCTTCGCGCCTCCATAGCCCTCCGCAAGATCACCAGGCTGTCCCCGCCGTTCAGGTACGTCCCCTCCATGTCCTCTACCTGCACGCTCACCTCCCTCACCTGCATATACCCCCCGCGCGACCCCCCGCACGTGACGGCGATCATGCAGGCCACCCGCTCCGCTGCCGTGCCCCGCTCTCCGGAGGACAGCACCGTCGCGAACCGCGCGTGCACCTCCCCGCTGAGCCAGTGGCGCTGGATGGATACTAGGGTGGCGCTTGAGAGGTTCATCGCCCGTCGGCCCTCCGGGTCGATCAGGACCCAGCTCAGCCTCAGGCTGTCGCCGAGGTCGCCGCACTCGTCGTCGGGGCTCGGGAAGGGGACCGGCGTGGACACCGCTTCCTTTGGCTCCAGCATGTCGACGCGGAACGGGGAGCACCGGAACCACCCGGTCTCGGTCTCGGTCTCGGCGGTCTTGCTGAAGATGAGCTGCCCGCGGTAGCGGATGTCGACGGCCGAGATCAGCTCCGACGGGCGGCGGCGGAGTTCAGGAGGCGGAGGGGGATGAGCGGTCGAAGAAGAGCCGGTGTCATCAGCGAGGAGGGGGTACGCGTCGGCGAAGAAGGAGCGGTGGCCGCCGGGAAAGGTGGAGACGACGCGGGAGACGCGCGGCGCGTTGATCGACGGCCAAGCGGAGCGGGAGATGTCGGCCCAGAGGCGGTCGTCGGACGAGAGCGCGCGGAGGTCGGAGGAGACGCTGGAGGCGGAGGCGAGGGCGGGGCCGTCGAGCCGAGTGAGGACGTGGGATTGGAGGATGTCGTGGTGGATGTCGGAGAAGGTGGTGGCGGCGGCGGTCTTGGCGGCGGACGGCGGCGGAGTCGGGCCGGAGACGGGGCTGAGAAGGGGACGCATGGCGGGGTTAGCTTCAGGGTCACTTCGAGAGAGTCACAGGACTCGCGGAAGTCAGGACTCGGAGGAGGTTTTATATACCATACTGGCGAAACACGAGAATTAGTAATACTTTTCGTTTTTTCAAAAATGCAACTATATTATAGTTTATTTGTTCGTTTACCCCTCCTTTTTTTTTCCTTTAATGTTTGAGTTGCCCTTCGTTGACCGACTGCTTTGCTCGGTTGACCGGGAGTTCTAATTTCTTTGACTTCAGTTTTGGGAAAGGATTTGACCGGGATTTTCTCTCCTGACAACTGCATCGGACCGTCCATTTCTTTCATGAAAAATCTTGCAATCACAGCCGTTAAATATTTTACCAATTGTTTTGCAAGGACGGCCACTGCAATTCACGAATCATTTCCATTTCGCATCTGACAATACGACATGTCACCTTATCGCTTGGTCACGCGGTCCTATCACTTTTATATTTATGTCGTGTCATCATTTTAGGCCATTAAACGAGGGGCAAGGTGACAGACATTTTATAAATTATCGACGCACAACCGAAGAAATTAAGAAATTCCACAAAAATAGTTGTGAAATATAGTGTTGGTCAATGACATTAACGAAATCGCGCTCAGAGCGAAGGACCTAGGAGGGCGACGGCATTCGCAAAGATCTCCTTAGGCCGGATGCCTATGCAATTATGTCCCATTATCACGTAATCAGGCAGATCATGTCATCATGTCACGCTATTTGACATGTTATATCGATTACGACGTTGTTAATTAGCAACTTCGTTAAATAGTCAATGTTGACGATATATCACTTTAAAAGGGAGAATCATCGTGCATCGAAACTAAAAAATGCAGATGATTTCTAGTGAATAAACTTTAGGAACTAACTGGTGAAAAAGGTGGCGATTATATGACTTTAGGATTTCATGCATATTAGGCAATAGTTTCATTTTGATATAAGGTGACTATATGACTTTTCTTTAATGGCTAAGATTCAATTCTAGGGTCCTGAACCTGATTGACCGCAGCTTAAAGGATATGTCCAGAGAAGATTCGTATTTTGATCTTTTGTCCTCTTCACTGCAGCTCTCCCTCTCTAACTAAAAATATCAAATACACTTGAAAACCTGGTTGAGGTCCAATTATTGAGTTTTGTCACTTTTGTGACATCACTCAGCATGTAATTATCAAGAGGACTAAGAATTGTGAGGTCCACTTGTACTATCTCAGATAATTGTACAATGAGGTGATTTTCGTGTCCACCAAATATCTTCAATGAGCCCAAACAATATACTTGAATGCCAATTTTAATTAATGAACCTCAATTATTTTATTTGAAATCACATAATTGGACCTTTTTTTTTAACGACATAATTGATATGAAATAATTATGACGAGCCCATAAGGTACCACAAGATGCAGGCATTACATCTTCCACTGGGAAATTGTTCAATTGGCTCTAAACCTATTGTATGGATGTAAATTTAGTTTTGAACTTCCAATTTTACTAATTTAGTACTAAATCTTTGCATGAAATTTCAATTTAGTCTTTTTTGACCAAGTTTTGCTATAAAATCGCTGATGCGGTGATGTGCCATGTAAGATGGCCAAAGATGATTGGATCACCACGTCAGCGAGTTTCAACTAAAATTGAGTGGAAAGACTGCATCGGAATTCCTTGCACATGTTTAAGATTAAACTAGCAAATTAAAAATTTTAGGATTGAATTGACATCCATAAAATAGGTCTAAGACTAATTGATAATTTTCCCTCTTTCGTCTCTCATCAGGTGTTGTCATCGCCAATCACGGATGTCAATCCCTTCTCTCTAGCCGATGATCCAAAGCATCTCTGATTTGATATGTTTTGACTCCACCCTGCGCTTTATGCACTAACTAGATATCCACAATAAAAAGATTTTAAACAATGATGATATAAATATATTGATCATAGAATCACGACTTATGAAATATCAAATGAATGTGGCATGAATGCCATTCCACTTGATTTGACCTTATATCAAAACACAATAATGACCTCTTAAAACATTAATGAAATGTCTAATATATGCCTTCCTCCCTTAAGAATCAGATACGGTGGTCCAAAAGCCAATTCGGTATATTATCATTAGGCATGTTGGGTCAAATATTGGAAAAAGGGGCCCGCCTAAGCCCCACTTGTCAGTAAATAAAATCGATAAAAGACAGCGAAGACTTCACGCATCGCCTTCTGACTTCTTCATAATTCACGACCAATAGGGATTATACTAAGATTCTTTATTAAAATTTACTTATTATACATATATATGTCCCACTTAATCACACAATACAGAGGAGTCTTGCCAAGTCACTTTGGTAGACAAAGCTTTCGTAAAAGATTCTACTATTCTTTAGCACATTTCTCTAATAGTTTATGCTCCTCGGACTTGTAAAAGTAACATCATGGTCGATTGAAAATTGTTGCTTGTAGTTGGGCCAGTGCATAGATTAATCAACTTCAAATCCATCGTTTTCTCTCGACATAGTATGGTAATGTCACGACGGACGAGAGTTACATCATGAGATCAATTTCAAGCTTCTGCAGTGGATCTTCCTCTTGGAAATTAGTGCAACATAGTCAAACCGTGGATGGATTGAACAAAACGAGGGCCATTCACTCCAAGATTGTGGCCGATGTCGCTTTCGATGCATTGAAAGCCGAAGCTGTTCTTGAGGGGTGGATTTCTGTGGGCAGGCAAACGTCGATGATTGCTCTGGCTCTTTCGTTCTGAGTTAGGTTAGGGCATTTGCTGGGGGTTTGGTCAATTGCTTTCCTTTGCCGTCACGCATCGTCGATTAATTTTTTGATTAAGCATATGATGATACAGACACGTTTTGCTCGATGGGAGCAAGTCGGTCGGTGCAGATTTCTCTCGAAAACGACGTGTCAATGCGCATGGCTGGCGGGCAATTTGAGTTAGGGAAACCAGCATGGTCATCTTATCAAGAGAGAGATGCCCATCTAAGTACGTGGAGATGGGGATTTGAGTTCTATCCTTGTTGCTCTTTAGAGGAGAACACATTGATACATTTAGTGATGATTGTGTCCATAAATCCTTACCGACGATGATATCATGATGGATAATTTTAGCCACGTTCATGGCCGTAACGTTGGCATATGAGTTAGCTTCTATCCATAATGGTGGGGATATATATTTTACTAACATGATTCTAATAGTTTACTTGTTCCCTTGGCTTTTACGCTTCTTTGTTTCTTCGTTTAGCCTTATGACTTCTTCCCAATCCCTACATGGTAAGCTTTTTTGCACGCTATGATTGTTGCCGCACGTCCATTGATGCCACCAGCCCTTCTGGACGTGCCTTTATCCACCGCCAATGCCACCGCTATCATCACTCCTTCGGCTCAATCAATGTCTTTGCATTACATCCCCGTCCCTCTCTTTCAATAATTTTGAGACATGATCATAATTGATCGGTTATCTAGAAGAGAACTGGCATGGTAACCCACTGCCATGATCCCGCACTTAAATTGGAGTTCCTGAGGGTAGTTATTGAATCCATAATCATCGACTCCTAAGCCCTTGTGGACGCGCCTTTACCCATCGCCAATGCCACCACTATCATCAATGTTTCGACTCAATCAATGTCTCTGCATAACAATGTCCTCCCATCCCCCTCTTTCAATAAACTAGGGATCACAATTGATTGGTTATCTTGAGGAGCACTAGCACGGCAACCCATGGTGATGACCCCCCACTTAAATTTGAGTTCCTAAGGGTAGGCATTGAACTCATACTCCTGAGCCTTGAAAAATATAGGAAACCCTCACCATTCGGTCAAGTCTCAAATGGGTTGATGGAGCTGTTGTCAGGTGTAAACACTCTTGACATGGTGGTTAGAAACATTGATCCTTGACCTTCTTAGATCGTACGGGTCGATGCCCTTTTCAATTCTTTATGCTGCAGCCATTATTTTGCATATTCCTTCTTCTTTTCGGTCGAGATGGGGTGTCACATTGGTTATGGAATAGTGCCGTATGGCATGTTACCAAGCCTGTGGGATTTTCACCCACCTTCTTTCAAGCCAGGCGCGGGTCAAGGATTGGTTACCCCAAGCCTACCCGGACTTAGCCACCATTTTTGCTGACGTGGTGTCTACCTTCACCATCAAGAAGCCTCCAAATTCCCAGCCTATATTTTACCAACCGATTGAGAGGATGGGGAGGCAAGGACGGGGTCACCCACCCCAAGGCGGTTCTCCCGCCTTTCCCTTCTATGAGCAGTTTAAGGACCTGCTCAGGTCCAACCTTTTCAATTCTTTATGCTGCAGCCATTATTTTGCATATTCCTTCTCCGTTTCGGTCGAGATGGGGGTGTCACATCGGTCTTAAATGTCTCCATATTGGTTGGAGAACACGACGCCCCTAGTGATGGTAGTAGGGTTTACGATCCGGGACCCACTTCTCTCATTAATAATCTCATCTTCTTGGTGACACGAATTGGCCCTTTGAAATTGATTTGCGTTGCTCTCCGTCGCAGGGCACGTGGATTGCGAAGTGCAACCATTTCAAAATTGTCCACAAGAGAGACGAAGTTATCAAATCGACACTCCCAATTTCCTTTTTTATTTTCTTCCTTTCGTTTCCTTTTTGCCGTGGAAATATTTAGTTCAGGGATTAGAAACCGCCGTGTTAGGTGAGCTTTTATTCTCCGTGGACCGCATGCGTGGGTAGCCTCTACAGCAGAAATGGATGACGCCAAACTCCCGCGAGAACAGAATTTTTGCTTGAGAGTTGATTAAAGAGTACAGGGAGGCCTTTCCGTCAAACGGGCGATAGGGATTCTATCTATAGATGTGGTGCGGGTTGCATTAGTAATAAGCAAGTCGTCCAAACGCAAAAGATTGATATCCTCTAAATTTGTCGGATAACTTCTTTGGGGGCCGACGTATCAGCATTCAGTGATTTTGGATGTTCCAAGTTTAACTCTCCCATTTCTTCTCTCTCTCTGGTTGCCTTTGATTTGAGGTGGCCATTCTTAGACAACCCTGATCTGGGGTCACTTGAGGTTGAGCCTAGGTACGTTGATTACGACCCACGCACCTAGCTGCCAGGCTAGGCTCCTTCAAATATAGACAAAGAGGTGGAGACATGGGCAATAGGGAAGAAATAGTCTTCCGTAAGCTTATGTTTTAAAAGCAACATTTTTCACATACAACAATACGTTTCTTATCAAAGTTATTCCATTAACTTATTTTGAGTTATGGATTTGACGTAAATCTAACTTAAATCATATTAAAATTTAAGGGTGTTCTGCAGAAGTGAGATTATATAATCCAATATCAAATGCGTTGAAATTCAGATCTACTCGGAATTATTTTGTATCTTTACCCAAATTGTTCAAAGGGGTATGACCCTAATGAATGTACAATAATTATGGAATTATATATGGTAAAGTTTCTATAGTTCGACGTAGTTGCAGAAGATAGTTACTCTCATACTATTAAGGATAATAGTACGGTGGGGATCACTATGTCTTTGTTTTTGCTTACACAGACAATTGTGGAATTTCCTACACCACAAACTAAACTTGTTGAGATTCAAGTTACTATTCTCGAGACAATTTCTGATGAAATTTCTTAAATCTCTTAAGTGTAGAATGAAGTTGTTGTAGCTCTACTCAGGAGATTTGTTAGGAAAAGATGATCAGTTATATCATCAAACTATATAATTTATCTGTGAGAGCATGACTATGACATGTACTGCATGGTTGATCTAGTGACTTAAACAAATGTTGTATCTTGTCCTCAATAAGGTATATGGTTAGATGCCATAAAAGACAAGATGCAATTTGTGAAATATTATAGTGCTTGGGAACTTATTGACTTGCCTAAAGGTCACACGCTCATTAGTTGCAAATATGTGTACAAAACTTAAAGGGATTTCAAAGAAAGATTGGGGAGTTTAAAACCAAACTGGTAGCCAAAGTTTTCACTCTGAAAGAGGGGTGGACAGTAAAGAAATATTTTTTCTAACCTCTTCTAAAGATTCTTTCAGAGTGAACATGGCATTAATAGCTTGTTTTGATATGAAGTTACGCCTAATAGAAACTATCTTTCCAAATGAACACATTGATAACGAAATCTATATAACGCAACCGGAAAGTTTTGCAATAAATGATTCAGGTAAGCTTGTATGCAGACTGAAAAGTCTTATTCATGATCTTAAGCAAGTTTTTAGACAATGTTATTAAAGTTTCATAGTGTTGTCACTTCGTTCAGTTGAGAACAAAGTAATACGGTGTATATATATGCTGCAAAGTTAGTGGAAGGAAATTTATTTTTCCATACTCTATGTATATGATATTTTGCTTGCAAGCAATGATCTTTAATTACTGTATGAGATAAAATGCATATTATCGAATTTTTTTTGACATGGATGATCTTGAGTATCTTTTATCCTTTGCACTGAGGTCCGTAAGGATCATTCTCGCTATATATTAGGTTTATCTCATAGGACATTTGCTGATCATATTTTGGAATAATTCAATGTACATCACTGAAAGCCAGGAATTGCTCCTATCATTAAGGGTGATGGACCGAATATGTTATATTGTCCTTATTTAAATATTGAGAAAATCCAATTAAAGGGTGTTGTACACTTGAAAGTATCATGTATACTCAAATTTACACTAGACTAAATATCGCTTTTGGGACAAGACTTGTATGCATATATTAGTTAAATACAAGACACAATTATTGGGTTACTGCCAATAAGTTTTTTGAGGTATTTAAAAAAAAAAAAGACATAAGACTATATGCCGATTTATAGACATGTTCAAGTCCTGCAGCTTGTAGGGTATTTGGATGTAAACTTTGCTGGCTGTTAGGATGACATGAAATTGATAACGGAATATATATTTATGTTAGCAGGAAATGCAGTAAATAGAAATCTATGTCATTTTATACCATGTAAGCGGAGTTTGTAACATGCTTTTAGGTTGTTACTTAGGCTATTAGGCTCCGGAACCTTATTAGGAAGTTGACTGTATTTAATTTTATGGATAGACTCATACGGTTGTATTGAGACAATAACTCTGTAGTGTTGTTGTCGCGATCCAACTTCGGGTGAACCACCTAGGGTTTGGCTAATGGACTACTAAGTTTAAACTTAGCTCGGATTCTCCCAAGCCCATACCAATTCGCGACTTAGGTTCAAGTATTTTAGCATGTAAAAGATTATTAGCTAGGAGTCGTCACTAATCAGTTTATGGTAGGTCTATTAGACATGTAAATAAAATAATGAGAGAATTATTTTACTTATATGAACTAGAGACTTTGGGTACGGAGACTTGATTACACTAGATTTCTTTGATACCATTTTTTTATTTTCAAAAATATCTCGGCAGGTAGTTTGGATTGGTTTTAGCCTAAATCACTATCATGCGATGGGGTGATCACACGAATGCTCAACCATTATTAAACACTCAATGAGTCAAATAAATTGCATCGAAAGAATTAAACACACAAAGCAAGCAATTTTTTTGTTTTTTTTTTTTATCTTGAAATTAGAACTTTATTATATGACGTGCACTTTAACTACATGACCTAACTCTATTGACAAACAATTTTTAATCAAATGAACCTAACATGCAGACTATTTGACATTCACCTAATATTTTTTGTATTTTTTATTAAAATTCCTAATAAAAAACTAATTAAATTGTCTAATATGTTTTAAAGGTTAATTTGACTTAAACCCCATCCTATCTTAGAAAACTATATTTTTTTTTTAAATGAGATTATTAAAATGTGCAAACATTATCTAAGACCCTATCTATAATAAAAAAAAAAAAATTATTTAGATCCAATCCTAATCTATTCTAAAATTATCTAAATGTACAATCCTATTCAAGCTAGATAATAAAGCCCTACATGTCCTAACGTGCAATCTAAAAAATGCAATCCTAATTTATGAAACCAACATATTTCGATGCAAGATTTGATTTTTTTAGTATTTTCCAAAACAAGCAATTACCATATAGACATTGGGTGCGTTTGGGAACCACTTTTAGGGGAAAGTCTTTAGGAAAATGCAAATACCTTTGAGTTAAATGTGTTTTCCAAAATGCAACCGTGTTTGGTAAATTGTACTTTGAAAGCTCTTTGTAAAGTATTTTGAGCAAAATAGCGTTTGGGGAATTACATTTACAAAGGATCTTTGTGGTAAAAAAAAATTATCAAAAAAAAAAAAAAAAAAAATTGACCAAAGGGCGGCGGCCGCCGGCGACCTCCGGCGACCCCGGATCTGGGGCGCGAGGTCGCGGGAGGACCTCGCCGCCCGGATCCGGGTCGCGGCGGGGTCGCGCGACCTCGCCGCCCCGGATTTGGGGCGGCGAGGTCGCGGAGGTCGCGCGCGACGCCGCCGCGACCCGGATCCAAGGGCCGCGAGGTCGCGCGACCCGGATCGGGGGCGGCAAGGTCCTCCGCGACCACGCGCCCCCGGATCCGGGTCGCGGTGACCCGACCACGCCGTGGGTCGCGGCGGTCGCGCCACCCCCGGTGTCGGTCGTCCGGGCGACGGTCGCCGTGACCGCTTGCGGAAGAAGAAGAAGAAGAAGAAGACCGCTGCCGCCCCGGATCGGGTCGCGGCGACCCGGCCCTCGGTCGCGCCACCTCCGGCGTCGGTTGCGCCACCCCCGACGATCGCCGGCGTCCCTCTAGCGATTGCCGGCCGCTCGCGGTCGGACGAACCGAACCCCCGGAGAAGATGAACGGTTGCGACACAAGGGCAAGAACCGGAAAAACAAAAAATTCGTGAGGACAATTTCGGAAAAAAAAAATATGAACAGTGCCCGTGTGGGCATGCCGAAAAAGCCGAAAGCCCAAGGCAGGTGAGGACCTGCCTTGGGCTTTCAGCTTCACAATGCTGGCATTTGGGGAATGTGGGCTCAAAATTTTTTGCCAAACGGGCTGGCATTTGCCCAAGTATCTTCGGGCTTCAAAGGGCTTTGGGAAGTGGTTCCCAAACGCACCCATTATATCCAAGCCATTCAGGATATTCATCAAATGAAGGATTAAAATAATTGAAAAAATAATCCATTGTTTCACGGATTAAATTAACGATTATTTTAACCCTAAACATCACAACATATAAGAAAGTTCATAATAATTAAAATTTTGATCTGAAATCTTACGGATCAAATTAATAATAATAATAATAATGATTTAAGAGTCAAAATACTATCAAAGTGCCAAAAAAAAAAATTCAATATAATTAAAAAAAATGATTCGACGTCTTACGAATCAAATCAATAATTATATTGATTTTTGGGCAACAATACTCTACGGATCGTGCCTAAAATATTCATAAAATCAACATCGACACTCAATGTTCCAATTTAAGCAATTATAACAAAACTTGATTTAAAAAAAAAAAAACTCCCTTGACTGAGTTTTTATCCTCTAAATGGGACCGGCGCCTAGGACCCTGTCTCTCATGCTTTTTTTTTTCCCTCCTTTTTGTTCACGTATTGTCCCCCCTTTTATAGTGGTTCCGAGCACCACCTTCCATGGAAATTTTCAAGCTTCCTTTCCCTGTTGCCTTAAATCGTGATTTGTAAATTGGAGTGTGATCTTGCGATCAACTTGATTTTTTCTCGAATGCTTTGATTCCTTCCTTTTTATCAAATTTCTTGCTTTGTTTCTTAGCTCTTGATCGCTGATTGAGAATTTGCTTCCACATTTACTAAGATTTGAATATTTGCCAAAGCAAGGGTGGCTAATCGGAATTTCCACCTTCTATTCATAATCAATCAAATTGATCTTCCCTTATTTTTCCTTTTATTTGCTCTGATGACCAAAAATTATATGCTATGCAATTTTTTTTTTTCTTTTTTCCCCTTTTTTTAGGGCTTAAAAATTAATCCCTAATTTTTCTATGAATAAATGACTGGGTCGCCAAAATTTAGATGTCAACAGCTGTTTATTAACAATAGAGGTCTCAAGGAGCCTAAATATATGGCAGTCAAATTTTTGACCATAAAAAAAGGGTACAAAATGGTAACGTTATAATAGAGCATATTTCTATAGATGATATGGTTGCGGATCTACTAACTAAAGGACTTCGCTCTTCTATTCTTAAACGACATGTCATTAATATTGGCTTAAGAGTATTATGAGATGCCGTTATTTAGTGGGAGCTGTTTCGATTTTACTTTAATAAAGTTTATATCTGTGTTTGTTACACTTAGTAACGGTTTGATATGTATCAACTTTGCATTCAATAAAATATTTTTGAATGTATTATCATTATGTTGAATGCATATTGATAGAAGTCTCAAGGTATAATATAAACCTTGAGTGAAGGTTAGGGGCATCCAGTTATTAGCTCTGAGCATTTGTTTTGTTACACATAAAGAAATGTTAACCATAAAAACAAGGCATATGTGGCTTCACTGGAACCATAAAGACATTCTTTAGTGGCACGGGTTTTTGTGACATTTAAGGTAAGAGAATGGTGACTGACAAATAGGATCTCTCTAAGAGAGTTGTTACCCATTTGCCATACTACCATATTGAATCCATATCAATAAAGTTAAAAGTACTTGTGACCATGGAAGGCTCTGTGTGTATACATGCAGTTACCGCCATGATTCAGTGTTTGCGACCTTATGGGATATGATTGACTAGTAAGAATTATCTCTAGACCAATGTGTACACATACAGTACAATTTCAACTAATATAAGCCCAAGTGGGAGAATGTAAAAGTTTTCCTAGTGTGGGCTACATTAATTGATATTGTAATTTATTGTTTTATGGGTTTGGTTTAAGGTGAGATAAAAAATTTCTTAATTAGTCAAATATGGGGCTAGCTAGTGTGGCCTGAGTTGAACCTGACCCGTAATGAGATGGCCTTGTTAGAAACTCTGTAAATAATGCTCAAGTCTTTCTTCTAATCATAAATCTCACAATTATCCTCACAAAACAGCATTTATCTAGCGCTAAAGGTGAGGGAGCCGTCTTATTGAGTTAGTGATATAGAGGGCAATATAGGAGAAGTTCTTGAGTTTGGATTATCGCTATTCCGCATCAAGAACGGTGGCCTAAATTAGGTGTGTAAATTTGTTTACATGATTACATATGTGTTCTTGTTTCTAATTATGGAGATCTTAGGTTGCACTTTCGCATCTTACATGCCCACACCTTGATCAATCCTCAACCAAACCATTACCAACTCAAGATCACTGAACCTCACAATCGAACAATCGACAACTCAATGCCACTTTGAACCTCACAATTGAACCAATGACAACCGAAGACCATCGAACCTCACCCCATCATCATTGCAACATGCAAGCCAAAATTAAGCTTAAAACGATTAAATTTGTGGGCCTAATAACCCACGACACCTCACGGTACATTGTATGACATATAAACCTCAACTGACCCATAGACAATAGCATAATCGGACCCAAAATGACATAAACTGAATCAAGACAACACACATCGACCCCTTGATTGCTCTTCATCTCCGCTACCTTCTTCGTCCCCGCCAGCATTAACACCGCTATCTCTGCCCCTCTAAGGACTCTCTCTCTCTCCCCTTCCTCTACAATGTCGTCCGTCAACAATTTGCCTCCTCGCTACTCAAGGTCTTGAGTGTAGGCTCTCGCCTGCTGACCCTTCTACCCACAACTCCATTCTCATCACTAGCAGCTCTCTCTCTAACTTCAACCTCGATGGCTACCCTCTCATCTAGCCTGAACTCTTCATCTCTGAGTGCTATCAGCTTATTCTTTTCTATAGATATACACACACATACATAGAGTTGTGCAAAGCGGATTGCATGAATTGAGAATAGCTCGGATCGGATCGGATCGGGCCAATTTGGTCCAGTTCTCGGTTCCAAGGAGAATCGGATAGGATTGGATCGAACCAACTAAATATATTTTTATATTTTATTATTTCTTCAAAAATTACTAAAATATGAACTAAACACTATTTTGGTCTGATTCCAATTAGTGGGAAAAAAGTAATGTGAAAAATAAGTGATCAATTTAATTGGATCGGATCGGACTTGGATTGGACTGAGTTGGACAGAACTATTGATTCAGTCTGGTTTCCACTTGTAGGACCAACAAGTTTGATCCCGGTTCCGATTTTTGGAAAACCAGTCCTCTTGGTCCAATTTTTGATTCCACCTTGGAATCGGACCCGATTAGGAACTGATCACCCCTAAATAGAGGAACCCATGTTGACTGAATTTTGGTCGACTTTCCAAAACAAAGTCCATTCTGGACTTTCTAATTTCACGCTGAAGACTTCAGCACAAAATAGGAAAGTGGATTTCCATGAATTTCCTTTTTCTGGTTTTGCTTGGCGACAACTCTTGCACAAAATAGGAAAGTTGGACCGTATGCCGGAAAGGAAATCTGAATTTCCATGACATATATTTGGGCGTCTACAAGCAACAATTTATCTTGGGTCGGGCTTCGTTGAACAAGTTCAAACTCGATTCGTAGTTTAACAATATTGCAGGTAGGTGAGCAATGCAGTGGAGGAGTCTGCGACTTTGGTGCCTTGCACGGTGATGCTTTGCATGTTCAAGCCTGCCAATGGGGATGATCGCTCGATTCTGGATCCAGAGGAAGCGAAGGAAGAAGCCGTGGCTCTTGGAACCTAGGCGCTTGAAGTTTGAAGGAGAGAGACGGCAACATATTTCTAGTGGAGATATATAGAAGTTCTCTACATGCTTGCTTGTTAGTTTTCACGCGTGTATGCATTATGCAATGATCAATATGCGGAGTGGGGTTCCATAAGACGTATGAAAGTGGGTGCATCTTGTCTATGTAATATTCCTATGCAAACACACATTTCATAGAATTTTTGGTCATCCAATTTGTGACGCTAATATTTATGCATGAAGTTATTGTCGTGACCTTCTAAGAGGCAAACCACTAAGGGCAAGTTATGAATTACTGAGCAAACACTTAATGTGGACTCTCTTCATACTCATAGTAACTTTGGGATTTTGATTTAATTCTTTAAAAATGTAATTTAATTCATTTAAAAGTCACCACTAATTTATTATGGGTTGATTAAAAAACATAACATTTTACTTCGCGAACTAAAGATTCATGAATACGGAATTAATTAAGGGCGCGTTTGGTAACGTTTCCGTTTCGGGGAACAATTTTGAATAGAAATAGTTTTTTTTTTGTAAGAGGTAAGAAAGAAATAGTTTTTTTTTGTTTTTTTGTTTTTTTTTTGTTTTTGTTCTCGGGAACAATTTTTGAGTATAAGAACGCGCTTGGTAATTGCACAAAATTTCTACTCCCGGGAAAGAAATGTGTTTGGTAAAATTGTATAATTTTGTTATTTCTTTTAGTTTTTAAATATTTTTATTATATTTTCCTTTTTCTTCTTTCTTTTTTCTTTTCTCTCCTTCTTCCTTTTTGTGGCCGGTCGTCGGCGGCCGGCGACCGATCGGGCGAGGTCTCGACGAGCTCGCGAGCCTTGCTTGACCACTAGCGAGGCTCGGCCTAGCCCGAGGCCGGCAAGGCCGAGCCTCCCGGCGGCCCGGCGAGCACCGTGAGGCTCGGCCTCGCCGATGGCTTCAGGGCCGGGCGAGCGCGCGAGGCCGACCTCGCGGGCGGCGAGGCCGAGCTCACCCAGCCATCGGCGAGGCTCGGCCTCACTATGCCTGGCCTAGCCATGATGAGGCTCGGCCGACGAGCCTCACCGTGGCGCAGCGTCTCGGGGCCGGCGACCCTTCGGCAAGGTCGCCGGCCCGTCGTCTGACCGGTCGCCGCGCCACCATGGCCAAGGCCGGCGACCGGCCAAAAGAAAAAAGAAAAGAAGAAAAGAAAGAGAAGAAGAAAAGAGAAGAAAAGAGAATAGAGAGAAAAATTGTTTCTTGAAATTGTTCGCGAGAACAATAAGCAATTTTTTTCTATTTATTCTTTCTGTTTCCAAATCTGCTCCCGGGAACAAAAAAATAGATTTTTTGTTCCCGGGAACAAAAGTTTGACCAAACACGTTATTGTTCTTTTTTTGTTTCCCGGAACAAATGAACAAAAATTTTTGTTCCGGGGAACGGAAACACTTTTTACCAAATAAGGCCTAAATTACGCTAGATAAAATCTAATGCCCTTTTAGTATATTTTCTCTTTATTTCAAAAATGTTTTGCAAATAGTCTTAGTTAATTTTAATCCTCAAACTCTAACATGTGACGAGTGATTATGTGATTGTGCAAATAAAAATTTACCACTCAATAAATCAAAATGACAAATAAATTGCTTAGGGAGATAAGAAAATCTTGATGCGATCAACAAATTAAAAGCAAAGCACCATTATCGTTCAATACATCAAATGTTCTGCAAAATGTTAACTTAATTGGTCTTTCAACTCAAACAATGACCGGCGGGAATAGATGCTTGCGGCGTCGGCAGGCGGCATTACCACGGTGAGGGAACGATAGTAAAGGTGGTGACAATGAGGAGATCACAACGGAAGTTGGACGCGTTAGAAGAGTTGACCACCGGAGTTGGTATGAATCCCGACCAAGGATTGGGCTCAGTGAAACTTGGTAACTCTTGATCGAATCACTTGGTCTCTAAATATTTGATTCTTGATTTTTTTTTAATGGGGTTGAAGAACTAGGTGCCATAAAGATCTCCTCAAAATTTCAATGCATTCCGACCTAGAACGAACACGTACACATTGTTTTCGCGAGACCGAGCATTGAGCTCTCCTATCTTGATCCAATAGTCCGACTGGTTCGGTTTTCTCCATCAAAGACACACTTTTAGATATTTTTGTTGAGAAAACCTCTCATAATATTTTGAAGTTGACGAAGCAATCCATAACATTTTACGAACTTGATAAATGCAAATGTTGTTTATGTTTCAGGTAATATCCATATTTAAAGGAACTTAAATGTAGGTAGTACAAATATTTGTGAAGACTGGATGAACCTATAAGTGTGAATAAGTCTAGAAGAATGTGAACAGACTTGGAGATACCATAGTGAATAGGATCACTAAATCTCCATTCTTAACATACTCAAGTTGCTAGCTAAGATGTAGAATATCACTGGGAAAGCTGATATAGATGGAAACCAAAATTGCCGGGAAACCAGATATAACTAGGAATTTTTGATATAAACGTAGCTCTTATAATAATTATGTAATAGTTCATCACATGTGCAAGAAATTTGGATAAAAATATCCCATGATGTTTTGTTTGGATATTTATGACAGCTAGTGATTTGGATTGAATTCCTAGATTGAAGAAATTAAAATCTAAAGAAACATCTACATGGATAGTACTAAATATGCTTGATATCTTGATTGGTTTACAATCATCTAGAAGATATATTATTTTCCATAGTTTGAGCTACTCTATTTCTGGAAACTAAAAGATTTAATTGAGTGGGCGACCAAATCTCTGAAATCTCAGATTGATTGACTTCATCGGCTAAATTGACCTACTCAATAATTGTCCAACGGATATATTAGAGATTGATCTTTGTGAAGATTATATAACGGGAAGATTGGATACTGATGAGTATAAAAGGAGATAAACAAACGTGGAAGAAGTAAGGATCAAGAGTGCTGAGAAATAGTCATCCGATAGATAGAGGAAGTTTTACATTTTTATACTGTTTTCTTAGTGTATTGAAAGTGTAATCTACTGAGAAGTGTATTAGTATTATAATTTGTGGCGATGATGTCTCGTTAGTTGTGATGTTACAATTTCATTGCCCATATATTAATTGTGATGATGCCTCGTCAATCGAGATGATATTTTCGTCCCCTATATATTAGTGACAATGCCTCGATAATCGAGATGTTATCTTTCCATTGCCCATATATTAGTGATGACAATGCCTCGTTAATCAAGATATTATAATTCCATCTCTTATATATTAGTGGTGGTGATGCCTCTTAGTCGAGATGAGTTCTAGTTAGCGACAGGTAGTGAATAGATACCCATATATGTATATAGTGAGCTACTATGTGGTTTTGAACATCATGAGATTTGTACGTTTATCTTGCATTTATTGTTAAATTGAATACCTGCTCCTTATATCTGTTTTTATTCATCGCACACATAATTATAGACATTTATAACATATGTTTTACATCTCAATGGAGCTAAAGCAATAAGTTTAAAATATATAAATTAATCCTTGTGATTTAGAGTAGGTTGATGTCCATGTTACTAAGAAAAAGTGATGAGAAATTGAATATGTGGTGAAGATCTACCCAATTATATGTCATGTATCTCTTTGGTGGATTCTTTATGTGGTGAACCTTTATTATGTCACACTTCTATCCATTTAAATCTCCGACCACTCCAATATCAGTATCTACTTGACATATCCTCAACAACTTAAAATGCGTGTTGGAAATCTAAAACTCTATAGTAACTTAATGGGAGAAAACTTGGTGAATCACTCTAATTTAGGGTGATAGCTTCTAGAAAGAGCTAGCAAATATAAGGGGTTATTGCTCAAGACAAATAAAAACATAATAAATCAATAAAAAATTGGTCTGAAAAACATTAAACATTGATAATTCATTCAATGAAAGCAGGTAATCCAAAACTAGTGGTGACTTAATTTCATAAAAGTTAGTAAATCACTCTAAACTAGGCGGTGATATAATATAAGCGTTAGTATACTTGAAGTATTTATAAGTTATGCAAATACAAGTTGGCAAGTTAGTATAAAATTGCTAATTTGCATACTCTCATAAAAGTGTTGTCAAATTACCATCAAGTTATTTAGGGAAAAAAAGAAGAAGTAACCAACTCATGTTTTTTGCTAAAGTTTTTTTTAATACTTACAGACACTTGCAGCATAAGAAAATATGAATATTTTTAGGTACAAAACAACAGAATTTTGCATGGTCTTGACATCCATCCTAAAAGGGAATATCACAAATAGCATCCTCAATTTTTTCTTCATATCAAATACTCGCTTGAAATTTCAAAACCTCATTTTCTTTGTTAAACTTCCCCTTTCTCAACATTAAATTTCACTTTGCCGGTCTGCATGAGGGTAAATGGATCTTTTTAGATTGGGGATATACAAAATGTAGGTTTTGAAAGCGTGAGAAGGGTATTTGATATGTAGATTAAAGTTGGGATGATTTTGTAATTATTCCCCAAAAAAAAAAAAAAAAAATTCTTGTTCCTCGTATAGGACTTTGGGCGTGGAGTTTCAGCTTCCACATTGATTTGTATCTCGCCATTTCTTTTGTTGTCATAACATACTTGTTTACAAGCGCATGTCTTTGTTACCTTGCCAAAGCATGATATTATAGTTTACACCGCGGCCGTGCATTGTATTTGCTTTCGATGTCGGGCATTGTCCTGAATCCTTTAAGGTCGTCCAAGGATCACCCCAGCTCGCTCCGATCAACACTCAGGGTCTCGAGAAAAAGAAGAAAGAATGGTGAAATTGCATAATACTCTACTCCTCATTGTCTCTGTCATATTCCCCCTTACAATGCCAATATCAAAACCCTAACTTCCAATCCTCATTCGATCATCTTCTCATAAAATTGTGATATCGTGAAACACTTGAATTATCAATATATAGATAAAAATGAAATAATGTTGAAGAAATCGTCCACACAAGTATATGGAAAGAGAACAATATTTTAAGATTTGACCATCTCTAAAACGTTATTTATAAGATACGAATATTCAAACTTTATAATTGAAACTATCAACACAGGCATAAACTAGAATTTTTATCGTATGCATCTTTCCATCAATTGATTATTTTTACTAAAAAGTAGGAGATGCCCTTTACTTTATATAATAGTTGGTGCTATTTCCTCTCCTTTTTATGTCAATTTACTAAATTACCTTTCAATCACAAGTTTGCTTTGATATTCAAAATTAACTTCGCCTCTCTTTCAATATAATTAATCTCATTGTCTCTCTCCTTCATATGTCACATTTAAGTAAAAAAGGTTGCTCCTTGTAGTGATCATGATTTCATTACTCTGTTGACACATTATTTTGTTAATTTAAATTTGCAGACAACTCAATTTTGACTTGAGATTTTTCAAGGTTGACCAACGTAAGTGGATAGTATTCTTCAACAACTTTCCGATGATATCCAATTTGCCTCAATCTGGTCCATGATTTAGCCCGCTTGATCTTGACAATGTTAGCAAACTTGCGATATTTGTTGAATCTAAAATGATTTAAAAACTCAAGTCACAAGCTTTCCAAAGCATGAACAATCGCGTCAGTTTGGTTAAATTAAAGAAGAAATAAGTGTGCCTTTTATACTAAGTACTAACTAACACTTATGGAATTTACTAGTATAAACAAACATATGTTCTTTTTTGCGCGTGACCATAGAATTTTTCAAGGTCCTGCCATTCATCCAAAAAATTTTAGAAAAATTACGTATGGCATCCTCCATTTTGTCCCCTATCACATTTCAAAGCATATTGTAGTTTCCTTTATCAAATGTCACTCGTTACTATTCTAGAAGAATTTCTTGATCTTTGGAAAGGACCGACGTTCCTATCCCGCGATGTTTTAGTTTCAGAGGGTATGGACTTTTACCTGGTAAATCTTTTTTTTTTTTTTTTTTTTTTTTTTTTTTTTTTTTTGGTTTGAAATGTAAGTATCATTTATACGGTGACATACAGGAGCTTAAGGGCATTCCCCAGTATTACAAAGATTACTAAGAACGTGAAAAAATGGAGTAAGAGAGTCTCCATATAGTAGCTAATACTACATTTGTTTGGGAAGATATGAAATTTTTGTAATACGAAGCCTGCCCTCAGACAAGTTTACTAATTTTAGCCAAGGTGATAGGGACATCGTTTGACTTATTTTGGAAACGTCTATGGTTATGTTTCATCCAAATGCGGTCTATGGTTGCTGAGAAAGTTACCTTGAAAAGCCTTGCCACCAAGTCCTTGCCTTTGGTAGCCCTAATCATCCATTGGAGTTCGGCATTCCATCCTCCTAAAGAATGAAGGATTTCATATTGTGCAAGGATTATGCGCCATATGCTTCCAATAGCCATTTGTATTGAAAGAAAAGATGATCTTAATTTTCTAGACCAACCAAATAGAAATTACAATGGATTAATACCATAGGCATCCAAAGTGATATGATTTTCGTATTGGTAATCTATATATACAAACTAGCCACTCGATAACATTGTGTTTGGTGATCCGCCTATCCATATTAGTTGTTACCATCCCAAACCTAGTCCCACACTCCTAAGTTTGTTGTATAACTCTTTACAACAACAACTTTGCCTAGATATGACTAAAGTTAAGGTTGGTCTCAATTTAGGAATACCATGTTAACTCCACACCATACTATTTTTTAGTTCAAACTACATAATCAAAATGCCTCCACATTTGGTACTATGAATCAACTTACCCCATAAGGAAGATGATGGACAATTTATGAGGCGCATGTCTTTGTATTCAGCCAAGTATGAAATTCTTTAAGTCTTTCTAGCCATTTGTGATAAGGAAGGTCATCAATGGTGAAAAACTGTTTTGATGAAGTTGACACATTTCGAGAGGAATTGTTTGGCTGACAACCTCGGTTTAGAAAAGTTTGATTTCATGTCATGGTTTGGAGGATTAGCCATGAATATCGATGAAGTTACGGTGCTATAGGTAAAGAATCAATGGAAGGGAATGAGAAGGATGATGAAGATGAGAGGGATACCGAATCGACTCAAGATCAAAGATGTTTGGTAAGTTTGATGCCATTGGAAATAGAATCTGGTTTGTCGTATGACAAGGCAATCAGGCTGGAAGTTGTAGAGTAACAAGATTAGGTTTATGGTTTTCACCTTGTAAATCTCTTTATAAGAATGTAGCTGCCCCAACGGGTTTTGTCCTCTCGCCATTTGCCATCTCTTTCCTCAATGGCGGGGAAACGAGAGTTTAGAACTTTTCCTTACAAGAGGAGGAAAGTCTCTATTTTTGAAACCATTTGCCATCTCTTTCCTGGAGGTGGTGATGATGGTGGAGTTGGTGATACTGCAGATTCATCTCTTGCCTGGAATCTTTGGGTCCTACAAGTCATGATTGACATCAGAAGTAATATGTCATGGTTACCCGTGATAGTATGAATACTTTAAGAACATAATAAACTTGTCAGTTTTGGCTACGCAGTAATTTAATCCTCGTCTTACTATGTCCTGATCAAATAAAGACCATGAAATATTTGTCAAGTCACCAATTTGATCATATGCACAAATCTAATTGACATGCATTTTATTTGAGACGTAAACAATTTATTCTCGGTTACAACTCAGCTGGCCAAGAATTTCAACGCGGTGTCATAATTAGATTGTATAGGACATCATTATTATACCTTGCATGCAACAAGGAGACATATTTCATATCATGCGCACACGTGCAATTTCTTTGCATATGAACAAATTATGACCATCGGGTATAAAGACGGATACAACCCGGCATTAAGTACATCTGGAACAATAGTTGTTCGACATACAAGTTAACACTATGCCTCGGGTTTAAGGATTATTTACACAAGACCAAAGCATGAACAATTAAACATTGACACACGCTTCATGTTGCTAATCGTTCCATAACATACTTGTACTTTATAGGCGCATGTCTTTGTCACCTTGCCTCATCACATTGTGATTCACACCCCCAGCTTTTGCATTGCATTGCTTTCGACGCCAGCCATTGTCCCTGAAGTCGACTCCTTTTAAAGTCGTCCGAGGATCGCCTCGCCTCGCTCCCATCCACGACAACGTTCAGGATCACCAAAAAATGGCGAAGTTGCATTATGCTCCACTCCTCCTCATCTCTCTCATTTCCCACTCCAATGCCGACATCAAGACCCTAAGCCTAACTTCCGATCCTCGTCCGATCATCCTTCTCCATAAATTCGCCTTCACATATCTGGGCCAGGTTACAATCTCCGCTTCTGATGTCTCCGTCATTTCATTACTCATCGAACGGATTCTTCTCGTTTAGGCTTTATTCTTCTCTCAGAGGAAGCTCACTTCCAAGTCCTCCACGAATTCCAACAAAACCCTATCTTCTGCATCCTCTATTCCCTCTACGCCGTCGATCTCTTCGACTTCCACGACCTCTCTCCTCCACCACACAGCTATTTTAATGGAACCTATCCCGTTAATTATCCCAGTGGATACTACTCCCTGTACTTTGCCAACTGCAATCCGGAGGTCCGCGTATCCATGAATGTCCACGCTGAATTGTACAATCTCGATTTGGACGGCTCCAAGAATTACCTCTCGCATGGACAATCGACACTAATTCCACTCTTCTTCGAGTTCTTTCTTGCTTACTTCTTCCTCTTAGTTCTCTGGGCCTATTACTGCCGTTGCAACAAGGAATCCACGAATCGGGTCCATCACTTGCTCACCGGACTAATTACTGCGAAAACACTGAGTCTCATCTGTGCCGGGCTGGATATGTACTTCGTTAAACTTACTGGGTTACCTCACGGTTTGGAAATCTCGTCCGAAGTTGCTCGAGTCATGTCTTCACTTATCATCATGGCATTGATCATAGTCGGATTCTTGTTCGTCAAGCAATTCTTGCCTGAAAAGGAGGCCAAGGTATGGATCGTCCCCATCACGCTTTAGGTTCTGTCCAATCTAGCTTCCCCCTTTGCTATCATGATGAAAGCCACTTGGCCCGGCGTGGGGTTGGTGCTGGCTTTCGTGCTAGCTTTGCTGGACATGATCTGCACGTGCACCATCCTTGTTACCGCGGGGAGGTCTATTTGGTTGCTGAAGGAGGCTGCAAAGACTGATGAGAAGGCGGCGAAGAGATTGGCGAAAATTAAAAAGTTTGCCTTGGTCTATGCCTTGGCAATCGGTTATTTTTATGTCGTGCCGATGGTAGCACTGTTATTGTGGAACTTCATGTAATCAAGTACGAGTGGTGAGGAGTGCAGTGGAGGAGCACTATCTAACGATTTATGTGGTCACGCTTCGTATGTTTAGGTCTGTCAATGATCACACCATTCTTGACGCACAGGATGAGAAGGAAGAAAAATTGGCTGTAGCAAATGAAGAGTCCGAGGTTTGAAGGATGGACACAAGTAAGTTGCAAATGCTTATTTCTCAGTGAGTATCCATATTCTCTCTTAAAGGGAGATTAAAACTGGTTGTGGTGAACCTTTCCTGTACCACAGATGTCACATACAGTAATAAAACAATCTGCAGAGAAATACTGCGAGTGGACAAATTTGTGCCTTTCTATATCTGTGCAATAATCCAGTTTCTAATAAACTACATTTCTCGACTTTATGTGATGATAGACGTTTTCATAAAGCGTTGAAAGCTCCACATTCAATTGGTATGATGGTGGTCTACATATACTGAATTCATGTTATATTTTTCCGGTAGAAAACCCAAAGAACACAAAACGCAACCGCTGATGCACCACCGGAGATATCAAACACGTTAGTAGACTCCATGGTAGCATGCGGATCCATCTTGCCAATGCTGACTTCCGCTCGACAACGATGATGTCCACATTCCATTGTGAAAAGGAGTTGTGAAGCATTCCCGCGGCTGCTCAAAGCATCGCCACGTAAAGTCTCGGTGCTTTCTCAACGACATGTGCTCATGTAAGGTTGTGCTGCCTGGCCATCTTACATCCATGAAATAGGATGCTTTTGCTTATGTAAAATAATCATACACCACTCAAAAATGTGCACACGCTTGTCTCGTATGAAGAAATGGGACGCAAATATGGAAAAAGAAAAACATTTGAAGATTATATCATTTTTATAAAGTTAGAAGATTAAAATGCTAAACTTGAAATTATCAAATGTACGTATGGAATGGAATTACTAATGTACGCATTTTTCCATTAATTGATTATGTCCCCTAGGAGGTTCTCTTTACTTTATGCGAGGAGTGGTGCTATATCCGCAGTCTTTTTATGTTAGCCTACCAAATTGCCATTCCATCACAAGATTTGCCTCCATATATGTCATTAGCCCTCTCTCAACAAAATTAATCTTTTCGTTTCTCTCCTTCACATACTACATTTGTACTGAGTTTCCAAAAAAAAAAAAAAAAAAACTAACTTATCTTTAGTATCAGTTTAAATTTGTAAAATTGAATGATGTCTGCATTTCCGACGGCCCCAAAAATAACCTCTAGAATGGACAATCAAGGCTAATTCTACTCTTCATCGTGTTCTCTTTCGCTTTCTTCTTCCTCTCAATTCTCTGGGCCTATTACTGCTATTGCAACATGGAATCCACAAACTGGGTCCATCTCTTGATCCCCAGATTAATTAACGTGAAAAGACTCCGTCTCATCTGGGCCGGGCTGGATATGTACTTCTTTAAACTTATTGGGAGTCTGGGACACATCACCGTTGGGAAATCATGTTCAAAGTCGCTCGAGTCATATCATCACTTATCACCACAGCATTGATCATAATTGGATTCTTCTTCTTCAAGCCATTCTTGCAAGAGAAGGAGGCCAAGGTACTGATCGTCACCATTGCGATTCAGGTGCTCCCCAATCTGGTTTTCCCTTTTGCGGTGACGATGGGAGACGCTCAGCCTGGTGTGATGGGGCTGGCTTCGGTGAGCATGATCTGCACGTGTACCTTCCTCGTCACCGTGGGGAGGTCTATTTGGTTGCTGAAAAAGGCAGCAAAGACTGATGAGAAAGTGGCAATAAGATTGGCGAATATTAAAGAGTTTGCCCTATATTATGTCTTGGCAAATGGTTATTTGTATGTCACGGTGACGGTAGCCGTCGATTTGAGGATCGTCATGGCAAATGGTTACCACTGGGCGACCAATGCGGTGGAGGGCGTGGACTTAACGATTTTTGTGGTGATGCTTTGTCTTTTTAGGCCTGTCAACGAGTTCTTCATTCTTGACGCTGAGGATGAGAAGGAAGAGACAATGGCCGTAGCAAATGAAGAGTCCAAGGTTTGTAGAGTGTCCATGTTTTCTCTGTTTAGAGGAGATTAAAACTGGTCTTGGTGAATCTTTTCGGTGTATAGATGTAGTTTACATAAAAATCTGCAGGAAATGGTGCGAGTGAAAACTTGGTAAATTGCGATATCATGTAATAGTTCAGTTTCATAGATGAGCTACATTTGTCTTGACTCAATGTGATAAAACACGTTAACTTGGCCCGGTAAACCAGAGAAGCTATTACACTAGTTTATGGAAACCAACACCATCATATACATGGACCGTGTAGCTTTCAATTTGGGGCCCACAAATTCAATGAGTACGATCAAATTTGGCTTGCGTAGACTGAGTATGGATAATATTTTTTTGTTAAAATAATATGAATGGTAAGTCTGTGGTAACTTTTTCTATTGGAAAACAAAGCGAGAGCAAATGACAGTCCTTAAGCTCCTTTATTGCAAGCTCGCAATAAAATTAATTATGTGAATCCTCTTATGATTTTATCTCTCAAAAATTTGAGCTTCTGATAAGCGAACATAAAAATCTAAAAAAGAAAAAGAAAAATACAGTAAGTAAACCCAGGTGAAAAAGGAGATCAAAACGTATACATGACCGTCACTCGATATGAAGGGAAATAAGTTTGAAATTATTTAATAATTACCATTAGTAATGCAAATATTCCTAGTGCTAATATATGATGCAATTTAGTAAAAATATTTTTCGTCTAGGATTTAAAAATTAATCCATAATTTCTATGTGATCAAATCCTAAGTAAAAAGGCAAAATTTATGTGTTAACAATAGGTTTCCTCAAAAGTTGTTTATGATCTCGCTTAGATGACTATCTTCCATGAAATACATGGGCCACAAGAATGCTTTTTTTCGGAAACCGTTGAATTCCTCAATCGATTTCATTTTTACTCCATGTTGATTTCTAAGATTCGTATAATTCTTTATTGCAAGCTTGCTAATAAAATTGATTATGTGGGCCGTTTTATGATTTCATCTCTCAATTTGAGCTAGCAATAAGGAAACATAAAAAGAAAAAAAAAGAAAAAGAATATTAAAGTAAAAAATGGTTTCCTCAAAAACTATTCGTGGCCCACTTAGATGACCATCCTCCATAAAATATAAGGGCCACCAGAAATTTTTGTGGAAACCAATGACTTCCTCAATCGATTTCATTTTTAATCTTTTTTTTTTTTTTTTTTAGATTTGTTAATTCTTTATTGCAAGCTTACAATAAAATTGATGGTGTGGGCCCTCTTATGATTTTATCCCTCAATTTGAGCTTGCAATAAGGAAACATAAAAATAAAAAAAAAGAAAAAGAAAAAGAAAAATGAAACCGGTTGAAAAAGTCAATTAGTTTCCTCAAAAACTATTTGTGGTCTCGCTTGGATGACCGTCGTTTGTAAAATGATAGAGTGACTCAAATGTAGGCCACAATAAATTTTTGTGGAATCTGTTGACTTCCTCAACCGATTTTATTTTGACTATATTTTTTCCGAGAGTTGTATAATTTTTTTTTTTTTGGTGAAAAAGATTTGTATAATTCTTTATTGCAAGCTTGCAATAAAATTGATTGTGTAGATCCATTTATGGGTTTATCTCTCAATTTGAGCTTACAATAAGAAAACATAAAAAATCAAAGAAAGAAAAAGAAATATAGAGTAAAAAATGAAACTGGTTTGCTCAAAAATTGTTCGTCATCCCACTTAGATGATCAGCCCTCATAAAATGATGGAATAACGATCAAACATGAGCCATAACAATTTTTTAGTCGAAACCGTTCACATCCTCATCTGGTTTCATTTTCACTCTATTTTTTTTTCCAAGATTTGTATAGTTCTTTATTGCAAGCTTGCAATAAAATTGATTGCATGGGCCCTCTTATGATTTTTTCCTTCAATTTGAGCTTGCAAAAAAGAAATATAAAAAAAAGAAAAAGGAAAAATAGAGTAAAAAAAGTGAAACTGGTCGAAAAAGTCACTAGTTCCTCAAAACTATTTGCGATACTGCTTAGATGACTATCCTTTGTAAAATAACGGAGTGACGGATAAAGATAGGCCAAAATAAATTTTTGTGGAAACTATTGATTTCTCTATCAGTTTCATTTTTACTCCATTTCTTCTTCAGATTTGTATAATTCTTTATTGCAAGCTTGCAATAAATTTGATTGTGTGGGCCCTCTAATAATTTTATCTCTCAATTTGAGCTTGCAATAAGGAAACATAAAAATCATAAAAAGAAAAAGAAAAATAGAGTAAATAATGAATCTGGTTGGAAAAGTCAACCAATTTCCTCAAAAACTGATTGTGGTCCCCATTCCGCTTACATGACTGTCCTCTGTAAAATAACTTTTGTGATAATTAAACATGGGCCACAAAACATTTTTGTGGAAACCATCGACTTCCTCAACCGGCTGTATTTTTACTGTATCTTTTTTCCGAAATTGTATAATTCTTTATGCAAGCTTGCAATAAAATTGATTGTGTGGGCTCTCTTATGATTTTATCTCTTAATTTGAGCTTGCAATAAAGAAACATAGAAATCATAAAAGAGAAAAAAGAAAGATAGAGTAAAAAATGAAACAGGTTAAAAAAGTCAACTAGTTTCCTCAAAAACTGTTTGTGGTCCTGTCTTTTGTAAAATGACGAAGTGACGGTCAAACATGGGCCACAATAAATTTTTGTGGAATCTATTGACCTCCTCAACTAATTTGATTTTTACTCTATTTTTTTTTTAAAGATTTGTATAATTCTTTATTGCAAGATTGTAATAGAATTAATTGTGTGGGCTCTCTTATAATTTTATCTCTCAATTTGAGCTTGCAATAAGGAAACGTAAAGATAAAAAAAAGAAAGAAAAATAGAGTGAAAAATGAAGCTAGTTGAAAAAGGTAATCAGTTTCCTTAAAAATTATTTATGGTGCTGCTTAGATGATTGTCATATAGAACGACATTAGCTGAGTCTATAATTAGTACACAGCTTGTTCAGGGTATCAACCCTAAACCCAGGAACACTGGGATTAAACCAAATAAATTAATGCCATAACAACTTGGACCTCATATTTCTGACTGAGTCCCAAGCATCAGCAAATGGCATTAGAGCATGGCAACATTGAGTCACATAAGCTTGCTTAGATTTCAACAAGTAAATTGGATCTAGCAGGGGGCCATTGCCAATTATCACCATAACTAATGTTTGGAAATTTTAACATTCATCTCAAGGCAGCATTATACACGACTCTTGAAGAATAGACTTCTAGTGGCACTCCCAGATGCCCATTGTCAAACCATAAGGAAGTAGATTTGCACCTTACAATGATATATTTGACACGAGGCTCAAGTGTACCGCTCACATTTAAAACCTTCCACCATATGGGAGTAGAGTCACTCTCAGGTTCAACAGACCAGATACTTTGGTCCTTTAGCAGATAAAGTTTCACCCAGGCAATCCAAACGAAGCCAGCTCTCATTACCGATCTTTTTGTTCCGCGTTCAATAAAAATACTATTAATTACTAGGTGGAATGCATAGGATATAAAAAGAAGCCTTCCTTGATCAAGTTGTGACAACTTGAGTTGTTCCATGTGAGTCAACCACCCCTACCCCCCGAACAACCCAAAAAAAAAAAAAAAAAAATATACACATATGTGTATAGGAACTTGAAGTAACACAAAAATGGTGACCATTTGATGTGGGTGTCGAATCTATATATCACTATACATTACCCTCTCCCAATCGATGTGGGAACTTATGGACAAGTAAACTTCTTCACTTAAGGAATTGACGTCCTTGTTGGCATTGGCATGGATCATCCGGTGATATTCCCACTATATAATGTGTTGTCCAATCCATTCGTATCCTTCCGTCATCCTAGAAGCCTACCAAAGTCACACCTTGTCCAAGCAATTCCTCCTAGCCCTCATCGGTTTTGGTATGAGCCTAATCCGTCTACCTAAACACCCATCAACTAAAGAGGAATTGCTCTAATACCATCTATGAAGACTTGACTGTTCCACATGGGTTAAGGGCCATGCCCAAAAGGAGTGCCCAACTAACCACACAAAGTAATGACTATTTGGGTAAGGGTTAGTTAAATAAATTAATTAGTGTCTAACCATATAATTTCCTTTTAAATTATCTTCTCTCACTACAAATTGTGCTGACATTGACATTTTGAGATGAGTCATTTTCTTGGAGGAAAAAAGGGATAATTCATTCTCATATTTGTAACGAGACAAAAGTTCTACAATTTAAAAAAGATCAAAAACGTGCATTTCAATAATAGGAAATCACTTGCAATTCCAATTTATGTACGTTAAAAAAATCTAGAGATATTTCTATGTATGTCAATCTGTTTTCCATGCAATAGTAAATGAAATTGACGTTTTGCTATTATTTAAAAGGAATTGAATCATTTAAAACCGTATGGCACTTACAGGTTCTATTATTTCTTTATGGTCTCTTTTTCCATTTCATGCTCGTATCGTTTAGCGCGTGATTCATGTGAATTTCGTTATATCTAAGAGATATTGACCTCATGGAGTGCGAAATCATTGTTGATGAGGAGTACTGATAATAATTAAAACATTCCTGTAGTTTTCAGATTTTATTATTATTCCTGGTTCTTTAATTTAGTGGATTAATTTTTTTTTCAATTCATTGATTACCAATTTTGGGTGAAAGTTCCTTTCCACCATCTAAGAAACACTCGACACTCTCGAAAGCCTTCGTGTCATGTCCAACACTCCCACACGTGTCCAACACGCTCTGACATCGCTCCACATGCGGTCAACGAGTGTCAGAAAATCCAACACGTGGTCAACTCTTCTCGACACGCGAGTCCGAAATTCTACACGCGATTCCGACACGCACGGGTCAATTTTAAAAATTTTCAATACTGAGAGGGGTCAAAATGTAAATATATGAAAATAATGAAAATAACAAAAGTAAAGTGAAGAAGAAAATTCTTCTTCTCAAGTTTCTCACTTATAAGTTTTGATCTTCCCCCGTGAGTGACGATGGAACGTCTCTTTCTCGTCGGTGTCGTTCGTTGCCCCCGCATACTTAAAGTTATAATTTTTTTTCTTCTTTCCCGCTCTCACAAGCATCACTTGCGATTTATCTCTTTTGGTCTATGTTATTGGTTTGTGAGTTATCTCTCACATTTTTCATAAACGAATTTAGTAATTTCCTTTTCTTTTGGTCATACTTGAGAGTTCTTGTCCTAGATTTTCATTTTCTCGAACCTTGTTTTGCATAGGAGCTCCAAGCTAGTCTATATCATGAACTCCGAACTCTGCTTTAGACTATAAGAAATCTCACTAATCTTCGACAAGTATAAGAAAACAGGACATGTTCCGTCAAGTTTACTTTTTCATGTTTGCAATTTTTTTGAATTTCTCGTTCAATCTTTGTCAAATTAAAACAATGAATGATATTAACAAATGTTGGATTAATATTTTTAGTATAACTTAATTCTATGCTCTTTTTATTATTTATTTTATTTATTTTTGTATTTATATATAAAAATATTTATTAAATATATAACATGTCGAATTATTTTTTTTAAGAAATGACATATCGGCGTGTCGTGTCATGTGTCAGCGTGTCCGTATCGATGCTACATAATCCACCATTGGGTCAACATTATTCAGGTGAGTCGATGGCATTCTTTGGATAGATTTAAAGGGTGCTGAAAAGATTCATTTTGATGACGATGGAATTGAGAGAATCAATCATAGAGTAGAATTTATATTGAAACTTGTATTCATGTAGGTCTCACTATTTTTTGGACATAATAATTGACATGATCCTGTAGACTAAAGTCTACACGACAACTTCTCGCGCTGATCACAATTGACTGTCGGTCTTTAATCAATGACAATGGCCAATTTGAGTCCCATCAAATGTTGGGTTAATGTGAAAACTTGACCCTTTATATGAGTGAGTGCTCTCTCCCCTTTTGCATTCTCACTACATAAGTGGGGGAAGAGATCAACAAAGACTCTCGCAGTCTGAAATGGAACTCACGATAAGCATCAAGAGGGGTGAAACATTGGCGAAGCGAAATGGAAGGCTTGAAGCTTTGAAGTTGAGAAAAATTCCAGCTCCAGATAACCAACAACCATTCGGAGATGGTGATCTGAACAAAATTATGGATCCTGACCTATATAAAGCCACGAAAAATGGGGATGCCGACAAGTTCATCGATGCATTGGAGGCGGTTTTACGAGTCGGGGGCTAAGCTTTTGTCCCAAATCTTTGACCAAGTCACCCCCTCCGGGAATTCATTGCTTCATGCTTAGCAGCAAGCTCGGGGGAAAGGAGATGTCATAGAGCTCATTCTCGGTGGTTCACCACAACAGCCCAGAAAACTCCCACGGGAGAATCCACTCCGCTCCATGTCGCCGTTCAAGATAAAATTTTCAATGCGACAGAAATGGTGATAGAACGGGTAACAGACTCCGAAATTATGTACTGGCAGAACAAGGATGGTAAATCTCCATTGTATCTGGCCGCCGAAACCGGGGACTTGAAGATTCTTCTGCTTCTCTTGAAACATTCTGCTAGAGATAAAGCTTACGCAGTCAAGACACAGGGCATGTCACCAGTTTTGGCCGCACTTGAGCCGGGGAAATTAGGTAATGGATACTTTTTTATGTGTAGTTCTAGTCCATAAATGCATAGATGTAAGCAAATTGCACTGCTTTTTGCTCTTTCTAAACATTCATATTCTTCCGATTTGGAGAAAATTTGATCATAGTTTTGGTCAAAAGGCAAATAAGGCCGCGTTTGATAATGCTTATAGGAACAGGAATTTCTGTTCTTTTGATAAGTTTTGTTAAAACAGATTTAGAATAGAAATTAAAAAAAAAGGTTGCTTATTGTTCCCACGAATAATTCAAGAAACAAGAACCAAGAATCAAGTTTTTTACTTTACTTTTTTTTCTC